>JACAXG010000006.1:3714003-4191503 GCA_018881555.1 Amblyornis subalaris
CAGCATGGTACTAAAGAGTACAGCAAAATAAGTACAAAAGCAAAACCAACAGTTCCTGAGTTTGAGTATGATGATTTGCCATACAATGCAGCAGTTCATAGTCCATCAGAGTTCCAGGGCAAGGCAGTGCTTCATAGGTAGTCTACAATAGGTGGTTGCTACAGTAATAAAATATGAAGAGAGGCATGTAATAGAGAAAAGATAAGCCTAGAGTCTGGGAAATGGACAGTGAAATGGGACTAAAGGCCTGACCTTCTCAGAATAGTCTCCAGGGTTTTCATATGAGTGAGGGGTAGGGATTCTCTTCCATCCTGGTATAGCTGGTGTCTCTGAAGTTTCCAGGGACTCTGGGGCTTCATAGAATCACAGAATATGCTGAGATGGAAGAGACCCATCAGGATCATCAGTCCAACTCCTGACCCTGCACAGGATACCCCAAGAATCACACCATGTGCCTGAGAGCATTGTCCAAACACTTCTTGAACTCTGTCAGGCTTGGTCCTGTGACCACTTCCTTGGGGAGCCTGTTCCTGTGCCGAACCACCCTCTGGGTGAAGAACCAGATAATATCCAACCTAAACCTCCCCTGACACAACTTCAAAACATTCCCTCGGGTCCTGTCACTGGTCACTACAGAGAAGAGATCAGTGCCTGCCCCTCTTCTTCCCCACTTCTATCAGTCCAGAGGCCAGAGGTACAAGAGGGCATATTTGCAGAGCTTTCAGCTGTAAGAAGTGTCTTTCCAGTAAAGAACACAAAGAGGCAATGAGGCAATGATCTCATCATTGACCACGTGGGAAATCTATCTGATACTCTCACTCGACCAGTCATTCATATCTTGATTTGTGTTAGTTCTCAGGTCTGTGTTGCTCCGTTTGGTAGTCAAATTCCTTTTCACTACTAAATTTGTAATTTGTGAGTTTAAGCAGTTCTCTTGCACAGGTGATTTTCAAGTGAAAACTTGTTTTGTTTGAAAGCTTTGGACTTGCTCAATGTTTGAACTTTGATATAAAACTGCTCTCTTTTTACTCACTCACTTGACTTGATTCTATAAGAACTGCTGCAGTTTGATTATCATGTAACTCTTATTAAGCATTGAGGAAACCAATGCATCTTCTATTTAACAAAGTGTATTTTTTGGAAAATTTTGCAAAACCAAAGGTGCCTGGCGGTGCCACAATTTTTGTTTTGTTTTGTTTTGTTTGTTGCATTTGTCGCAATCTTTGCATTGAATAATGCCTGTACGAACTCCATCTGTGCTATCCTTATTTTTGGTGAGGAGCCCTCAGTCAAGCACCAAATCCCAGCAATCAGAACATGTGAAATGGACTGTGGATAAAAACAAAACCCTAAACATTTCCAGTGATTTTTCTTGCTTTCCTTCTAGGCACTCATTCAAGAACCTGTTAGTAATTTGTTCAGCAGTCCACACATATACGAGGACAGAGAAATGAAATCTTCTCAGAGCTCCTTTCATTAACAATTACTTACTTCCCTCCAAAAAATGTCACAGAACAGTGAATAAACTTTCTGAGAAAGGTGTCTTCTAGTCATAGAGTTCTGGTGGAGCCAACTCACTCCAGAAATGTGATGGAACATGCGTCAGGGAAGTGGATCCACTGGGGTGCCGCTGGCTTCCTTCTGGTATTAAATACTGAATATGAATATACTGAATACTAAAATATGAGATTTTCCTAAATAGGGGCTTCCTTTTCATTGTCCAGAAAAGGTTGTAGATTATGCTGATGTCCTTTGAGACCAGCACATAATAACATGTTTTGGATATGTCCTGTCCTTATATTTTAGGGACTTATTAAAATATAGGATTGTAAATTGTTCTGCTAGAAATTATTATCCACACTAAATGAATTATTTGTACTTCACAAAAGAAATATAATGCACAATTAAGAAAATACCATTGAGTAAATCACCAGCTACAGCAAATAAGTCTGTTTTACTACAGAATTACATGTTTCAATTGATGGTTAAATTTCATTCGTTTGAATATATTTATTATATAAACATACATAATGGCTGAAATAGAGGGAAGAGCATTCTGGTTTGCATTTTTTTTTCTTTATTTTCTTTGTTTATGCTCATAGTCTATTTTTTAGTATATTTAGTTGCAGAAACAGTAACATACTTTTTAAAAATAAACTTTGCCTGGCACTAGGAGAAAAGGGTAGAAGGTTTTGAGAAGGCATTAACATTTTTTTGTCCAAGAAATGACTCATCAGTTTGCAAGGAAGCAACTGAGTTTTTTTTCTAAATAAGCCATCACATTCAAAGTTGATTTGTTCCAAGGAAAGGAGCTGAAATTAGTTACTGACATGCAATAATTCATTTCTTATTTTACCAACAGTAATTAAATTGCCTGGAACTGTTGTCATTTAACAGCTTATTAATTGACTAATGTGCATTACTTGCACACAGGCTATAGGTAAAATCCAAGGATTAGGAAAGGAAGAAAGAAGGAGAAGAAAAACCTCACTGCTTTTCATGACCATCATAGATGAATGATTAATTTATTTCTTAATGGAATGTCATTTTTGCAAACACTAATAGGTTAGATTTTAAATATGCCATTTCATCAGCATTAGCCCTAAAGAAAGAAATGGTAGTCAACTATTAATTCTTTGGAGGGGAGCAAAATGGGTAATTGGTTCTGCTTTCTTTTAACCATATGAAGGTTGTATTGGTATTTACATCATAAAATTCCTTCCTCTAGTCCTATGATTGGCCAAATATTCTGAATTTTTCTTCCTTTTGTTCCACCAACATGGAAAGAAACTTTGTCACATGCATCAGAGAGTCTCAGCCTGATGGAACTACGCACAAAAGTGGTTATAGGCAAGTTCAGCAGCTTTGATTTTGTCCAGCCAAATATGATACATTCCAGTGCTGCATTAGTGGCCTATGTGGGGGAAAAAAAAATCAATGAGGTCAACATCTAGGTCCCAGCTGAGAATAATCCATTTCATAAAAATAAACTGAAAAGTTCTCAGTCATCCCAGTAAACTCTAATTTATAGTGTTGGAAGCTCCTAACAGAGTCTGTGGCTGTGTGAATAGACAGGGAAACATAGGTCAAGCTTTTAAAGGGAGAAATGTGAGATGGGATTTTCTAAATTACCCAACCATCAAGAGACTTATAACAATCATGTCCTTCTGTGAAACTGGAAATCATCAATTAGAAGACATGAGGAAGGAAATGAATTAGATATCTGAGCTGCCTAAATGTGAATGCAGCATGGAAATTCAGTCCAATGAAGTAGCAGCTAAAACACTAATGAAAAAAAGAGAAAATATGAAAGTCATCATATTTAGGGCTTCTAGGAGGGTGAAGGGGAATGGAATAGCTCCAGGACAAAAGGCTGAAGAGACCATGCATATTATCAGTTTATACACCATGGCTGGGAGTTGTTTGTCCAAATGCAGGAATCAGTAGTGCCCATATCTCCATCTGCTTGGCTTTGCAGGTCTGTGACGAAAATCAGGCAATTCTTAGTACTGTTTTTCCACTTTTAAGACACAGCAGGTGAATTGTATGCACTCTGCAAGTGCTTACTTCATTGAGTAGAAAGGGAGTCTGTACCAATAGATGGGATGCAGACACCTCTACCACAGATCTGTGGAGTTGGAGAAGATTAGTCCCACACAGAAGTGGTGGTCTGTCATATCTGGGGACTTGACCAAGTACGTGGTTCTTAAATGTCACTGAACCTGCACCAGCCCCAAAATATGAGGTGGTTTTGGGGTCACCATCATTCCTGTTGTTCAAAGGCAGGCCACAGGTAATGTGAAGCCTTCAGACTCCTGTGATCACGGTGCAGAGAGAAGGAAGAAACACTGGGTGCGCAGTCAGACTCCCTGGCATTCGTTAGGCTGTCTTTCAAAGTGCAACTTCTTGTAAGTCCATAACGTGCTTGTTTGTATTTCAATAAAACAGTAATTTTGACAATAACTAAGTATGTCTGGCAGAATAGATGGGAAGGCTATGAAACTATTAATAACATTTGGACACCTCCTGCACTGTTTTAATGTATCACAAGTTAGCACAGTATTGATTCAGTATCAAAGTTCTGAGAAACAAGCCTCTTACCAATATCTAGGATCCGATGTTGTAATTGAACTAGAAAATGTTAGATTTCCAGCATTACTGCTGAGAATTCTTCCCAATAAATGTGTGTTTTCCACTGGGGCTGAAATCACTGCAAGTGTTAGTTTTAATTTTTTTCCTTTCTGTATTTTTCTTATCATACAGGTTCCCTTTCTCCCTTCTGCGTGTAAAATAAACATAATGGGGCCAACTCTTGCATTTTACTACCTTGACTTGTGGGAGGATCATTTCAGGTATTTGGATTAGGTAATTAAATCTTTTGTGGAAGGATTAAACTTTGTAGCAAGGAAAATGGGTGGACTTAGGAAATATTGTGTAGGGAAAGAGACCCAATAGAAATAATGGGCAGAGGAAGCCTTTGTCAGTGTGTGAGGAAAAAGGAGAAAGAATGGAATGAAAAAGGCAGCCATTGTATGACAGTGAAGCACAAGGAAGAGATAAGGTGTACTACTTAAAGGAGCAATGAAATAGTGTGAAGGAAGGAAGTGAAAAGAAGAATGCCTGTGTATTCGAGTGGGTGGTGGTATACCCAAACCAGATGGCACAGTGGTTTCCCTTATACATGCCTCCTCACTTCAGGATGATGGCTTTTCAAAGTGCCTGGTTTTCCTTATCCAAAGTTGTGCTGCTTTTGCTGAGAGTGTGTTCTGTGTGAGAAGCTTTGTGGAGTGCAGAAAATCTTGTTTCTGATAGGAAGCCAAGAGTTCTTCCTTATCTCTATGTGGTTCATCACACGCATAGTTAATGCCAAGTAGCTGAATAGCCACAGCTATAAATAACTTGCTACTTACATGTATTTTTAATTTGATTGTTTTTCCATAGCTAATTGCATATTACAAATATATCAAGTGTATATGGCCTAGAAGTTATTTATCCTTTTTCTTATTCATCCTAGATGGCTCCTAACCAAGAACATACATTTACAAAATATGCCAGCAAACTGCAAGTGGCAAAATCTGGACCTGTAAGTACCTGTTATCTACTTTAGAATAGCTATTTAGCACTTAATATGGAAGTGGTACTGACTTTTCATAACTCTGTTGCATATCAAAATGGCAAAATCTGAAGAATTTCTGAACCTGCCACGATTTCTAAACAAGTACAGGTCAAGAAACATTTAATCATTCTGCCTGATTGGACTGTAGAAGAAAAAAGCAATTTCAGTGGTTTAAGACCGGTAACATTAATTTCTGGACCAAATGTATCAAAAAGATACAGAAATTATGAATTTTCTGGATCAAAAGTTGGTCCCCAAACCATCTGGCATATCACCAGACTCTGTGGTTCTTCATAATACTTTAGAGTTAATCTACTGTCTCATTAGAGTAGCTGATTAACCTCATTGAAAAGTGCTACGGATCTGTGTATCTCTTGGCTGTAGGAGCACAATGGCAAGTACAGACAAATCTTTCAGGAAGATACCTTAGGAAGGATTCCAACCTCCTGAGAAGAACATTAAAATAAGATTTATGTTTTAGTGGCTATGGCTAATGTCAGAGAAATTTGTGCTAAAACTATTGTCTCATACTGGTGTATGCACTTTTGCACTGTCATGCGAGTGGGCTTGATTATCTGTGCTTTCCCTTTCCAAATTGGAACAGGTTTTAGATAAATGGAGAAACATAACCTGAAATTTTCTATTCACAGATCTGAATGTCTTGCTCTTTCAAATGCAGAAAAGCTATTCTATACTCTTGGAATTTTACATTACATTTGGCCAAATAGCAGGAATTAATTGACACTGCCAATGCTTGCTTCTAGTTTCTCATCTATTTATGAGACATAATGCCAATATAGTTGCAGTTTTCTGGTGGAAGTACCTTGCATGAGAATTTATACTTGTAGCTGTTGTTCCTGTGATGACAGAGTTTCTTGAGCCTGTAACATCCTTGTCATCCTGAACAATAACAAACGTGAGTTTGCATGTTCCCTTGGTGCTGGGACAGGGTTCCTGTCATTGCAGGAATGGTCTGAGGTGATGCTTTTCCCTTCAAACTGACAGGGTGTATATTATGTAGTGCACAAGTTTCCAGTTGCCACTGTCTGAAACTCACATGTTCGTAAACCAACAAAGGAAAAAAAGGGAGCACATAACATGGGATTCAGAAATAATTCATGATGATTTAGTTTAATTTGAGTTACTATAACCCTAAAGCTCCATTAAAACCTAAAATGAATGCTATTTCCTCCTGAGAGCAGAGAACAATCTGCTAACTTTTGCCAAGATGAGAGCTATTATGTTGTACAACATGAATGCATATAAATTACAAGGTTTATATTTGCTCTTTTTCCTAATGTTAACTTTGACTGGCATGTCAAATTAAAAGCAAGAGGAAAAGAAAAGGAAAAACCTGCATCAGATTAAGAAACATGTAAAGAAGTGTAATTTCTAACTACAAAACACAAGACCTTCACACTTCAAACAACCCAAACAGGTTTTCTTTTAATGATTAGGTTTCCCTTTCCCCCCCTTCATACTAGAGATGCATACAGAACTACAGTAGTATTTGGAAATAATTCAGTAAGCTGGGTATCTCCTTTTCTCACAACTCTAGTAACACTGGGAATGTTTCAGGTTTCCTACGGTTAATGTTTGGTGCAAGGAATACAGGAAAACTAAAGTAGGTTGAAAATTCCTGATTGAAGCCAATGTAAAACATCAGAGAAAATTTTATATCTCTGGACATGACACTGAAACTGGCCTGGATGCTCTTGTAATGGCACTTGCAGCATTTTGCAGGTAAACAAATAGGAAGTTGCTTTCCATTAAGGAAGACAGATGCTGCAGAGAGTCTGGGTCTCCCCAGAGCAGCTGCTCTATCTAAGATCCAAATAGGTCATTTAAGCCCTGATCCGAGAATGAGAACTATTGGGTCAAAAATGCGCCTATCCAGGGACTAAGTCATGACCTGATAAAAGTGAAAAACTGGGATTTTTATATATAGTTAAAGCATGTTTTCAGAACATGAATATTTCAGAGGGAATTTTTTTTCCTGCCTCACTCTTTATATTTGATACAAAGAGCTTCAACTTTTGCTCATTTTAACTCAGCTGATTTTTGCTCCCATTGTTCAGCTCTTTTTTTCATTCAGATAGTTTAATTTACCCACTCTTTTATACACAGAGCTACTGTGTTTATGGATAGTGAAATGTTTTTCTATATGTCAAATGAGCTTTTAAAAAGTATTATACTCTGCAGGCATGCAGGGGATGATGTTTAAACATAGCTTTCTCTTGCCTGGGCTTCCAGACGATTGAATTTTGAATCTCCTATGAGGTAAAAAAATTGATTATGGACCATTTTGGATAGGGTTTGGAACATAACTCTATAGTTACCTATTGATGTGCATTACCAGAAGCATCATAAAGCAACTGGATCCAGAATGTCTTTTTAAGGAGATTATTGGATAGGGAATGGCTTAACATTTCTAGCTTCCTGTTGAATATTATGAGTAGGGAAGGATATTGCAGCAGAAGTCTACTGGAATATTATCCTTTCCCTCTTACAGCAGATAAAAAGCTCATCAACATGTAGTTGAAAAGGCAACAACTGTCCAACAACCAAGGAGCACCCAGGGATGGATGGGCAGAGACAGGCTGAAGGCTCACCCTTCTGTCCTGGCAGTGAGCTGGGCAGCTGATGCTGGGAGCAAGGAGGGTGGGAGACTGCCATTCCCACTGCTCTGCATCGCCTCAGCCCACAGGCCTTCTCTGCCACTGAGACTTGCACTAAAGCTTTTGGCAACAGTGGCCAGCCCACAGTTAATGCATCTGAGATGCCAACAGGAGTGAAAATATACTTTCTCCACGCAATGAGCTTTTTAAGATGTCTCAGTTGTTCAGTGTTGGAATTAAGAAAAGGCTAGATCAAAGCTGTAATTTTCCCTGTTTCACTTCTCCTGCACCGGCTGTTGTATTTTAACCCTTTTCCTACTGAAGAAAATGTGAATTTATAGTCCTTGCAGCTTTGGTCCTTCCCTTTTCATACTTAAAAGAACCAACTTTTAATGTTCTCCATGAGTCTAAAACATTTCCCAAGTCTGTTAATTTCCTAACAGTATTATTTCCAATTGCAAAGTCATCAGTCTCAATTCTATCACTTTTTGGCTCTCTCTCTCTCCCTCTTTTTTTTTTCTTTTCCTTCCTTTGTAGTTTCAAGTTCACTCTTTTATTGCTGAAAAATCCTAGTATTTTTATTCCTGTTCTAAATCTGACTGCTTCCAAATCCCTAGGGTTCCAAGCCAATATGTTTGGTAATGACTTCATACAAAGGAAAAGGAAACAAAGCCAATTTTTGTTGTGATAAATGCATATCTGAACTTTCAGCTGGTCCTGGCTTCAAAAAATAAAGTAACCAACTTTGCCGGGTGACGCTATGGTCTGAAGAACAAACATCATATTCTTTATTTATATTTTTGTGCTCAGGTGACTTATCCTCCACATTTGAAAGCAGAAGTAAGAGATGTAGCCATAAAATTCAAACAGGGGATTGCCTTAAACATGAAATTAAAATAAGGTCCAGGCATTTGAACAAAGATTAATGTCATCTTATAGCAGGCACTGCATAAAATCCCACAAAGAAAAGCCATGCCCCTAAAGAGAGCACAGAGGTACAGATGACTAAAAAGTGCTTTAAATTAACCATCACAAATTCAGGTTCTAAGGAAATAAAAATTTCCTGTGGAAGACACCAAATATTATCAGAATTTTCTGTCAAGGGATATTTTGTTCACATGCAGTGTGTGGTAAACCCTCAGCAAGAGCTACCAGTATCTCTGAATTTTCGTGTGATGTTCTTTTTTTTCCCCCAGTCTCTCTTGAAGTGACTGTATTCTTCATAAGGGAGGTGATTGCAAAGCCTTTCTGAACTTCCCCTTTCCTTTTATCTTACCGTGTAGTTTTAAAAATGGGATCAGGTTTTGCCTGCTTAAGAGTTCTTTTGTATTTATACCCATGCAAAGGAGAACCGAAGAGAACACACATGCAGCCATGAAACTGAAAAAAAACCCTCAAACAAAACTCCTAAACTTCAGCACCACCACCACCCTTACACCACTGCTGGTGGCCATCTTTTCTGTACAGGAGCCTCCCAATCCACTGTGTGTAAAACTTATCTGGACACATTGTTTTTGGGGCAGAGCTCCCTGTGAGCCCTTTAAAATCAGAGCAAATTTAGTGTTCAGTGTGTGCTGCTGTAGCCCCACCAGCAGTAGATGAGCTGGCTGAGATAGAACAGGGTCCATGTATCTCTGCATTGTAATGCAGCCACACAAAAGTGATGTTAATGTAGATGTGCTTAAGTAATAGTATAATTCTGAGTAGTGTCCTCAGAGGATGAATTGTACTGAGAACCAGTATACTGATGCTAAATTGTGCACTAAATTGGAGGCTTAAAAATGAGGAAGCTAGTAAAAGAGATGTTAAGGTGAAAAGTGAGGAAATTAAAGTGTTGCAGCTCAGCATGGGGGCTACTTAAACATCCCATAAAATGAGTAATAAATGACTACCCGTAGGAAAAAAAAAAAAAAAGGAGCAACTCAAAGAGTAGGATTGCAAATTAATAGGTATAGGTAAAGGCAAAATTCTGGAAAAGCTGAACCGTCTCTGTACCGGAAGGGAAGATCTCAACTTATGAAGAGGATTATAATTAATGGCAGGTAAATATGAGACATAAATGTGAGGATACTAAAAGGCATTTTACAAAGCAAACAGCCAAAAGCATATAAGCAAATAACAAAGAATTGTTTAAATCTACAAAGAGCAGGAAGCCTACTAAAGCAGACAAAGCCAGAGTCAGCTAAAGGACAAAGCAGTAGGAGAGGGGGCAGAAGAGGAAACAGCTGTGTGGTAGCTCTCCTGCCTGCTTCTCCTGGCCATGCTCTTTCCTGGCCTGATGTCTCCTGGTCTGAATATTTCTCTTTCTTGCCACAGGCCTTCTCATGTGATTTTGGGTGTCTTTTTTCCTATTTTTCTTTTGTCTGTGGACTTTGCTCTATACTGGGCACACGTAGTCTATGGCTTGTGTTTCCAACTGTCCCCTGGAGAAATGAATATTTCCCCAGGATTATTTAAGTCCAGAAGCATTTCGAAAATGGAATGCCTGTAAAATCCCAGACCCAAAAGATCCTTAGGGAATTTAATCTCTATAAATGTTTTGTCAACATTTTCTTTTACCTCTTTTGTGGCTTATATTGCAATGATTGAAATGTGGGACCATATGGTATAACATAAGATATTAAAATGATAAAGAATACACAAAGCATCCTTGCAACAGCTTTGTGCATCTGCTTCAGCATCTTGGCTAAATTCCAATATGGGTTTTTAGATTCCTAAATTCCCTACTCTTTAATTGTCTCTGTGATGATGTCGAATTGTTTCTATTCTAGTGTCCTGTGCATCTGTGCCTCAGTTTCCCAGCTGTACTGTCCTCTGATTAAAGAGCTGATTTAGGATTAACCCTTGAGCCCAACTGCTAAATCTTGCTGTACCAAACCATCTTTGAGAACAAATTAGTGTTTTCAGCCACACTTCTGGGTTGCTTGCGTTCTGCTGGTGCCTTTGGAGAGCAAAGTGAGTATTTCTCTCACCTTTTTGAAGTGTCCTGAACCGTAAGGAAGGATATCCCTGCGAAGCTACTGACAGGGCACTTGAAGAGTGAAACACTTTGACAGAGTCCAGCGTCTTAAATAATGTGTTGCCAGCACCTCATTCCTCACTAAGCACACTTTCATATGGTGAACATTCACCAAATTTTAGTATCACAAAATAATCTGTCACATTTGGAGGGGAAAGAATTTTAAAATAATGTAAGTTTATAGCATGCGGCCTAATATTTTTCCAGTTTGTTCTCTGAGTATTTTGGGAGTGTTTGGTATTTAATAAGTAGAATGCTGACTTTTAGTACTTTCTTTTGCCTTAAGCTCTTAAGATATTATTCAGGCACTGAGAGTAATGGAAAATCACTAGTTAACAAAGAAACCTGATTTTTAGGTGAGGTAACCACTTTATTGTGTAGGGTTTTATTCTATATTATATTATATTTAACAATAGAGATGGATCTGAGGATGAATGAAGGGAAGTAGTTGGTTAGTAAACATGATGATAGATTTGCTTGTGTAGTCATGAAAATGACATATAGAACCTTTTCCTTTGTACTGGAGAAAAAATAAGCTGTGGTTTTGAAATGTAGCTTAAGGGAATGGCTGGTAAAAAAAATGCTGAAAAAAGTTAAGAACATGTGCCAACAGTAACTGCCTGCGTTTGTTTTGCTTTTGCTTAAAAAGTCATTTTAAATTGGAAAAGTAAAAATTTACGTAATCGGGGATTTTGATAGTGTATGAAGCAGAACTTTTAGAATTTCCACAGGTTTTGAGAAAAGAGATTTTTTTATTATAAAGCATGTGTTTTAATGGCTTGAAATAATAAGTCTAATAATGCCTCTGTATATATATGTGTGTGTGTCTGTATACACGATATCCAGCAAAGGTGAGGGTAAGAGGAAAAGAACTTCCAATAACTTGCTAGTCATATAAAAACAAACATTAATCAGAGTAAGTTAAAATTTCACAACAGGAAATATAGACAGCCAAATCATACTCCCTGTGCACCGTTCAAGTAACCACACTGTGCTCTGGGGAGTCCTGGGGGCAAAGGATCTTCCCACCCAGATGTTCCACAGCTGCAGTGGGGTAGGCAGAATAGGCTGCTTCATTGAGGAAGGCATGAACATGTGGGGAAAGTGTTTGGCTGAGATCTGCAAAACTATGGAAGGGAAACGCTCAGGTCTGCTGACCGGCATTCAAACCAAGGTGACCTGGAAATTTCCAGGCTTATTATTTTTATTATTATTTTAACAATTTTTTGTGCTCTGTTGTGGGGAAAAAAGTCAGGGTTGTAACATGACTGAGGCTAGTCAGGAGATAATGTGCCTAAGCTGTATTTTGGCTCACTCCTTGTCCAGAATTGGTAATATTATCCCAAATATAATTTTTTTTTCCCTAAACAGACTATAAAGCTGGAGGCCAGACATCACATTTTTATTTGTATCTGACCTTCCCCTGAATCAGGAGTGCTTGAAAATAGGTCACTGTTCCATCAGAGAGTCATATGAGAGAAAATATTTAGTTGCACATGCGGTATGTACTTTTAATGGAAATGTTTACCTAGTGCACGTTATGTTGTGCTATAGGATAATTATGTCTTTCCTCTTCCTTCTCTTATCTCCTATGTTACCACTAATGTAGACCAGACAACACTGAACACCCATGTTGGCAATGTATCTTCTTAGTTTTCACAAACCACATTAGTGTAACAAAGCTTAAAATAACTGCTGTTAAAAGAAAAAAAAAACATTTATGGGAAGCATTTTATTTCTTTGGCTCCTATTTCTCAAGCATTGATGATTATAACTGTTAAAAACCTGCTGCAGTATTTCTTCTACATATTAAATTTATGGGCTTGAAATTCCTCATAGAGCTGATCAGTTCTGAGCTCTAGCAAATCTTGATGGAGGGGAGAAAAAAACTAATAGTAAAAATATGGGTCACAGAGGTAATAGGTGGCAGAAAACCCAGGCTATCAGAGTTATGTTTCTACCTTGGGCCTTACGGACCTTATGTTTCATCTCTTTTGCTGCTTTTTGGCATGTCTGTCTTGCCCACATAGAAGCAAACTTATTGTCTCCTACACTGTGTGTACCATGTCCTTAGCCTGATGGGAGCAGCTCAGCCAATGATACTTGGGTCTGCTCCAACAGAAATTGTCAAATCGTGCCTCTGTGCTCACAGCCTGAAGATATCCTATGTTCAGTGATGCCTGACTCTGGGAAAATAGTGGTAGTTCTATGGCTTGTCTCAAACAGCCTACAAGTGTAGGTGAATTGGTTCTTGCTTCTCACACCGAACTTGAAACAGATCAATTCAGAGACCTTTTAAACCCAAATGTATGAGGTGAGGCTTCAAAAGCCTTCAGGTATCTAAATTAGGGTTGAACTCTCCAAGATGCAAAGCATCTTTCAGGTCATCATCCAATGGTTGTCGTTCATCCTCAGTCCTGTTGGGCCACAGATACTCAGTGTCTTGGAAACTCACACTACTTCTACTTAAGTAGAGAGGGTTGGCTGTGAAGCAAATTAAACACTTCAAAGCATTTTGCATGCTTATTATTACCTGCTCATTTTGTTCACTGGATCTTTCACACCATAGCAGCCAGCGAACTTTTTCAACCTAAGACCTTCCTTCCCCTTTTCTGCCCCCTCGCCCTGTTATGCTTTTCGTGATATACTATGGCTAACGGCAGCCAGACCTATGTGAGGAAGAAGAACATGGATCAAACCCTGCAGAATGAGATCCAGGAGATTGCACACCATGTGAAAAACAGCAATGGCTTTTGACACTTTCTGGCATATTATGTGATCTATGTGGAACACACCAAAAATTGAATTCTGGTGAGATTTACCTGCTGCCTGCCTTCCTGATGTTTCCTAGCTCAGATTCTGTGGGCACTGCAGCTACAAATATGAAGATCCTTGTGGGATCCCAGAGTCATATGGTCAAATGTTCAAAAATAAACAGTCTTGTCAATGCTGCTAATGCTTTTCTGCAGATCTCAAAACCATTTTTCAGGCCTTATACTGGAAAAAAATAAGTTCTGATAATTTATGTTACCCAGATGTTTTAAAATTCAACAGCTTTCACTACCCATAAATTTAATAGCATTAAACACCTGCTGGCTCAGAAAAGCAGTTCTTGCCAAAAAGAAAAGCAGGAGCAGAGAGATACACTACTAATGTGCTCTCTTCCTTACTCTCAGAGCTAAGGCTCTGAGCTGGAGCCCAGCACAGCATTACCCCATGCAGAGAAAGTTTTTCTGCCTCTGTGCTTCAGAGTAGAGGACTCATAACAATTCTAGCCTGCCAAATAATAAAAAAATGAGGGGGAAAGTAAGTTTGGAAAGTTAGGAAGGAGACTTGTCTTAGGCACTTGCTGAAACTCAAAGTCTGATTATTGAAAACCGTAGAGAAATCTATAATAAAATACCAAAGCCTGGGGGCTCTTGGCAATAGAGAAGGAGCACAGGTCTGTGACAGTCAGTGGCACTTACGTCAGTCTGGGAGCAGGACCTGGAATGTCAGAGGAACGTGATGGGTCTGACTACAACAAGCAGCTCCATGGTGGTGGATAAGCTTCAAAAGGACAGGTTTTAAAATCTGGAGAAACTCGTGAAGGGAAGGCTGAAGGGAAAAGTGAAATGCTTGCACAATTGAATGAGGTGGGAAGTCATTTAAGAGTACAATTTTGGAAGGAATACCAATGCACTAAAAGCAGAGAAAACAATGAGCAGAGAGAGTTTTAACAGGCTTGGCTGAATGTAGCACATAGAAGTTTTCAGTAAGGTCCTTGCAAACATAATCTTTAGCATAATATCACTAGGTTTACAAGCCTTTTATTTCCTTATTAATGAGCATTTGAATGGATTTTTATTTATAGAATAGTTGCTGAAAAGGAAGAGCATAAACAATGACTCAGAGAGAAGTGAGTATTACCAGATTGCTGTGGGTAAGTTGCTGATAAAGAAATGGAGGAGAAGGACTCTGCTGTCCATGATGGACTTTGGAGCCTGGCAGCAGAGAACTGGAGCACATTTCTGGAACAATTTTTGTAGGTGTTCCTGTGGTATTTTGGAGGAAATGCCTAGCAATCAGGCCGTGTTTGCAAGATGGCACTAGTATATAAGTTGAATAGAAATATTTGAAGTTGGAGCTCTGACAGAACAAGTAACCATCACCTCTTTGACTTCCATGAGACTGTAACAGTCAAAAAACTATGTGGTTCAGACACTGTGAGAGGTTTGGATTGTGCATTATGAGAACAACCTTCTGCCAGCAGACAGTAGTGTACAGAGCCAAGCGCTTCCTCACAACTCAGTCCTTGCAGCAGGACTGAACTGAAACAGCACTGCTTTTAGGAGCAGCTGATTGACAAACCAGTGAGAACCATACACCTCAAAACAAGTAATTTGTGTGAATTAATATTTCCAATGTAGCTTGTGGTGGACCTGTGCTTGTATTTGGTATCTTAGCTTGACTTGTGGGAAGGAATAGTCTTCAGGCTTGTGTTTCAAGAAACATCTCTAGGCAGAAGCTATAATAACAATGTTTCATGAATAGGAGGCAGTTTACGTTCTGCTCTTGGAGCAAACCAACAACATACCTCAGACTCCAAAGGGAAATGTATTGTTAATGGAAAAATTGTCCTCATCCTCTCTATTTAAGGCAGTCTTTGCTGCCAGTTTATCATGAACACATAAAGGTCGAATGCAGTATGGATTAGACTGTATAAAATTGAGAGGGCAGCAAGAGCTCCAGATGTTCATTAGTGGAGTGGCTATTGTAAAAGGCCACTGAGGAACTTCATCTGTTCTGTTCCCTCAAAGATTTCCAGTCATTAAATAATTTTCAAGGGACTTGTATTGGCAGATTCTGTCGTGTTTTATAAAATCTTTCCTTTTGAACACTGTGGGCTTAGTTCGCCACTGGCATTGGATAAACGGTTTTGTTGCAGTTGCCCCCACTTCTGTTAGTGCTGAATTTAGCCCTCTGCCCCTGTGCATACATACTCCAAAGGCCACTCAGGTGCAATGACAGATGGGGTCTTAAAACTTTATTGCCCTGTGTCTAGAAACATAAGGAATAGTCAGTTTTGCATTGCTCTAACATTTTTAGAAGTAAATTGGGTTTTTCGATTGTATTTCATTCTTCCTTTTTTAAAATAAAGTGTAGCAGGCACATTTACAGGGTTTTATTTTCAATTTAGATACAGAAAGGCATATTTTTCCTCCAAACAAGATGCCTTTATGCTTGCTATTGCAGTAAGCTGCATCCTGCCACCTTTAGTTGTGCCCTATGCTATAGAGAAATGCCTTATCTACCAAGAGAGAAATTCAATGCTGATCTTGTCCAGAATGTCAGAATCACTGTAGTCATAGCTAAATAAGAGGCCGAACACTTATCTATTTTGTTTCCATTTTGTTTTGTTCATTTGTGTGTGCACGTGAACAT
The DNA here is from genome assembly GCA_018881555.1 of Amblyornis subalaris. NCBI lineage: Eukaryota > Metazoa > Chordata > Aves > Passeriformes > Ptilonorhynchidae > Amblyornis > Amblyornis subalaris. The sequence goes on from JACAXG010000006.1 coordinate 3,730,181, forward strand.
GACTTGGTGGGATGTTTTTATCATCTTAAAAAGAGGAATGGTCACTCTATGTCACTCAAAGATACCTACTTGTTCCCTTTTTCCAAGTCTGTTTCACTTTTTCTTTTCCTGTACCACCATCTGTTCTTTGCTTTAAAGTACTAACCTTGCCCTTATTTTTTGCATGATTTCTTACATTTCAGTTGTTTAAAGAAAAGGTCTTTTTATTCTGTAAGGAGTTTAGAGACAGTTTCTTACAGAGACCCAAGATGTACTTTGTAGTCTTGATCATCAAAGCAGTTAACTTTAAGGATGTGAATAATAATGTTGCCCTTAGTACCAAGCATACAAAGGTGGACTGGCTAAAGTTCAGTCACTTCGGTTGTCATTTCTTTTCCAATTTCAAAATTGCCATTTTCTGTTTAAAGTGAAGCTGTTAGTTGTGAAACCATGGAAGCAAAAGTTTGTCTTGTTAGTTGAATATACAGTCCTCAAATACAGACTCTTCCGGAAATGGGAAGAATTTGGATGTTATTCTCATTCCTTAAAAGTAATAGTTTCTGAAAGCAGCCTTTCATATATATATATGCAGAGAGACAGAGATCCGTAGAACAAAAATACAGTGTTTTCATAACTTCTTAGGTCTAAATGATACGATGCTAAATATTGTTAGAGCTGATACAATGCTAAATATTGTTAGAGCTGTTCTTAAATATTCTTTTCTAAAACAAACAATCAGGCAGGTGGTGAAAGGACAGAATGCTACTTTCGACTTCTATGCCTTCATGAAGCTGTTGCCTCTTATTGGCTTAAAATTGAACAAAATACCACAAAACCACCTGGCCTCTCCTTTTAATCAAAAGACACACAGCTTCTTACAAGATAAGTTTTTAGGAACTCAGGCTTTCTAATTTTTGATTCAGAATGGTTTTTAGTGCAGTCTAAAGCTTGATCTTCTGTTACAAATACCTCAACTCTTACTTTTTTGTTCATTGTGTTAAAATGTGCGGTACAAAGGGCACAAGCTTTCCTCAGTCTTTGTTGTCACAGGTGATGACACTGCCGTTTGAGGCTCAATTCAGTCCTTGATTACAATGAGAGATGGGAGAATATGCCTTTAGGGAGAAAAGTGGTTTGGATCTCTCAAAACTTTTTGATTAGGCTTCTCTTTCATTGCATGTATTAAAAATGAAGACTTTTCAGTCAGATAGGAAGCCAGACAAAATACATTGAGCCATATCCTTACATGATTTCACTCAAAACTATTGTACTGAAGCGTATTTGTGTTGGTAGAAGACAGCCATACAAGTGCTGTTCCTGCCGAGTTCCCAGATCTGTCAGGGCAGATCAATTCCATACATCTCACAGTGTGGCGAAATTACGATCCTCACAACAAAATGTATAGCTTTGAATCTATGGACATGAAGCTTAATCAATAACTACATTATTTTAAATAATTTCCTAATTAGGTGTATTCACTTATGCTGATAAAGAGAAGGGGGATTCATGGAACTGGTGCCTGGTTTCAAGACTGGTGGCACCATAAAATAATTTAATACTAAGTAGAATTCTCGAATTAGTTGACACCTTAATAGTTTCACTTCCCTTATTTTGGAATCTGAAAGACTTTGAATATTTGCTCTTAACTCAATGCTAAGCCCATTTAGTCCTAGGTCCGGTGTTAAACTATTGGGCAGCACCAGCTCCAAGTGGAGTCCAAAGTCTCAGGTTAACTGTTTTGTCTGTGTAGTTCCTGGCAAAAGAAGGGCTCATACAAAGGGCAGAACTATAGCAAAAGGAGGGAGAACTGCAGCTAACCAGGACAAAATTCTTCATGAAGGATTGATTTTAACTCCTATCACTTCCCAGAGCTGAGCTGTTACTATTGTCTCCACAGGACCCACCAACTGGCACTCTCTCCCGAGGGCAGGAGCCCAAAAGGGTTTCTTTAAAAGGGCTGAGCTGGGATAACTTTTGTAAAGAATTGCCAGCAGGTAAAATGAACCTTTTGTAAATTAGCCTTGTGGTTAATGTACTCATCCAGGTGCAAAGGCCCGGTAATACACTATTCCCAAAGGAGGTTTGTAAGCACATCTCCCACGTGAATGCCTTAAATCCCAGGCTATGAGGGAAAAACAGCTTGACCATTCAGGTGGAGAAGTGGCATTGGGCAGCAAACACCAACTGGACAAAAATCAGGGTTCTGGTTCATAGATAACATGTTATGAGACATGTGCTTGTTTATCTTGCGCGTTTTGTTTGCCAAACTGTAGATGGGTCTTGATATCTGAAGATATCCTGCTCTTGATATCTGTTCCCAGAGCTGCTTATGCGCATTACATTAAACTATAACCAAATAGAAAGCAAAAATAATTTTGAGAGTGACACGTATCTTGTTTCAGTGATTCCCCTGGGGGAAAATGTGGCAGGTCTCTACAGAGTTTGAGGACACTGATGATCCTCACTGACTTCAGAGGAAACTGTGGGCACATTGCACTTTCAAACCCAAAAAATCATGTTTCATGTTGCATATGCCACAGTAAAGGTACAATACTGGCATATTTGCAAAATTACTTGGTCTAAGGAGCTAATGGTACTTAGTCCTTCCTGGTAGATTGGCAGGGTCTCCCAGTAAAAGGATTTGGAATTAACAAGAGAAAGTCAGAGTATTTCCAGGCTTGGTATCCCTAAGTAAAGGTCCTTGCCTTTTAAGATAAAGCCATTACTTTAATGGCAGAAACCTGGAGAGATCACACACACTTTTGTCTAGTGCATAGGATTTGTGAAGATGAATAAGTGAACATTTAGAAAGGATTGTTTTTGCTTTTTTTTTGATCATCTTGTTTGTCTGGTTGATTTATCCTCCTGTCCTCCTTATACTGTCTACACTTTAATCTGTTTCTTGTTTATGGGAACTATAAAAAGTCTTTTACATTGAGAGATTTACTTTATTTGAATGCAAATTAAAACTATTATCTTTCAGTTACAGGCCAAAGATTGCAAAATAATGCTTGTTTATAACTTGAAAAACTAATCTTCCCCCCCATAATGCCATGTAATTTGTTTGGTTAAAGTAGAAATGTACAGTTAATTTTTGCCAATCATTTATATGTTTTATATGTTAATTTGCTGAAGTAGATAACAAGACATAGAGTTAGATTAGAATGATAAGAAACTACAGTGTACTTAGCTGCTGCTGACTCTATATAAACACAGTCTTAGGCTCAGCCTCCTCATGGTGATTCCCCTGAAATCAAAGCAGCTGAGACAGTCCATGTCTGGTTCATATTTTTAAGGTTAGTGCTTATGAAAAGATGAAATGGAATTCACAGAAAGTCAGCAAAGAGAGGGAGAACAGGAAGAACACATTGCCTTTAGACAAATATGATAACACAAATGATATTTTGAAGCTAGACAAAGAAACAAAATGCGTTTCCAGGACACTGTTCTTTCTGTCCATGAGAAACTGTTGGTATCACAGGCAGATCCTTTTGTGGGGCAGAGAATCAAATGACCCACCAGCTGGGTATGCAGTGTGCTTGTGTAAGGGGAGTGTTTGTTCATTCACACATTGAGAAATTAACAGAGACCTAAGGCCATACCAGTAACTCTGGCTTGATTTAATTCTTCAAGGCTGATCAGACCAATCAGTGATGGAAGAAAAAACTTTCCTAAAGGTCAGACACTTCCAAATCACATCCCTTTTCTGTTTTACCAGTACTGTTATTAACTAACACGGAACATTTTTGAAGCTGTGAGAGCAGCTCTCTTTAAGCATTGAAAGCCACTTTTGATTGCCAGCATTCCGGTAGTGGGTTCGGTGCTGTCTGCTTGCCAAGTGAGCAGTTAGGTCAGCTGAGGAAGAAAGAGTTGTCACACTGATAAACTGATAACACAGCCAATATCCGCTGCCTTATGTCTAAGAGATTTTGCTTCAGCTGAATTTGTTCTTTTCTGTTAAAGAATTAAAGTGTGACATTTCATAATCCTGAAATCCTTCCAGAAATTGGAGAAAAAACACTACTGGTTTCTTCACAAAAATTCTCGGTGGGGTTTCACAATATGAGGCCTGAGATCCTCCGTTAGCACAGAACATGCCAGTTTCTGCAATGTGAAAATGCAGTTCGTGTTTTTGTCTGCATTTGGTAAATTCATTTGTAGGACATTAAGATCATTGCTGAAGAACACAAACCAAAAAGTTCAGAAAGAAGAGTGAAATCACAGCCTTAGTTTTCCTTTTTTTCTGGTCCCAGCCTGTTTTCCTTAAGTCAATCAAAAATAATATTTAAAGTGAAAAGTATGTGGGGTTTTCCTTTGCAGAAAAAAAGCAATGAAAGCATAATGCAGCTGTAGTTTCTCGATGACTCTTACAAGACAGGGAAATCTCTTTCAGGTAATTTTTTTTCTTGTTGGAAGTTTTCATTGCTAAAAAAAAAAAGTTTTCATGACCAAAACTTACAGCAAAAGAAAGGTCAAAGTTTTAGGAAATTCTAGCAAGAAATTCAGGCTTTCACTTGGAAATAACTTTGCGTAGATTTAAAGTGTGTCTTAACTAAATTATTTGAAGTTTAAAATACCTGAATTTATATTCAGTAGTAATGTTGATCCAAGATTAAGAAAAATGTTACAATTTGCAAGGAATCTTCTACATGCAAACTAACTTTCTGGAAAAAAATCTAGGATGTATCCTGTAAAATTTCTCTTTAAAAATCTGTGGTTTGCAGATTGTTTCTGCTGGAGCTTTTCTTGATCTCTGCTTTATACAAACGGACTTGATTCCAAAATAACTGGAATAGACAAGAAGGGGGCTAGGGAATACAGATACAATCTTAAAACGTTGTTTCTGCTAGTGCTATAAGAAGTGGCTTAGTTCATTTTGACTGATATATTTTTATGCTCTATTTTGAAATGCTTTAATTTGAAGCTTGAACTGTGAAATAACAGGGCCAGAGGAATTTCCCTTTTGGTTTTTACTGCTTCCAAAATTAACTCGTATGGGTAAAGATCTTAAAATCTGGCGCCAGTGTGTGGCTTTACTAATAGTATCTATGTGATCGTGTCATTCCTGAGAAAGGCATGTTTCAAATAAAAAGGAAATGTCAACCTTGAGTATTTTTTATTAAATCTCTTTTCTTCTTCTCTTCAAGTTCAGCTTAAGCTGACCACTTCCTTTGTCTGGTTTATTTTTATTAGAAATGAGCAGATTCATTAACTGTGCAACTTGGTGGTCAGGCAGTGACTGGATATGTCCAATAATGGGTAATAGCTGTATTTTTCATTGGGAGACCAATGTTTGCTTTGGAGATCGCCTGGGGAACAGATGTAATCTGAGACGGCACTATGTTTACCTCTTGTTTCAGTGATATGCTGAGCATGTTTGAAACCAGTGAGAAAGAAAAACAAACATTTCAGAAAAAAGTACCTGCAAGCACTCCCTGTATCCCAGACTGCTTCCCTGGGCTCCAGCCAGAAACTGCAGTAACAGGGCTGCACACACATGCACATGTACATTTGTATTTCATGATACAGTCATGGCCTGAGCATCCCTTCCTAGCTGATCCTGCCAGTCACTTTTTTTGCTGTGAGGGTGACCAAGCACTGGCACAGGTTGCCCAAAGAGGCTCCATGCTTGGAGGTACTCAAAAGTGATTTAGACGGGGTCCTGGGGAACCAGCTCCAGATGGCCCAGCTTGAGCAGGTGGCTTGGACTACATGACCTCCAGAGGTCCCTTCCAACCTCAACCAGTCTATGATTCTGTGATTTTATGTGTATCTAAGCCATTTGATGGACTGCTTGTCAACTGATGCAAGTCAGTGCCAAGGCTACTGATCATCTGTCTGCTCATCAGAAATGTTTCTTGATTTGCATAGTTTCATGCAATGGGTTTAATTTTATTTGTTTTCACTCCTGTTTGTGCTATATTTCTTGTCTTTCCAGCATTTTCCACTTTCTACATGACTATTATTGGTAATCAAGTTCATTTGAAGTAGTAGCAGATGTAACTGAGAAAACAGTCTGAAGAACGTGAACAGAAGTATTCCAATAATATATGCAATATTAAAATAAGGAGATTCTTGTCTCCTCATGGTGTTTTCAGCGTTATTTTCCCTGTCAAAATAACTAAATTTCAGATTGCAGTTCGCATGTATGCAATAAGAAGCACTAGTCTTTGGTAAAGAAGGAGGAAGGGGAACAAACAAACCGTTCATGCTGCCCATTTTCCAAAGCTGTCTCATTACTTTTTAGTCATTTCTTTTGCCAAGCACTCTTCCCGTGACAGGAGAATAAAACATTTATCCAGGCTTTGCACAGTTTCCAACACATGTATTCCAGTTCAGTCTTACTTGGTAGCAATTGCTATGGATGTATACTCTGGGAGTCACTGACCACTGCTGTAGGCTACTGTACGGCTCCCAGTGAATATTCAGTGGTCAGTGTGTTTCTTTCACGTGGCTCTAGCAGGCATGGTCTTATTTAATATGTCTTGAATGGAGCAGGGAGAAGTGACTTGTCACTAGGGCTGTTCAAAGTCCACAGGGTTGGTTTGTGTAATGGCTTGTGAAATGAAACTCTCTGTGTGCCTTCAGTAATTGGTAACAAGCCACATTTTCCAGGAGGTAAACTCTTCACAACAGTATCAGTTTCTACTTCTGCAAGGTAGAGCAGGAGGAAGGGAGAAAGGTCAGGTCTAAGAACAGAGTGAATTGTCCTCAGTTACGGACAGGTGAAGAAAACTCTGTGGAAGACCAGCCCTTCACTGATCCCCCTGTGGCACCTGTATGTGTTTTGAGAATGTCCCAAGGAACAGAGATCCCCAGCTGGCCAGGATATAGCTGAAGGCTTTGCTGAGCAAACAGAAGCTTTTGCTGAATAAACACCATGTCGCTGTCATGGTAGCTGGCAGATTTTGTGGCTGCTCTGCCGTAAATCTAGTGTATACTGCATTCAGGTGAAGACCAGGATGCAAACCCGAGCTTTTAAACTAGCATTTTCTGCAGGTGAGATCTGGGTTTGCTGTAGGAATTTTGCTCTGCTGGATGCTGGAGGAGCACATAAAGGGTTTGGATTAACCAGTGCCTCACTGCCTTCTGGAACCTCACGTGTCCCAGACTCACAGTGTATTAACACAGAGAGATGTCTACCAGTTATGTAAGAAACAGAACTGCTCTGGGTACAATGTCAGTGTTCCTGGGATGAGCTCATGGTAAAGGTGCCTTTCTGGAGGTGCTGCAAGTGTTACATCGGGACCAAGCTCAAGGTGGTGTGCACTGAGCACACAAACTAAGCACTGAAGAAGTCTCTAATGCATGGCATTCCAGGCTGGAGTGTCATCATTAGCCTTAAAATACTGTTATCTAGATGCTGTTTAATAATTTTGTAGCTTGTGTTTCCTAAGGAGACTTTCTAGACAAGGAATGTTGAGTTACTTAATGTTGTTGAATATGAAATCATTGTCACATTTAGGTTTGGAAACAACAGGTGAAATAGTTCCAGAAAAAGAAAGACTGGGATGAAACAGAGTCCAGGTGATGATTGTAATAATTATGATATTTGAATAAATCCACAGTACACACTATTAAATAGCAGATGTGCCTTTTTACAGCTAAATTTTTGTCAGTTTCAAATTAAAACTGAGGTCAGATTTCTGGACTGACTTACACCCCATGTGATTTCATTAAATGCAGAATGATTCCATGGCATGTCACTTGGCACTGAAGTTCGTTTTCAGTATGTGGTTTCATAGTTCAGGTGCAAAATACTGCTCTGGCTTGTGTGTATCTAAAGGTTGTTATACCTTGGACTGTACTTCTTTTCTTTGTTTCAAAATTTAGCAGATCAGCTGAACTGCTAATTTTCTCAATTCCCCTCTGCTCCTTCCCCTTAATTCTTTCTTTATTGAAACCAGGTTTATGAAAAAAATAATGATTGTTAGCCCAGAATGAGGGCTAAGGTCAGTTGGCAATTTTAGAATATTAAATCAGACAAATGAAATATTTGAAAATTGGCTACTTGACCGTATTTGACCAGCCTTCTTTTTCTAATGTGCAGATCAGTAATAAAAATGCAGTAGTTACCATTTGTGCAATGACAGCAGGAAGGCAAGAGAAAGGAAATTCTTTTCTTTCTGTTTTTCTTTCTCTGTGCAAAACACTGACAAAAGTACTCTAAGTAAAACTGATAAATATTCTGTCTCTGCAGGCATCCTATAATTAGGAAATGTTATTTCTTAGTAAATTTTTTCGTGCCTAACAAAACATACTTAGCATTAAATTCTTACACATGAGAATGTTTTGTTCAAAAGCATCATCACTGCACTTCAAACACACATAGAACCAAGTCTTACTAGACCTGCAATGTATCTCAATGTAACAGGTTATTTTATGTGATTATATTATTCATTATTAAGATTGTTCTTGTCTCTGATGTTTGAAGTTAGGAGAACCTTCAAAGGCTCTTACTGCACTAACAATGATTCTCTATGTGCTCTCCTCTTGTATTTCTCTAAATGGTTGCTGACACATTACTAAAAGAGATGCACACCTTGTACACCTCTTGTGCATGTGAATACTTGGCAATCAGTTTTGAGATGTGCAGGTAAAGTAATAAAGCAGTTGCCTGTTTTCATTTCATTTTTGAATATCAGGTGACCTCAACCAGCTTTCTGGCCCAACAACCTGAAAATATAATTTTAAACTTAACTAAACTCTTTTCCGAAGAAATTTTTATAGGGCTGTATGCAGAATTGGCAACTATTGGATTTCAAAATTCTGTCTGAGGGGGAAAGTCTGAACAGGTGAACACAGCAGTGCAGATTGTGACTTGAGCATTGTGTTGGATTCCTCAAAAGTAGAACAGCAACATGGAAGAAATACCTGCAAAAAATGGTCCATCACTTGCCCATGTAATTATTTCAACCCTGCTTTCCAGGACTTGGTCCCTCCACAGGTGAAGTCTTTGGGAAAGTTTTTTGGTTTTCATAGGGAGAAGATCAGGATGATGAAATGAAACTTTAGGATAACCAGCCTTCTTTGACCTCAAGAAGCCCCAGAAGCACCAGATTCACTCATAAGTTGTTATGCAGAAGGAAAGAAAGTCTAAAGGCCTGAGAATGTCCTTAAATAGATGGCCTCATTGAGATCACCTCAAGTTGTCTAACTATGCTGCAAATGGCAGAAAATACCCTCTCTTATGGGATTTCCAGTGCTTTGGGTTTCCAGTTAAATTGAAAGTGTTGAGTGCTTGTCCTCTCTGAGCCTGACATTCTGCTTTCCATCTGCATCTAAGGAAGAGATGGGGCTTTTAAAAGGAAGCAATATGAGGCCTGCTTTTCAATGCCTTCATGTTTGATATTTGGTTTATGCTGGCTCTACCAAGGGAGAGTTTTTGTTTGAAGCTTTTTCTACAGCTGGGCTGTTCATGAAACCACCTTTCCTCTCTTGGGATCTCCTTAAGCCTTCCCACCTTTAAGATTTCTGCTAAATACAGATGAAATGGGCCAACACCTGAGAGTAACTATAAACAGTAGATATCATTAGTTTCATTTCCTTAAGAGGCCAGGATTAACTTGCAAAAGTTTTTAATAGCCATAATTAGTATACCTATATATATATATATGTTATTTTTTCTGAGTTACTTTATGTATATCCTGTCACAGGAGAATGAATTAAGTGAAGTTGACCCTGCTTTGAGCAGGAGGTTGGATTCAGTCTCCTCTGACCTGAACTGACCTGAACTGACCTATGATCCCATGGTCTAACAGCTTGTTTCTGTCCCTAGTTCCTGCTGCCCTACTTCTCTTCCTATGCAGAGGGATGTGAACTGGCAAATAACAGGATATTTGACTGAGATGCCCCTCTGAGCTGTGAAAATGTCTCTCTGTCTCATGTATTTGGAAGTTATCGTCACTGTAATAGTAATGCTTCCTTGTCACTTAATTGCATCTGTCTTTCCACTAGAACTACATGCTGTGGATGACACCTGGCCCCTAGCTGCCCTCAGCGCATTGTTTATATGACTTGTATTTTGAAAATTGCATTTCGGATTGTATTAATGGCAAAAAACCTGGACTTTGAGATATGATGTGTAATATAGCGAGGGAGCAGCTAAGCATAAAAACTACGAAATTAAGTCACTTGCAATATTTTTTTTTCTATTTTTCATTTGGCTGAGTTCATGCTGAAGTCCATGTGTTTGTTTTAGCCCTTTTGGGACATAGTTCAGCACATTATTTATATAAAGTTACTTCAGTGGCTGATTGTTATTAATTACCACCCTGAGTTCTTTGCAAGTCAAGCTGGACTCCAAATGAAATTTGCTTTCCAAAGTAATTAGGAGTTAATGTTGCAATGTGTGTTGCCTGTTGTATTGTATTCTTGTAATAGCATTTTCAAAAAATTGCTCATTTGTTTGAAGACCATCAAATCTTTCTCTGAAATGTGGAAAATATTTAAAAACTTACTAGAAAAGACAGGCCTTCCTCAACTCTGTGTGTGCTTGACTGGATGAAAAGAATAATATCAGAGACTCATAACGGCAATCCTGTTATTCTGCTACTTAGTTGGTTTAAGGGCCCTCATTGAAAGTAGAATACAAGTTTGAACAGAATTTACACTGTGTGAGGTAATTTAGACCGTAGAGTCTCCATCTACACACCCATAGCATAGATTCCTTTCTGATCATCTTATAAAGATGTTTTTTTGGTTTAACACTGATCTGAGAATTTGGTTTCAGCTTCTCAAAATGTGACTGCTTGATTTCTTTCTTTTAGCCAGTATCATTCAATCTTATTTCTATGTACAAAGAAAACTGATGAATCGGCAAAAAAAAAAAAAATTTTTTTGGCTATCTAGATAATAAGAAAGGGAGTAACTGCCTAATAACAGATTTTCATGATTTAAAGGTTTCTGAAACCTTATCCTTTCTCTAGCATTTCTTTATTTATTTTTTTAATTAAACAAACTTAAGAACCAAATAACTGGTTATGGAATGCATGCTAAGGTGCAGAGTTTTCACGGGAAGAACAAGAATCACGATGTAGAGTGTGTTTTCATCAGGATAGCAGGTTTTCCAAAATTATTCTGTTGTTATATTTCTGCATACATTCAGACACAAAGCCATCATATATTTTCTTTGCACATTTACAACTTTTTTGTACATTTTCTTTCCCACTAGAAGATACAGGTATTTGTGCCCTACTCTTTTTTCTGTTTTTATAAATGCAGTCAGGCATTGTGACTGGCAATGAAATTTCAGTGTTCGTAACTTACACTTCTTGATGGTTTTGCTTTTTTACATGCCTGGCTATGACTTTGCAATTGAGTGCTGGGTCAAAGGTTGAAGAAAAAATGCAGTGACCTTCTGACCTTACCTTACCTATTTCCTGTAAGAGAGAGACCTTTCAGGGAGTCTCTTCAGAAATTTTGTTGTGATTCGATGCCTGAAATTAAACTGTCATGGTCTTTAGATGAGCAAATTTTGAGCTGGCAAGTCTGCTTAGTCTTTTTCAGAAGGCATCTATGATTCTATGGAGATCTTACTTTAAATGGGTACTCTTCATCAACTATTGCAGTTCTGAGTTTCCCAAAGTGTAAGGCAACTTGCACACATTGTTGGAAAAATTAAATGCCTCGTTTAGGGGCAGAAAGCACAGACCTTTGCAGAAATACAAGCTATCATGTACAAATCCACTTTGCTAAAAACATACTCCTAGTGACTGTGAGGACTTCTCACACACACTTGAATATCATTGGCTTCACAGGATGCAGCTGTTGAGAAAGGTGCTGCCAAATATTCAGGTAGCAGAACCTAATTTTTTGTTGTATTCTTTCACCCTGGGATCTTTTTGCAGTCACCTGAGGCCAAGAACTCTCTGCAGGTACTTTTCCAGACTGGCTTCCCTGTACCCATTGCTAATAAGGTGGCGGCTCTTGAGGTGAGGCTGATTGGCGATAGAGGCGACAGAATGAGGGCCCTGACAGCCATTTAACACATAATCTATTCCTTACACTATAGGGCTCTGAGCTATGCACACCAGGAGAGCTTATTCCTGGTGTCCCTGTTGTGTTATTTACCTCTGCTCTGAGCAGTTAAGTCCACCACAGCTATTTAGTAAATTATCAGTTTTCTTATTGGCCCTAAATTGCGCCTAATTAAAAATCTGACCTCCACAAAATAGTCATCTTCCTAAAGACACAGAACATAAACAGGAAAAATCAGCTAATTGCTGCAAAAACTGCTTTTGTGGCACTGTAATTGGACCTCAGTGGAATGAATGAACCCACTGGGGATTCCCTAATGAATGTTTAACTGCAAACAGTAGTCGGGCACTTAAGCAGCTACACTGATGGTCCCTAATGAAATCAAATGAAATCAAATAAAATCAAATAAAAGAATCTGGCACTTTACTAACCAGATTTCTTGGCATTGGGACATAAAAATAATATAATTCTGGGTAAATAAAATGTAAAGAAAAGTTATTTATAAAGCAGCGAAAACTTAGCCAATCTTGCTTGGATTTTCTTTCTTTTTCTACTGGAAAAAAAAACCCCACCACAGAAAACTCTCTATGTCTTGAAGCTTCCTAAAGAGCTTTCATTCACTTTTCTCTTTTCCTAAAAACTCTAAAACCTTTTGTGTTTTCTGTTAATTGCATTCTCTAACTCTATTTTGCAATGTTTTCCAGAGACTAGCTATGGAACTGCATGATGCCAGCAGTTGATTAAGATCCTTTTCATTTTCCCAAACCTTAACAAGGAGACAAATTCTGATGATCTCAGTAACATGAACTGTGCTTTGCCTCTAAAAATCTATTCAAAACAACATGTAAAAATCTGGCCTTAGTGTGTAACGTGACATAGGATCTCAAGATTGTATTAATACAAAGAGCAAGCTTAGAGAATGAGGGACTTGGCGTCACCACATAACTTTGTGTATTATTATTATTGCTGTTGTTGTTATTATTATTATTAGATTTTAACGTGATTTGCAGAATGATGGGCTCTTGTAAATCATTTAGAGTGTGGGTTACATAGGTTAACAACTTGCAAAAAAGATCTTGAGTGTTTGGGTTTTTTTAAATACTATTAAAAGTACTTCATGATATTCCACTATTGAGCTGTAGCATTGATGACATGAAAACCTGGAATTTTCTTTTGTATCTCACACCTTTTAAATATTTGCTGAAACTCACTGAGGTTATGTGTTATTTTGCAAGTATTGCAATTTATCCAAGTGAGAATTGGAGGAAATTCAATTTAATCATGCACTGCCAGATTTATTTAAATGGAGAAAAAGTGCTACTTATCATTGTGTCTAGCATTCAAATACATATAGTTTGTTTACACATTATAAATAAAAAGTCTGTTGCAATATATTTTCAGAATTATGAGTTAGAATATCTGCTGGCTGTTTCTTGATGTGTGTGATAAATGGACATTCAATCTTATTAACAACAGGTAGTGTTACAATTACTTACTGTTGTCAGTGAAAATATTTTTCACACGTAATTAACACAAAGAGAGTGAAGTTTGCAGTATGATTTAGCTTCTAAACTGCACAGTTAGAGCAGAGTATTCCTCCATTCTAAAGCATCATGTGTAACGTGACGGACTTAGGAAAAACCTGAGAAACATAAAAGCATTAATATATTCATGGCAGAGGGGCAGGTTTGAATAACAGCTTTGCATACTGAATGGTGAGTTATGGTACAGACAGGAACCAGCAGCAAATGTCATGATGGCGGCCGTTGCTAAGCAGCTATTCACAGAAGAATCACGGAGTGTTCGGACTTGGAAGGGACCCACAAGGATCACCAAGTCCAACTCTTAAGTGAATGGCCCATATGGGGTTCAAACCCACAACCTTGGCATTATTAGCACTGTGCTCCAACCAGCTGGGATATGTCAGTATCTGAACTGTTTATATGTTTCTAGGAGTAATCATTGAAACTGAAGAGCGAGAATAACACAGATTTCAGCTAGAGAGGGATCTTGACTTCTTTGCTGGAACAAAAAACAGTGTTGTGGCCTGACAAAGTAGTGCAAAATATGAAAAACTGAACATGTTATTAATGTTCTTGTTAAGAATCCTCCATTTGGACATTGCATATGAGAAGTGGGTAGAGGCAAGATCAAGTAAGTTTTGGTGGTGAGGTAGTCAAGAATTGTTTCAGAGTGTCAAGAAGGAAGAAAAGGGATTGAGCATTGGTAACATCAATTATTGCCAATCATCTTCTGGTTGTTACCCATTCAGGTAAGCACAGCTAGCAAATTGCACAGCCCCATCTAAGCTCCATTCCACTTGCACTGGTGAACCCAGAGACAAAAAACCCTGTTCCTTAATAATCTCTGAATGAAGTAATAGTTGCCAACCCCAGCTGTAAAAGCAGCAAGTACTCACACTTTCAGAAAGCAGTCAAGAAGATGTTTTAAAATAAATCAAAGATCACTGGCTGTTATCCATTCAGGGTTTATTGAAATATAAAAATGAAATGGTTAATGCAGCCTAAAGTAGGAGTATTCTTAAAAAATTGAGACAGGAAACCTTAGGGATACATATTTCATGATGGGCTAAATCACAACTATGAAATAAATCCCTCCTTCTTCAAGGAGAGTCTCTCTTTTGAAGCTGTAAAAGCTGAGAAGTGCTATGCTGGAGCCTGCATTGAAGAAAATTCATAGCTCTTGTACATGAAACACACCCCCCACATTGGCTCATTTGCTACATAAATACTTTTGAGTGTTTGGAAGGAATAGCAGGGAAAAAGAGTATGTCTGTATCCACATCTGAGATCCTTGTTCAGTGCACTGGTGCTGGGTTCAAAGGACACCTTACTCAGACTTCATACATTGGCACAACTGGTTGGTCCATTACAGTCGTGTGCAGAACGACTGTATTTGGGCTGAGTACAGAAGAACAGAAGAACAATCAACATGGAAAATCGCCCCTCAAGTTGCGGCTCTTTGCAACCACTGCAAGGACAAATAGCATTGTCTTTCCAGATATAGTTTTCAGTTGTGAGATCACACTTACAAAATGCGTAGTTTGACAGTATTATTATTTGTAGTGTCACATAGCATTGCACATTTCCCCAAATAGCTTCTTGCACATTTGTGTCTTAAGCAAAAAGACTTTAAAATTTATGCTGATAATTTGTGAAAGATTTTGAGGAGCATTTGATAATTTTACAATTTTCTTCCAATACCTGTATCATGAGAACACAGATACTAAAGAAACACCTAACTCATTGCTTTAAGTTATGTTTTGAGACCTTGTGAACAGATGGGTGTTTTTTAATTGAAAATTAAGTAATTTCTACTCCTTTTCGTTGAGCACAGCTTTGTAGAAGCAATGTTATTAAACAAAGTTGGGGGATATTAAGTGGCAAAGCATTTCATTCCCTTTGAGGATAGACAGCAAGGTTGAATAGGTGGTCACAAAAAATTAGGGGTATAATGGGATGAGAGACTATTTGAGGTTACTTGCTATAGTACTCAATCAATGGTACAGAAAAATGACAGTTTAGATACACACGTTCAGATGTTCTCACTGTATCAATGCCCAGTTCAGGATGCAAGCCCACCAGGTAACTGTGCAGTGTCACCAGAACATCCCCATCTGGGCTGTGTTTAGTTCTCATCTATGAATCAGGAACTTCAAAGGTAGAAGCTGAATGTTTTCAATATCCAAAGTTAAAAATGTAAAATATAAATATTGAAAACTCTCCAGGAACATTTCTTTAAAGATAAAACTTTAAATGATTACTGAAGGTTTATTAGCCAGATTAAGAAATTTATTTAATGAGTGTCATGAAGATATACAAATTCATAAGAATAATACAAAACTAGTTGTTTGGTTCAGGGCTCAAGGTGAAAAATGTGAGCATATCTCCTTAGTGTACTACACTGCTTTGAGATATTTCTCTATACCTTGCCATTTGCCCAACTTTCCAGTTCAGTTCTTTCAATGAATAACAAGATGTTCTTTATATACAAATTAAAACTTTGGGGTTTTTTACAGGAAATTATAATAATTTTATCTATCCCCAATTGTAATTTTGCTCATCTAATCCTGTGTCAAAAGATGAACTTGCCCATGTTTACTACCCCTAAGAGAACCAATGGCCACTGAGGGCATCATGGTGGGTGTTGCAGAGAGCTGCCCCCTTCCCTGCCACAGCCAAGGCCCTTGGCTCTCACAAGGCCGTGGCAGCTGTGCAGGACACTGTCTCCTCAAGAGACAAATCAGAACACTTTTTCTCTCTGCAAAGTAAGTTTAATTTAATTGAGATTGTCAGCTGATATTTTTGTAGCTATTTATTAATTGATAGAGGGTGAAATTTCCTAATTTTCTACAAACAAAGGTGGTGAGAAAAAGTAAAATTTATTCTTCTTTGTAAACTAATGAATCAGATATGAATGTGCATGTGACTAAAGATAACCTATTTTGTGAAGGTGATAGAAGCTGGTACAGGTTAGTGCTACCTCTCCAAAATTATATCAGCTTAAGAAAATACCTATTTATAAAATTGATCTATGACTACTCTGCTCCTGTGTCTGCCCCCAGGAAAGTCCACAACAAAGCTACTGCTAGCAGTATCAGCCTTCATACGGAAGGTATTTTACATAAGGAAAATAGGAAAAAGAATTGTTTTTCTGCTATTGGAAAATAAGAGAAACATACTGTTAACAGTAGTCCATCTCCTTCTTTTAGCTTGTACAAAAAAGGCCTTCATTTTTTAACCTCAAGTTCTTCTGCATTTGTAACAAAGCCAAAATATTTCATCATCTCCCACTCCAGTTAAGAAAAAAGGACTGATTTTTTTTTCTTTAAAGGTCCTTAAATGTTTAAAGACAAATGATAGAAACAATATTTTTAAAATCACCTCACAGCGGTAGGCATAATTCAGTAGTCTTCTATTCATCATTTTATATTTATATACTTGTAGAGAGAGAGAGATATATCTATATATCTATATCTATATCTACCTATCTATATATATCTGTATCTATATATCTCTATATATCTATATATATATTTGCCAGGAGTGTGTACCATTTTCTGGTCTGACACCTGGTATGTGGGTACCTTTTATCTGGACTGTGACCCTCTGTTCTGGATGGTGCTTCTAGATACCCATTTGTGACCTGTTTCCTAGGAAAGCTGGGAATTAGGCTCCTGTGTACAAATTATGTGAAACGTCTCTGGGAAAAGACAGGTTTAGAGGGATGGGAATCTCAAACGGATATGTTTTTAGGGGACTGGAAGGAGGAATGCATGTGGGTGGTAATGCCAAGACCAGTGTTTTTGATATGGGCTCTGCAGTAAGTCATGAATTGAACTGGTGGCACTCAACCTTGGAGGCTGAAGCATGGCTCTGCCGCTTGAGCATTTGCTGTTGTTGGCCTTGATCATGAGCAGAAGGGAAAAGTAATTTTCACCAGTGATACGTTACATGTTTCATTGACTGAAATGATGCATTTCTCAGGCAGGTCTTTATTACAATTCCAGCTGTGAACCACTGCTCTAGATTTCCCCTAGCACAACTGAGATCAGAGTCCCTTCCACTCAATGTGTCACTATCAGAATGCTGAAAATCAATCAATGATTACAATTTGTGATTATTTGTGTATCTACAGGAGTAGCATGTATTGATTCCCAATCTCTACATTGCCCTTTATGCTGACAGCCATATAATGAAGAAAAACAATAAGAAAAGGAGATCAAATAAAACAACTCCTATATAGTCTATGTTTTTGCAACTGAATTAAAGCAGTAGTAAGCATGTTCAACTCCAGCCTCACCAATTTTATACTCATTTTGTATAGTATCAGGAAATTAAAAAAAAAATATAAAATGTAAAATAACCATGCATTAATGAGTCATCTGGAAATTAAAAACAAAAAAGTGAGTTTCTCGGTCTGATGCCATAGTAAGTGCAATGTGAGTGACTTATTCAAGGAAGAATGAAAACTACCTACAATCTGGGAAGACTACACAAGGGATCTGAACAGCATATGCACACAGACAACAAAGGAAGAAAATACATTTTTTTTCCTTCTTCTTCATTTTAGGCTTCTGGGATTAATAAGCAAAGGGGAACTTGAGTGCTAAATTTTTTTATGTTAAAAGGCTCATTTGCAAAAAGACAAAGTAAATGGAAGAAAAATAATTTATGCAGTGAACTGCTAATCCAGCTGTTTTGCTTCTGGGCTTAATTGGATTTACCTAGAATTGATATTTGGTGTCAGCATGTGTTATATCATCAGCACAAGCAATAGCTACCAAACATAAAGAATCCTATCCAAGGCAAAATATTAATTTATTTGCCTCATACTTATTGTAATCACTTTTTATTCACGTATGTTACTACTTAGTATTCCTGCTTGATGCCATTTCATATATATGATCCAGTCTTAGTTATTCTATCCTAATATCTGAACCAGTTCAGCAATATAGAAGACTCACAGCTCAACAAAATGGGCTAGGAAATGGTTATTCATATCTTGTTCTGCCTTCCAGGCAGTTGTGCTGGCTGTAAAAGTGTGCATTGTACCTAATGGCAGGTGGGTGACATCTGAATTCTCGAGTAAGACATATACTGTAGTGTACAGTACCTTCAGCAACAAGAACTTTACTGGTTCATTCTGGAAATGTGGAGCTACCCTCAGTGACTGAGTGAGATTTGTCAGCCAAGAAACTTCACTTACGTATAAATGCAATCCTGAATCTGTGCAGCAAAGCGAAATTGTCGTCTTTCTGCAGTACAGGGGAAATACGGTGTGGGAAGGATGTATTTCATTAGAGGCATGCATCTCAGATTCTTCACAATGATCAAATGATTTTTCAACTGCATTAGCTGATAAATAAGTCATTTTTCTCCTTGGCAATATGATAGTGATCCATGAGTTATTATATTACAGGTATTCCACAGATATTTGGACATTCTCTCCCAATGTGCAAATTTTTGATGATCTGTTCACTTTGCCTCATTTGTGGTGATTGGCTTCTTCAGTAACAGCTTGTTCTCACTGTCTGCTCTGATGACAGAAAATCTTGAAAAAGCCAAATAATTAATAGAACAGGTGACATGAATAGTAGATGTTTTTGTTCATGAATGGATATCCCTACTCGCTGGTGAGGGCAACAGGACCTGTTCCCCCTTCCCTGGCCCCCCGCTCCCACTATTATTTAAACAAATTATGAGAGGTGATGCTCCATTTCAGGGTGGTGGGTGATTCTGCACCTACATGGCAATATATGGTGGGTGTGTGGTCCACACGCCTCAGCAAGGGGATTGATTTTAGCCCGGAGGAGGATAATGAAGGAGGTGATCATGGCTAAGTATTCACAAGCAGAGTCTCAGCTGCTTTTGACCAGCTGTGTTTATGAACCCAACCACAAACCTGAACTGCTGCTATGCCTCAGCAAAGGAGACCACTGCCACACTACCCATCTTCTTCTAGTGCTTGCAACCCGTGCTCTCCACGTGTTTGCTGTCATTTCTGCATGCAGTAGATGGGAGAGCAATTGGAGACAGCCTTACTGGTGGCCTTCAGTCCAATGGCCACTAAGCCCCAGGGCTTGTGGCCCTTCCCCAGAGCACATGCAGAGACTGGATGCTCTGCCCTCCGTCCTTGTGCCGTGGCCATAGCCTGGCATGCCAGCATTGCCTCCTCACTGGGTTGCAGTGGGAAATCTCTTCCTTCAGTGACATGCAAAAACTGGGCCACTTCCAAGCCTCCCGATAAAACACCAACTGCAACACTGGCAGCATTATCTGAGTTTGTGTTGTTCGGATGAGTTTGAATTAAATGCAAACAAGATCATTCCAAAAGTAGTAAGAGGTTATTGTCAGACAATTATGTTGTGAGCTGGCAAATAGGAAGACCCAGAAGGTCCATCTTTTAGAATTTCTATCACCGAAAGCCAGACAATTTGAGCTGCCACTCCTTTTTAAGCACTATAGGTAGATCTGGCTGCCTCACCAGCTGTGCAATGAAGGAAGCATTTAGATGCTTGCTGTGGCTGTGGCTGCGGCCACTGTCCCCCCTCTAAAGCAGAGGGGAAGGGCATGTGTTTTGGAGCTGGAAGTCAAACAGGAGAGGATGAATTTCTAAAAAAGACTTCTGCCTCTGGACATTCTCTAGAAGTGCCTCATCTTTGACCTCTGCAGAGTTTTCTCTAGGAGGTAAATTTTAACTTTCTTTAGAGTCTTATTTTGCTCATAACGCAATTTATTATTAATGCAGCCCCACTGATTCCAACACCTTCCTGTTGAATGACCTGCAGAGGGGAGAGGGGTTTAGTAACTTGGCCTGCTGATGCTTGTGCTCAAGGGGTGATTATTCCATCACAGCTTGCTAGACAAGTGCCACCCTCCGAAATCAATGTGGTGTGTAAAGATGAGAAACACTTGCACAAGTAACTGGGAGGAGTCAAAGTGGAAGAGGCAATGTTTTTCCTGCAGATTGTTATGCTAATAAAGATTTGTTGGCACTGAGCAATTTGGGTAGAGTAAGAGAATGTGAAAGTAAGTATTTTGCTAGGTACACAGCTGCTGTTTGTTGGGATGTATAGGGCTATTATTTTCATTCCACTGATGTGCTTCTCTTTGATATGTCTGACCCCAAGGGTGAGAGGTAAACTGGCCCTGTCTTTCAGAGCAGGCATGAATGAAGGTTATTCCTACTGTACCTTTCCAGGAGAAGTACCTCTGCCGGTGACATTTCACAAGTGGGAGCTGCTGGCAAGGGAAGGGAGCTGCTGGCAAGGGAAGGCTGTGGTAAGCAAGGGACAATTTAGGGACATCAGGAGGAATTTCTTCATGGAAGTGGGTTTTAAGCATTGGAATGGGCTGCCCAGGGAGGTGGCAGACTCACCGTCCCTGGAGCTGTTTAAGGAAAGACTGGATGTGACACTCAGTGCCATGGTCTAGTTGACATGGTGGAGTTCAGTCATGGGTTGGACTTAATGATCTCCGAGGCCTTTTCCAGCCTAATTGATTCTATGATTCTGTGATTTTGGAAAACAGGCCTGAGCAGCAGTGTCTAAAAGAGGCATCGTTCAGAATTCCTATGTAGTATTTTTCTTTACAGCACATCCTCTGGATGCAAGACAGCTTTTGGGGTCCAGATTTTCATTAGCCCTAGAAGTACTGCTGTTTAGGCTTATGCCTACCTTAATGATTAAATATGTCACTGAATCACAATTTAAGTAAGCAAAATGACCCCTGCTTTTCATTTGCATCTAGTCCTCGAGTGAGCAAGATAAAGAGGTTTCTGGATCTTGGCAATACTGAATGAGGACCATTTCTTCCTGGAGATCTGAGCAGCCTCCAAACTGGGATTTTTGAAATGGTTATTATTTGTTATAGATGACAAATATTTCTAATACTTCCATCTCTTCAAAGTTATCTTTCTGTCGGCTTGTTTTACCCACAGGTGCGGCTCCTGCCTTATCATAGCAGAAATGCTAAGGAAGAAGGAGTGATGTGTGTGTTTATATTTTTAAAGCATCAAACACTTTATTTTTTAGGTATAATAGAGGTAACACAAGATAATTATAATTAGCTGCTTGTTTATTAGGCTATTTTGAAAATGCAGGCAGTAGTATGCTTGGGAATATGTACATGGGGAATGACAGGGAGGATTTCTGCTTGTATGCCCTGAAATTTAAGAAACCAGTGTAAATGACAACAGGGCAACACAACACGTTGATATTAATACATGCCTCCATAATTACAGATTCTGCCTATACGTCCAAGAAATAGTTGTGGTAGATGTTAGTGCTAACTTAATGTTATAGATAAATCTATAATTTATATGATTGTTTATTGACGAAAAAACCTGTGTCATTTACTGGACTAACCACGTATTAAGGTAACTTCCCTCTGGTTTTCCTTGACATCTCCATAGAAAGCAGTATCTACTGGAACTCCATAGATGGCAGCATTTCACAAAGAACTCGAACAACTCTTTCCTTCCTTTCTTCCTTCCTTTTTTATTTTCAGTCCTTTCCCTTCTCTTTTTTTTCCCTTTTCCTTTTCTTTCTTCTTTCTTCCTCCTTTCTTCCTTTCTTCCTCTTTTCTCTTTTCTCTCTCTCTTCTCTTCTCTTCTCTTCTCTTCTCTTCTCTTCTCTTCTCCTCTCTTCTTTTCTCCTCTTCTCTTCGTTTGTATTGTTTTCTATTTCTGATTTCTTTCGAATTTCTTTTTTCTTCTCTCTTTTCGCCTGCCTTCCTTCCTTCCTTCCTTCCTTCCTTCCTTCCCTTTCTTTCAATTCTTCTCTTCTTTGCCTTTCCTTCCCAGACCACTTCCCCGATCCACTGACAGGATTAAGCATTTCTGCTGTTTTACAGAACTAGATAAATACTTTTAGTATTTTGAAAATCTCTGAAGTATATCTCAGAGAAGTTACAAAATGTTTATAGTATGGAAAAGATATCAAATGGATATTTATAGCATTTAAATCAATGACTCAGATTGGTGTGGACGAGATTCTGAGAGCAGACTGTTTGCATTACCCACTTTCAAATTATTTTGTCAGATCCTAGTGTGATGGGACTAAAACTTCAAAAGAACAATTTTGTATTTTTTCTGTGTTGGGCTTTTTGGCTTTGTTTTTTTTGTTTTGTTTTGTTTTGTTTTGTTGGGGTTTTTTTTGAGGACTGAGCAAGTGCCAGGAAAGAAAGTACCTCAAAATAAAGTAGAAAAATATCAAAAGGACAAAGTCTCCACTAAATATACCAGAGTGAATTATTCCAAGTTCTGTAATATTCCTACTTCATTAATATAACATGAAAGACCTGCACTGCTTCAAGACAAATATCTTAAAATTTGTGTTACGTGTCAGAAAGTACTTTCTTTCTGCAAAGATTTGTTTTGAGGGAGTTCTAAGTTTTCTCCTAAATTAGCTTTTGGACTGATGTAAATCTTCTTATCCTCAGTGGTTTTTGCATTTCTGTGAACCTGAAAACAGAACAATGAACCTATTTTTGAGTTACATATGCACAAAAAAGATGATATATAAGAAGTAATAATATTGTTGAGTCATAATTGAATATTGGAATTACAAATTGAACCATTTTATCACATAATTAGCTCTCCAAGACGGCAACTTGTTTTGATCAAATGGGAAAAGTTGTTGAGAAGTAAAATGTAGAAATGTAGAAAACAGAATATTCACAGCTGGTGTAAAATATATAATTCCTCAGTGGCATAAGCATTTGACGAATGCAACTATTCAGTTGTTTTTACAGAGGATTCCAGTTTATGTGAACAAATCTGGCTATTTGCCCACAATCCAGTTGGGTTTGGAGTCTGGATGATTGTATTTTCACTAATCCCTGCAGATTCGACTGAATTCTTCAAAATGTAGGAATTAAGTCTCATGTCAGACAAATGTGGCCATCTTTCTGTTTGGTCTTGGTTTCTCAGGGTCATATTTTGCATCCTCCATTGGCCAAAAATGCGAGAAATCTGAGTGGAGTATTAAATATGTGTGAAATGGTTCCTTCTGAAGTAGCTGGATATTTCTGAGTTTGTTTAATCTGAAAAGGCAGCATTTAAGTGGGAAGACTTTTTTTGATTACCAAGAACTCAGGCATGTTCCATGTGATTCTTCCCTAAGAATTCGTTTTCACTGTATTCTTGAGTGTTGACATAATTGTCTCTCTCCTTCCATCTTCATAAATAGTAAAGTGTTGTAACTATATTGCAGAATTCTCAGAAGATCCCTGAGAATCAATGTGGTTAGGACACTCATTGGGAAGGCGGCACACCACAGGTAAAATTTCTTATTGCCTATTTTAAACATTTAAACTAGGTGTTTCATATGCTCAGGTATGTGGGAGATTGGTGACTAATCACCAATTTATTAGACTTTTTGATGTGTGTGTGTCTCTTGTCTAACAGCCTATTGTGGACACACAAAACCTTTGTAATAAAAGCCTTGGATTTGACTAAATTATTCGTTACCAGCTATATGTGGAACACGTGGGTTCAAATCCTAGTTCTGCCACAAATTTCTCATGTAACCTCAGGCAAGACAATTTATCTGCCTAAAAATTAGGCACCTAATCTCAGCTAGTCATCTAGGCTCCCACTATAGTCAATGTGAGAGATAGGCACCTCCAGAAGGCAGCTGTAAGCCCTGTTTCAGACCCCTATCTTTGAAGAAGATGAATCACCCCCTGCAGGTGCCTGTATCTGCACCCATTGATACTGAGGGAGCCTGGGTGTCTGGCCTAAACAAGTTGCTTAACTATTAAGAAGCTAAATAAAGGCAAAAAGCATTTCACTGTGGGTATTCCTGTGCCTCATTTGCCTGTGTGCACTGAGAAGAATTCAGCCCATTTGTGAGGGATGATAAAACAGACACATATGGGCAAGATGGTTGTGGGTGGTTTGCAAAACTTGGTTTGCCAACATCACAAGTTTTACAGTCTCAACATGTAGGAATCAACAGGATGATTTGGTCTTTAGATATCAAAGTATCTCTCATGTTTGCAAGGGGAGGCACTCTCACTTTCTGTTAGCCCTGTGGATAGAGATATAGAGCAGAAGGAAACATGGACATGTATTTAATCTAAAATGTTCTTGTTGGCTGTGAACATGTTTAAAGAAATCTGTGGTCTATGCAGACTTTGTATCTTTGAACTAGATGTTAAGTGACACTAAATGTGAACACTGACATTTGTGTTCAACTCCTTTCTGCAAATGCACCAATCCTGAATCATTTAATCATGCTTCCGCAAGAAGGATAGGAATTTAAGCAAAAGGGAAGGTCCCTGTTGGTCTATGAAGTTTTTACTTCATCCTGCAGTTTTATATTATAACCAGCTATCTCAGGAGGGTTTACTCCTCTTCTCTTTTGGTCAGCACTTTTGGACTCTTGTATTGTCAGTTATAAGGAAGTTATTCTCAGTGGGAAGGGGCATGTTTGTAAATGCAAGAGGAGCAGTAAGCTATGTAGCCTTGTTCTACAGTCTAGTTCCACAATCTGAGGCTACCCTATATAATGGTCAGAAAGGCAATGTTAGCCGCAGGTTCCAAGGTGATTGCAGGAAGAGGCACAAACTTTTATTCTTCTCTTTGTCCAAATGCATGAGATGATAGAGTACTTTGGATAGGGGAACTGGGATCAAAATGGAACAAAGGAAGGAATGCTTTTCTCTTTTCATTTTTCCTTGGGACTGCTGTGTCTCTATGCTGCTGTAGCTAAATCTCTCTTACTAAGTATAGAGAATTGGAGAAGTGGGTACTTACATGTGCATTTGAAAATGCATGCAGTATGGACATAGAAAAACATATAAATAGACCAAATTTGGATTAGATGTATTTGAAAATGCTTTTTTAAAATAAAAGTTATATCACTTTTATCTGCAGTACGATTTTAGAATAAAGTCTACAGAAGCATGGAGAACTTTTACGTAGTCAGACATTTCATTAATTTCTGAAACGGACAGTTAAAAAGGGTATGGAGCAGAAGCACAGGCTTAGATGCTGAAATATATATTTATTTTCAAAAAGAAAGATGTAGCTGAATCTCTTATACTTTGAAATCAGGCCTAGGGTGTCTAATAAAAAAATGTGCCTTCTCAACTTTTAGACAGGGAACTTTGATCACATACTTGACAATGAAGATTGTTCTGTGGAGGTAAAGAGCAACTTGCTGATTTAAGCATATTCCTTTTTCTCGTACTATTAAGTGAAAGCTTATGATCATGAAGAGCGAATTTCTAAGTGTCCTTTTGTCTGTCTCTGCTTTTCTTTTTCATCTGCAGTAAAACAATATTAAAAGAGAAAATAATATGACAAGGTGGTATACGGACTGAACTAAAGGAAAACAATTTCTTTATTTCCTTAGAAAACAAGGCTGCTGTTTCAGATGACATTTTTCGTTTTGACAAAATTGTCAAAAGAGATTTAACTCCTCTCTTTCCAGATCATAAGATTTCTGTAAAAGCAAGAGTGCCGAGCAAAGGAATTCCTCTGTCTATTATTAAAGACAGATTGGATTTAGCAAACTCGGTGTTATTTTGAGATAAGAAAATTGCACAGAAATAAACAACTTGACATTTTACTTCCTCTTTACACTCTGCCAGAGATGGAAACCACATGAGTGTAGGCATACTGGCTTGGAAATATGAAACATGACAAATCTTTGTTTTGCTTTGTTTTCAAACTCTAAACTGAAGAAATTGCAAGCTTCCCAGTGAATTACAGTAAGGTCTTCCTGGGTAACCTATGATTCTTCAGAACCTTTTTTTTTTGTGTTTTAGAAAACTATTAAGCCAAGCTAGTAATTGTTTATTAGTCCTCAGGTTAAGTTCAAGCCAAATAATTGCAAACATACCCATTCTTATATCATCTTAAAACTACTGATACTGAAGGGAACCTGTTTCCTCTTAGAGGAAAAGGCATATTTTCTTATTGAATGGGACAGTGAGTGATATAAAGCTTGGCCCCACTGCAGTCAGTGGAAGGTTTGCCCTTGAGTTAGTGGGACGCAGTTCCACCCACGTGGCTGTTACACCCATTTTTGTACAGTGCCAGTGCTCTGCGGTGCTTGTTGGAAGCAGAACATCAGAGCTATGTACACTGAGTGTCCCGGTCCTAAAGCATGCCTAGTTTTCCCTTGTGAAGTCAGATTTTGAAGGATGACAAGATGGAAAGATTTTAAAAAACCACTGTTGAGATGCACACATTTTTCATGGGTTAGCAATCAAACTTGAACAGTCACTCTCCATCAGCTGATTTTTGCCCAGCTAAATCAAGCTATTCCATTGTCATGATTTTCTACCAGGGAAAAACATTTTTGGAAACTAATCAGTAAATTAAATATTACTTCATGAAGTGATGTTTATCTGGAAAAATATGTGTCAATTATATTTTCAGAAAGTTCATAACCTTTCTTTAGTTTGTTATTGCTTGGTAAGCTGCTCAGTTATTGAAAGAAGTTATGAAGGATTTTCTATGCTTGTGTTACCAAATACTCTGCTTATTTCCAAGACGACCTCAATAATTTCTGAAGAACTAGAAGAGAGTTTGCATGAGCTAGACTTCAAACCTGAAAATGCAGTAGATAGGTCAGACTTGGGTTGTGCTGCCACTATGGGTAAAACTCAGGGACTTGTATGAACAGTTCATCTCTAAACTTGAGCTTTGGAATCACTTCTAAGTTGACATAACCCATATGCTTTACCTGATTCATTACAGCAAGCCCCTGTGAATTTCGTCCAGTGTTTCCCATTTCTGATATTAGTTCTTTTGTGGTTTTTGCACATATGAAAAACTGAGATAAGACAAATTAATTCCCAGCCAGAGGATGGATTAGTTAATATTCAGATTGCATTTTCAAATATTATACTTAATACCATAGAAAACTATGGATAAATATAATTTAGGATTCTGAAAACCATCTCCAAGATATGGAGAGCTGCCTTACCAATCCTCTTTAAAAACAGGCCTGTTGATTCTGTGGAGACATAGTGATGCAAGCTGTATTAACAAGACATATAGGAAAAAACCTCACCTAAAACTACTGTATTTTGTATAAGGTAGAATTTAACTTTATGAATAACCTAAGACAATAATTCTAAGGCTAGAAAAATTAGTGTCTTTGGTGCAGAAGGAAGGATTAGTATTTGTAGAGGCTGTTACCAGCCTTGGTGGAAAGAATGTGGCATGTGAAATCACAGAGACATCAGTGGAAAAAAGCTTTCAGGTAATCCACAGAGTCATCTTGAGAAATATGAAAATTTAATTATTTTGGTTTTTAAAAAATTTAAAATATATTTATTATTTTTACAATCTTTATTATCCATATTCATATATCCAATGAATCTTCACCTTCTGTAGCAGACAAATATTATTTTATAAAGGGAAGAGGAAAGAACCTACCTTGTATTAAAAAACCTGCCAAAAATGTCAAACAATATGCTTTTCTTATGGACAAACTACTGTCTTGCAAACTTTAAGCTTCATTTAGGAAACTTGGAGGGAAATTTTCCTTATGACAAAATATTTTTCGTTGTAATATTTGACAGGAGTTAATTTAAGTATTAAGCTACAATCTCGTTAGAAATTGTAAATTAGGTCTGAACTCTGTCCTGTAATTTTTGTCTTGGAGATTGCCCTACTGTTCCTGTAGTTCAATGATGATTTTTTTTGTCTTAATTCAGTCATATGTCATGAGTGTCACAACTCTCTGAATGCCATATGGAATATATAGCCTTGCCAGGAAGCCAGGTCTATGGAAGAAGATGAATATGTCATACGTTTACTTCTGACTGCCATGAGATAGTTTTAGTAACAGAGCTGAGCACCAGTGAAGCAATTCTGACAGATTTATTGAAGTACACGAAACATTTGGGCAGAAAAAAGCCTAAATGATTGCCTTAAGTTGAAGAGAAATGTTGAAATTAATGGTACTACTCTTTCCATATATATTTCTTGACTTATATTCTCTGCTTTGTATTTCTTAATTTCAGAAAGGTTGCAAATTCCTCCTAAAATGAGAAGAATGATGCAGAAATGGCAGTTTCTTCAAGCTGGAAATTCTACATTTTGCACACTTCTCCTAAGGTTATATATTTAGTCCCCTGCATATTGCTTTACTTAATGCAAGCAGTCCTTACTGATCCCTGTGGCAATTGACTGGGTGATAAATACTCCATCCACAATCCAGCCAGGCCTCCAGATCAGTGAGTGATAATGTTCAACTTTGACACCTATTTGAATGGCTAGTGTGGGCTAGAAGCTGTGTATGGCTGGAGAGGGTGGTCTTTTCATCCCTGGTTGACTTCACACTTTGTTATTTTGTATTAGGCTGTCACTAGAGCAGGGACTGGACTGCAACTCTCAGCTATTCCAGCTAAACACTTTCCTCCCTGAAGTGTACCCTTTGTAGATCTGTGCCGATGGCCTCCATTTGCTCTTTCATCTGTTACATGGGATTTTAATGCTTTCCCTCTCATTGCTCCAAAGATACATCCAGTGTCTTAGTGTTTAAAACCGTTTGTTTGTGGACCATAGTGTGAAACGATGTAACAATCCCTTGTTTGTAATCAAGACAGCTCATGTAGGTGTTGTGATGTGTTAAGCAAATGATGACTGTGTTAGCAAACCCAGACCCCTGAGCAGGCATGAGCTGTCTGCTCTCATGTACACAGCAGACACAGGGCCCAACTCTATATTCTGATTAATAAATGAATTTTGACATTTACTGTAATGGGAACAGAGTCTTTCTTCCTGGTTCTGTGTGAAGGGTGGAAAAAGTTTTCGAGTGGTAATGGACCAAGACACAATGAATTAGCTATAGTAAGAAACCACTGCTGGGCCTAATTGGTATCTGCTGCATCCCAATCATGTGCTTGAGAGAGAAAAAAGGAGACAGGCCCACATGCTAATCAGTTATTGTGTCTGACGGTAAAAGCAAAGTGAAAAGTAATGGCAATACTGTATTTTGTTTCTTTCAGATTTGCATTTTATTTCTTTTGCTTTAAATTTTTGATGTATGGTGTTCTGCCATGTTTTTCTGTCATCATTTACTAAGTCAGGAGACAAATTCTACTCTTTCAACCACTGTATGAAGTTGGCTAGTTATTTTTTTCTGAAAATACATAGTTCAACTTATCATAGTATTCTGGAAGCTTGGCTTTTCCCATGCATTCCAATGGTGATCTCCATTTCCTCTGCTCTAATCAACACCATCAGCACAGGAAAAAAATCTGCTTCCTATTTGGTTTTCAAGTCTCCTACATTTTTATATATCTAAGACTAGAAAAGACTTTGAAAAAGTTTTTAAATGCCTAGCCATTTAAAAAAACCCATTGGTTCTGTGGATGATCCTTTTCACATAAATAATTCCATTGCCTTCAGTTTTGCTCTGAGACAGGAATAAGTGTGATGGGGGGAAAGTTGTTCCACAAGAAAGAGTGGAATTGGATCCAAGAGTAAAGGTCGCTCATCTGATGCAGCGTGTCAGGATTAAAACATCCCTGTCTATTTCAGTCAGGTTTTAGAGTATCTTTCCAATCTCTCCTACAGCCTCAGCATTCATTTTCTTGAGACTGGATCTCAAGGATCCGGGACTTGGCATCCTGAGTCTGAGCCATTTTTATTCGAGGACGTGGTCCTCTAAAGTGCCTGACCCCAAGTACCTGATTAAAGGATGACTGGCAACTCTTATGGACTGTGGCTTTTTACAGGCTACCATAAATTAGGGTGAAATACACGCATAAATAGAGATTACTTATGTGAGTAGCGTGAACTCATCCTTCCTTATTTTTTTGTCATGAAGTGCACTTGATCTTATTCAATTCCTTAGTGTACTGTAGTAGAATTGAAATAGAGTAGAGTGTAGTATTGCAGAACCGTAGCGAGTTATTATGGTCACGGTCTCTCCTCTGACTATTTTCAAATTAGCATTTTACTAATGGGAGAAGCATACGCTAGATTAAAACAAGTAGAGTTTTTTTCTTTCTTTCCTTCTTTCTTTCCTTTTTTTTTTTTTTTAAGAAAGACAGAAATGGCAAAATTATGCTCTTCGGTTTTGTTGTGAAATATCTTTTCTAGATGGATTGCCACCTGCAGAGTATACTATACATCTTTGTTAAATTATTTTCTGTCTCTGCAAAAATAGCAGTTTAGTTTTGTAGTATTTTTTAAACAAAATGACTGAGCATTTAGCACAATTATGTTCAGCACCATAATCTTTTTTTTTTCTTCTTTTGTCGAGCCATCCTTTAACAGGGAATAAAAAATGAGACACACTGTAAGCTATTTTGCATAAATGAATAATTATGATTGCCACATATTGCCAATTGTAATTAGAGATAATAATGCTAGGGTTTTGGAGCTTTTACTCATGCATTGCTTTTCCAAGCAAAACAGAACTTTCATAACATTCATCCAGTTAAGTGAACAGATTGGGTTTTCTCCTCTCACCAAGGACACACACAGACAGACACACACACATGCACACGTGTTCTTTTTTTTTGCACTGCATTTTTTTTTTTAAATGATAGCTTTAATTAGTTGAAGGTAAATAAGTAAATAAACGACACACTATAAATAGTAGGCTCTTAGCAAAATTAGAGGCACATTAAAGATAACACACTTTTGGGACTTGCAGATCAGTTAGCAAGTCGTCTGAGCATTAGAGGGAAATTGGCAGCTGCTTACAGTTAGCAACCAAAAATGCTGTAGGTAGTGTGTGCATGTGCAGATCATTTAAAGGCTCAGTTTCCCTTATTTACATTCCATCACCTATGGGATTTGAGAAAGGGTTGTTTGGTTTGGTTTGTTGTTGTTCTTGGATTTTTTTTCCTTTTTTTTTTTTTCGGGGAGGGGGGAAAGGGGGTTGATTCCAGAAAACTGCTGAGTTAAGAAACAGTGTTAGGCATACCTGCTCACAGAGCACGTTGCTCAATGCTGTGGTGGTAAAACCTTCGCGTTATGCAGTTCTCAGATACAGTGCATCCACACTGACACGAGCACTTGGCCTGGTGCTGGACTAAAAAACAATGCTGTTTAATCAGGTGTGGAGTGCTGGTTTATTACTTTTGCCAGCAGCTTTGTTTTACTTGGACTGCATAGCCTCGTAAGAATTCAAAGCCATTGCAATATTGCTGAAGAAGCTTTCTGAGATGTGTAACTAACCATAATGCTGTATCTCCAGGGTACTGAATGAATGCGGCAAACGAACTGTACTTTGCAACTGTCTCATTTTCCTAGGAAAAACGGACCAACTTCTGGAATTGTTGTTCAGCTCCCAGTCTCAGCGGGAGTTCTGTCTGAGCACAGACAGACTAGAGCCTAAACAATGAACATTAAATTTGGCCCCTTCATCTCAGGATCTCACAATTCTTTTGGAAATGTTAACAAATTAAGGTTCACAACCCCCACCCTGTAAAATGACCCTGTTCCTCTTTCACGGATTGGTAAAGAGGATCATGAATCAGGGACAACAACAAGAGCAACAGATCAGAAATCTGACTCTAGAGTAGGCTGCTTCATTGTCATTGTTCATTATTTTCCATAGCCCTGTTGATCCCCAGTCTCTCATTACGCTTCTCAAGAGTTTTCACAACTGCAGTCTAGGGTGTTTGGACGTGATTTTCCACATGGATTATTTGATGCATTTTCCTCATTCTGCATATCCCGACTTGACTTTGTCACTTAAAACCTATTTGGAAGGGTGCTGCAGCCATTTCAGGTTACAAATCCCGCTGTTTTGCCTACCATGGAATGATTTAAATGAGAACATAATCTCTGTTCCTTGCCCTGCAGAAGCTTTCATGTGGCGGCACATCTCACAATTAGGCCACACCTAGCTGAAATCTCCCAAAGGAGTGCTCTAGAAACTATTATCCTCTTTAGGGATTGGTAACCTGGCATAGATAAAAATAGGGGGGCAAAGGAGACCCAGTACTCTCTAAAATGTATTTTTTTAATGGGATTTGAAAATGATTGGACTGTTCTTGCTGCTTTCTTTCTTGGACAAGGGATGTATCAAAATGCTCTCCATGTATTTTGTCCTAATTACATAGCTTAATTTTCTTCTTTTAGAGCAGAATCTATATGATATCTCCAAAAACGAGACAGAATTTTAACAGAGTTTTACAGGCTTGTGTGTTACCACTTTCTCACCATTCAAGATCTCTCAGCAAGGTTGTGGTAACAGAAGACACAATTTTTGAAAAGAGTAGTATTAGAAAAATACTTTCTGTATTTAACTTGCTTTAATGTAATGTGCTTACTATCTACATGAATTCCTTGTTGCTCTTTCTATTTTCCTTCTATCTGCTGTTCTTCATTCATTACTGCCTCATCCTTTTCTTCTTCTTCTCTGGGTACACACTTCCTGAAACCTCTTTCCCTTCTTTTTCTCTTAGCTGAATATTCTGTATCATTCCTTTCTTTTGTTTACTCCTTTGTAAGCAGATTAACAATATGGTCATCTTCTTTCACTTGATTCTTTCTCTGCAGGGACCTTCTCGAGGTTGTAAGTTTGCTGATTTTCGCAGTGTAACATCTCAAAATCATGTGCTTATTCTCTGTTTGCAAAGCTGTTAGCTGTTGTCTGGGCTTTCATCATGTGGTGGTTCAGTATTTTTCTCTCTCTTTTTTGGTTTCTCTAGACAAATACGCTTCTGTGCTGTTACAGCCTTTCAAATAATGCTGCAAATATCAATTTTCTATCCCTTTAGTTAATCCATGACACCCTTTCTATTTGCATTGCTTGGATAGGTATGTTCGCTTTTAAGATTTCTTAGCTTATGCTCCACTGCTTTTAAGTTAATTTTCAAGCTACTCTTATTTTCTCTTTTATTTTGTCCTTCATTTGTAGGAAAAGTTGTCAGAAACCTTCAGGGCCACTCCATTTCCTACATTTCAAAGCCTTCTTTAAAATTCTCCTTGCCTTCCTACATTTCTTCAAATTTCATAAACTTAAGTCTATTGTCCACTGCTTATCCTTCTTATCAACATTTTCTCCATGTTTCCTTTTATTTCCTGGATATCCATTTGTTAACCATTAATAACTTTCTTTATATTGCAGCTGCAATCTCTTGCAGCTTTAATCATCATGCTAATCTTTGTTAGAACTTGCTCAATTAAGGACTGTGGAATTACAGGTAAAAAGTTAAAGCCACTTTGGTCTGTTGTCCTGTGCTAAACTTCTCAGCCTCTGGAATCAAACACCTGCAAATCCATCTGTCCTGCAACCTCATTATAGAGTTTGTTCAACCACTCTTTATTCCTCACATGTAGCGTGACAAAACCCTGCAAAGTTGTCCAAATAAACTCCAGTCTTAACTAGACAAGATAACACTTTATTTTTCTTGTATTATTACATGCAAAGATCCCTGGCTAATGATTCCTAATGAGCCTGAGGACTATATGGTGCAAGGAACAGGGCACCACAGGGATCACTGGTTCCTTTCATTTATTTTAGACCATTCTGTGCTGCCAAGTTCATGTATATTCAAACTGAGCATACAAGCTCAGTTAAATCCCTTCCGTATATATTCAAGGCCAAAGACATGGAAGTGCAGGCAGAAAAGAGGAGAATGGGTCTAACAGGGTGTTTGATAGTGACAATTATTTTACGGAATTTTTTGAAATGAAAGCTGAATGAGGAATCATACCAGATTACAATGATGCTGAAAGAAGGTGCAGTTTAATTTTTCAGTTTGTTGGATGAATGGAGGAAAGAGGGTAAAATAATTTCACAATATCGCTGAATATGCTGAGTTGGAATTTTTCTGCTGACACCAACCTTGGAGCCATGCATTGACCTGATGGATCTGCCTATTCCTATCAATATTATTCCCTGTTACCAGAAGAATCAAGGAAATCACTACCTGTGCTTCTGATGCCTCCACCGATCATTCCAGAGCCCTGAAGTATCTTTTCATTGCCCTCGGACTTCTCTGTTATTTCGTCACCGTCAGTTTGAACAACTGATAGTGGATAGTAATCAGAGGACCTTATTAGACTGAAAAGTTTTCCAGTAAAATCCCTTATCCGTGCCCCTGGTAGGCAGCAGACTTCCCTGTGAGCTGGGTCTGGTCTGCATATCAGGCACTCTGCTCCCCTTAGAAGGGAGTCTCCTATTACAACTATCCTTCTTTTCCTCTTAACAGAGGAGGTTGTGATACAGGGTACACGAGGTGTTGTTTTAGGATGCCCCGCTATCCCAGAGGGGCCTTCACCCACATGATCAGTTGTTCGGCCTTCTAATTCCAGAGCCTCGTACTTGTTTCAGAAGGTACCAGTCCTACTCGTCAAAATCTGAGAAGAAGGAGGAACCTTCCTCTTGGTACGTGCAGTGGCCTGCTTCCAGCCTTCATCTTCAACAGACCCTTGCCTAAACGTCCCTTGGCTAATTACCCTGCAGGGTTCTGAGTCCATCTGCTTCTCCACTACAGTGGAGGTTCCAGACTCCCAAGAGTCTTAAGACTGCAGTGTCTCTGAACTGGTCAATCTCTTGCTCACAGGCTGGTGGGGTTGGAAGGGACTTCTGAAGGTCATCTGGTCCACCCCCTGTGCTTAAACAAGGTCCTTTAGAACAAATTGTCCAGGACAATTTCTAGATGGCTTTTGAATGTCTCCAAGGGTGGAGACTCCTACACCTCTGTCGATCAACCTGTGCCAGTGCTCAGTCATCCTCACTTTTTCCTCAGTCAAAAAGTGTTTCCTGATGTTCAGAGAGAACATCCTGTGTTTCAGTTTATACTGTTGCCTTTTATCCTGTCACTGGGCACTACTGGAAAGAACCTTGGTCTTTCTTCTATACCAAACCTCCCTTCGGTATTTATATACATTAGTAAGATCCCTGTGAGTCTTCTGTCCTTTAGCCAGAACAGTCCTGGCTGTCTGAGCCTTTCCTCATGGGAGAGGTACTGTAGCCCCATGGCTCCATATTTCTGTAGTGTTGCAACTGTTGTGAAACACTTAGCCCTTCCCTTTTAAACAATGCATTTTCAGATGAAAACATCCAACTACTTCATCACAAATGTGTGAATAGCTTTTATCAACCCAAATAATTTTCCAAAGGACAAAATATTAACCTTTTTCTTTAGCTCAAATTACGTCACTGGATTTCTTGTGTGTTTTTTACAGACTACAGATTTCACAGGTCAGCCTTTCTGTGCTGTATTGGTACAATCCCTAGATAACTTCAATAAATTAATACAATCACTCTTGGTTTACAAAAGTGCAACTCTACTGAGATTTTAAAATTGATTATAATATTGCGTAAATAGACTGTTTCTCCTTTTTAGGAATTGAATTTAAGCATTCATACTAATTTGTTTTTCTTGGTGTTATTCATGAATTTGAGGCTCTTAGTAGTTGTAACATTAGCAATTATTCTTAATTATTATCATCGTTCAGGGAATTTTTCAAAGTATGAAAAATGTGAATAAACACCCGCGTGAGAGAAAAAACTTTTGCCTGCTAATGTTGATGCATCCTTTATTTAAAATGTCTAATCCATCCTCAGTTTCTGACTGTCTTGATAAACATATGAGTAAGAGATAGTGTTTGACTGGGAGCTCATGTTTGCCTTGTCTTTTTAAATTAAATTTAAAAATCTCTCCAAAAATAATGATGCTGTATCCTCCTTTTTCTTATTTTCTGGTTAGCTGTATTTTTTTGCCTGCAATAACAAAGCCATGAAAAAAGACAGCAATCCCCTTGCTCATGTGATATAATTCCACACTCTGAGTGTGAATACTGGCAGATCAGCAGAATGAGCCATCTGCAAGCTATAAGCTGTGCCTTTGCATGAGTAGATTTAGGATAAAAAAAAATTGTCTGACCTGGAAGCCAAACATTACTTGGCATCTTTACTAGAGATCCCTGCAAGGCCAGCCACTGCTTGTGCTGAATTTGTGCCCTTTCTAAAATACACGTCCCTCCCTCTTGCCATCATATTTTATAGCACATATACATAAGTGCACACACAGAAATGCACACACACAGGGCTGCACCACGGGCCACCTCAGAGATGCTGTACTGCAATTTAATGAATATCAGACTTCATAGTCAGTCTCTGTTGGATTGCCGTGCTGGTGAATAATGAATATCATACTGCAAGGTTAATCCCAAGTGGCCAGTTTCCTGGTTTTAACAGGCTGGGTGTTAGTCTGAAATGCTTGTAAATGTCTACAGTTCATGCGTTGTACTGTGTGGGAACATGCACCTTTAAATCCTCATCTTACTTAGGCCAGTAACTCCTGCTGAAGTCAAAGGAGATAGTCAAGGATGTATTACAAGATGGATTTGTTCTTACAGTCTTCCCTCCCCACCCCACATCCCAGTTATTATCTCCCAATCTGCTGAAGTCCCACCTCAAACAGAAGAGTCATACACTCTGCCAGTTTTTCCTTTTCATGAGTTGCTGTCTCCCTTCTAAGCTTGCTCTGCTGGCTCTAACGTCCTGGTCCTTTGAATTATAGCTTTTGCCTTCAACTAATGAAGTCATTGGCAAAATTCCCATTGACTTCATTCAGAGAATGATCCAGCTGAAATAGTGCTGACTCCTGAGAGCTCCTGGGCCCCTGTGGCATAATCGTGAGCTGCAGAGCCACAGGATTTGTACAGATCTGTCCCTAGATTGTAGAATATTTGGGACAGGTGGAGTCTATCTTTTGAAATGGTTTGTGAAGTGCCATTTTCACCTAATGCAGTCTAGAAATGATTAAGTGACAGTAACTCTTGTCACACGACACAAACCTTCAAACTTGTGGTAGGAACAAGGAGCACAGATTAGCCATTTGCTTTCATTACCTGTGTGGAGATGCATGTAGGAAGGAACTAGGACACAATACCTTTGAAAATAAATACTTTTTTCCCCTCTAGTTTGTCTTTTTGGCTTCTTTCTCTAGTCATGCCATTGGGAGAACTAGAATCTGATCAGACCTTCCCAATTGTTCTAGCTAAAAATTAATGCCTGCATAGGGTACATTTTCTGATCTCCTGTGCCTGCTTTAAAAAAGACCTGCTTTGAATTGCATTAAAATTTTGCTTCCCATTAACTTCAATGACAGCAAAACCAGATTAAAACAAAAACAAACGAACAGAAAAAAATCCCTTCTCCAGCATTAAAAGACATAGATGTTTATTTAACATGAAATACTGTATTGCACGATCCTTCTCCTACAATAACCGTGACCATTACTGCTAGCTAACTGCTCTTTTAATATACACTGTAACAAGCTAGAGACATTCTTAGGTCTTGGGACTGTAGGTGATGATATCGTTGCACTACAAAAGGAAAAAGCAACTGGCTGGTCATGCTATTAAGGTGTGATATAGGCATGACAGGTACTGAGAGGGAAATATTTGGTATCTAAATGTATAGACATATTGGCTGTGGAGAACAGACCTACAGAAGGAGATTTCATCATCCCAAAGTAGGAGGTAACAGTGAATCTGTGATGGGGAAATGGTAGGGCTTTGAAGGCTGATGCTGGTGTGCTTGGCACCTGCTTGTGTGAGCCTGGGAAACACTAGCAGTGCTTGGGAGGGCAAAGTTTGCCTTCTTTATGCTTTTCACCTCCATATATCATAGTGACTTAGAGCACTTCCCCTTAAACTTTGTGCAGTTGGCCATCTATAGAATGGGGCTTTTGTTCTGCCCACAGTGATATTTATGCAACATCCATCTTTGTGCTTCATGACATTTAAATGACAGAGTGCTGGACTGTGGCTCACTGTAATAACGTGGTCTCTGTTCTACCTGCCCTCTAGAGACTGAGGCCATGTTTTGAGCAAACTGGCCAATTATTCTATTTAGGGAGTGGTAGCAGAAATACTACAACACAAGCAGCAACAATTTTATAAAGCATGTGTTGGTACCAATGCAGCTCTAGGTACCTGATGCTAAGCAAGCTAACAGCCCCATGTGAGCACCTTGCTTCCACTCCGTGTAGTATCTCACTCACTTTTTCCGTTCCATGAGAAGTTAAGGATGCAGAACAACGTTTAATGCCAGCAATAACCACATCCTGCCTTTCAGCAGAGGGAACAGCAGGCACGTTTTCGAAAACAGGAGCTAGAAATTGGATATCCAAGTAGGTACTTAACTATATGTCTACTGTGCTAATTTCCTAAGGACCTTAATGCCAGTCCTGGAGTTTGAGGTCAGGCACGACAGCAGGAGAAGCAGCCACGTTAAGGGTCAACGGCCCCAGGAGGTGGAAACTTCTGCCCATTCCCTGACTCATTTAGGTCAGACAGTGCTTACCAGGAGTTGAGAAAGCTCATTAAGATGAGGAATAAAAGGAGAGATGTTGGCTTTAGAGCAACGAGAGCAGCAGCATGGGAAAATGGCCCCTGCAGCTCATGTTTTGTGAGAGATGGTTTCTTTTTCTTTTCTTCTTCCTTTTTTTTTCTCCCCTGAATTAATAAAGTGAGCCTGAGGGAAAAGCCTGAAAAAGATTTTGGCAGGATGTTAGTCCTTCCTGGGTGGAAACAAGCCAATAGCCTTACAGGCAGCTGACTCTTTAATCACATATTTAGTATCTGGGAGAAAAATATTGTGAGGTAGCTAAGTGACCTCTAGAACCAAAACTTATTTCAAATATTACTCAGAGATTAAGGAACCAGTGCATAGTATGAAGCCCATCTTCTTAGTTCTTCTAAGGGCTGAGAATTTTATAATTCCCTAAAGTTTGGGGTTATTGGTTTGGTGGTTGTTTGTTTGTTTGTGTGGGGGTTTTTTGTTGTTTTTTTTAAATTTCTGGTCCCATGACATTTCGTGACTGAGACTTCGGATTCTGTATGACATTGTCATGTTTGAAAATATTAACTTTGAATTTCCGTTCCCAAAGTTTCACCTGGGCTCGGTTGGTTTCATGGGTATTCAGACCCTTTAACAACCTTTCAAAGCACAGAAATATGGGTATAAGTAGTTGAACAGAGACTTCTCTGTCCAAGCTTAGGTCAAAGTATTAACACAATGAATGAAACCAAAATATGTTATTTCTCTGTTCAGTGAACTGTCTTGAAGCACAAATCCAGACTGGGTGCACAGAAAACACCATGTTCCACTCTCCCCTATTTCACCATTACTGAGAGAGTCTTTCTCAGATTGACAGGGACTACTCAGTCATCCACGCACGGGCTACGTGATCACCAGAAAAACAGGAAACGTTGGGAACCAAATAGCAAGTGTGAATACATGTGACCACGTGCTGTAGTTCCTAACTGGATGCCCCTACTGCCTGTGATCACTTTCTTTTACAAAGCATGCTCTCACAAGAAAATGAGAAATTACTGAATGCAGTTAGCCAACTTAGACCAGAAGGATGTTTGAATCCCACAAGAGAAAGCTGGCTGAGACTACACCTAGGAAGTCTGTTCTCACTCTAGCTCTGGGAGCAGGGGTTGTTTTGAGCTTGTGGGGTGGTTGCTTCATTTGACTGTTTAATTTGATGAAAACGGGGCCGTATTTCGACTTTTCTCTTTGTTCAGTTGGATTTAAAAGCCTGCAAAATTGCAAAAGGTAATAGCTTTCATATATGCAGATGGGACTTAAAATGGTGAAGTTAATATAGCCATGTGTGCCACCTCAAAATATGTAAAAATTCTGTGGTCAGAAGCCAGCTGAGTTATAGAAAGTGTAAAATGAAAGCCTTTGTAGTCTTATTAAATCTGGAGTTCAGCATTTTAAGTTCTGACCTAAAGGAGAAATACAATCACTCATTCGTTGCTTTTGGTTCCTAATTTAAAAACTTTCCCAATTACCAGAAAGTGCTGGAAATTAAATATTTTTTTTTTTTAA
Source organism: Amblyornis subalaris (assembly GCA_018881555.1). Classification (NCBI taxonomy): domain Eukaryota; kingdom Metazoa; phylum Chordata; class Aves; order Passeriformes; family Ptilonorhynchidae; genus Amblyornis; species Amblyornis subalaris. The sequence continues at coordinate 3,770,457 of JACAXG010000006.1, forward strand.
TTAATAAAAACACTAGGAAAAGTGGAAAATTATGTGAAATCTCTAGTAGGAGATCTTGTTGGAGAGCTTCTTTTCAGCAAAAGTAATAAAGTAATCTGCTAGAGGAATTCTCTGATGAGACAAAAAGAAACTGAAATGACAAAGCATGTAATGCCACCACAGAAATTTGAAGCATACATTTTAAAAAGGGAATTTTCCTGAACTTCTTTTATGCCTTCAAAACCAGGGATCCATTTAATCACAGGAGCAGAAAATCTAATGCACTGGTAGCTGTCTGTTTTTCAGATTTCTTTATTTTTGCATTTACATGTGAAACTGTTGGAAAGCATGAAACAGAAAATTGCTTTGCAAAAACCATGCCTTCGGTGACTAGTATCCCTAAGAAAATTAGGCAAGTTCTGACCATAGCTCCAAACTGCTAACGTGTGTGGCAAAGGAGAGGGGAGGAGGAAGCAGGCAGTCAGCTACCGACTCAGACAGAGCACAGAATTCCAGCACAATTAAGCATGAACAGGAGCAGTGGCAGAGAAGAAAGCTGACTGCTCCGGGTGCACTGAGATGGGGCAATATCAGGTTATCACATTGTAGTTAAACCAGGAGCAGCTGCCGCCAGCAAAACCAAACCTAGTTTGCTCCTTGGCTGAAAACTTAAATATCAACAGCCTTTAATTATGCATAAAAAGATAAAAAAAGCTAGCAGGTTTAAAGTACTGTTATTAATTGCACCAAATGTTAGTGAAAGGTTGAATTATTCATAGCTGTAGTTCTCGGGGGTTTCTTGATTAAGGGAAATAAGGAGAATTTGTTGTGAGTATCTCGTTTCACATAGCTTTCTCAGTTTGCCTAATCCAAGAAACAGGGATGTGTTTTACATGTCAGATCTGCACAAAATGCATATATCTGCTAGTTCCTTAGCAACCTTCTGGGATATGCCTGCATCTACTCCCATAAACCCTGCATATCGGAAATCATCTCCAGTGGGTTTCCAGGGATCAGTGGATTTTGCCACATTAATAATACCATTCATGTGCAGTTAGAGTAAAAAAATTTATTTACTTACAGGATCATTGCTGTGTCTTGGGTTTTATTGAAATGTTTCTCTAGGAAGTTAATACATAAACACACTTCATTGAGAGCCCTCTATGTGAATGAAGCAGGCTGTAAGCTGTACTAGCTGTATATAATTTTGTAATAACTGAAAACAAATAATGCTCAATCAGAAATCCAGTTGTTCTTGTCATAGCTCTGGCTCTCTTTTCTCTCTTCTTTTTAGCTAAAGGTAGTAGCCAAAATTAGTATAAACTTCTGGAAAGGAAGATTTTTTAAAGGACAATATATCTTAATAGTTTATGCAATTTCCTCATCAGAAAGAGTTATCCTTACAGCACACCTGCCTTAGATTTATCATTGTGGTATAATTTACGAGTGATCTGAACCTTATTAAACAACCCCATACTTTGGTAACTGGCATACAGTAAAAGACCAAGGGACGGCTCAGCTGAGTAATTTTTACTCATGTGAGTAGTGCAAACGAGCTGGAGCATGGAGTAAGGGTCCCTTTCCTGAGACAATGTTTTCCAGATTCAAATTGGGCTCAAAATGTTCTCTGCTATCACGATTGTGTGGGTCTCATCCAGTAGCTCATGCAGCACATGTCAAAGCCTTCACTGAATCAAGCTGAAGAGCTTCTGTTTAGCTGCTCCTGTGTCTGGGCTTTGTCGGTGGTGTTTTGACATTGAATGCATTCCATCATTGCTATTTAGTGTATCCAATACTCTTCCATGAATGGGAACTTCAAGACTGGACCTCCTTACTTCTGGTAAAGTTTATGGGGTTCAGCCTAAGTCCCTGGGGGCCTTTTTACAAGGACAGGAGTGACAGGACAAGGGATAATGGCTTTGAACTGACAAAGGGTGGGTTTAGATTAGGAAGAAATTCTTTACTGTGGGGGTGGTGAGGCACTGGAACAGGTCGCCCAGAGAAGCTGTGGATGTCGCATCCCTGGAAGTGTTCCAGGGCAGGTTGGATGGGGCCCTGGGCAACCTGATCTAGTTCAAGATCTCCTTGCCCAAAGTCTCTTTCAACCCAAACCATTCTATGATTCTATTCTATTTGTGGCAAGTGAGAATGTAAATAAATAGCTGGGAAAATCCTGTCTTTTAAAGTCACTGAAGGCTTTTTCTTTTCCCTTCACAGAGTCAAATTCAAATATTTTTTTAGTTTATTAAGGATGAGAAGAAACTGATATTTATGTTCGACTTTCTCCTAAAAGAAAATGGCAAGTCATAGTAATGTAAGTCACATTTGAGTGTGTTCAGACCTAGAAAGACCGAGCATAAATCAGATACTTCAGATATATAAATACCTTTTAAATAGATATAGAGACTATCTATAGAGACAGATAAAATGTATATATGAATATATATATTAAATATATGGAATGCATAAATAGTCACATAGATTTGCATGTCCATTTAAATAACTTTTACATGAAAGTACAAATGACTAATTTTTGATGTGATGGATGCTCTAGCGGTCCTTTCACACATTTGTATAATAAGGGTGAAATTGTATTCACACTTTTCTTATCAAAATTAATAACATGTCTAACAGCATGTGAATATGATCTTTAAGTAGCTTTCAATTACGATAAAAATTGTAGTTTACCTTTCATGTGTCAGTTTCTATACAAAACAAAGAAGGATTTAGTCCAGGGTTGCCTGCTTTCTCAATCCACTCAATGGTATTTCTGTGGCTACAATCACAAGACATGCGCTTGAGAGGAGAGGAATCTCCTGATGTGGTTTATAAGAAAGAGATGACAATTTTCCAGCAGTTACCATTTCCTCATATGATGATGCTGGGCTGGGCATGAAACTGGGCCCCCAGGCAACCTAATCATTGTAGGTCCTGATAGCTCCCTTCAGCCAGTTCTGTAATACTGTTGATCCTATTCTCCACCTGAGTGGTTGCTTGGTCACCTTTAGTTTAGCAACTGGTTCAGAGCATTACTCCCTTCAGCCAGTTCTGTAATACTGTTGATCCTATTCTCCACCTGAGTGGTTGCTTGGTCACCTTTAGTTTAGCAACTGGTTCAGAGCATGAATCTTCTTAAAAGAAATGAAGTCATAAATAACTGCTATAGATAGCTTGGGCAGCAAAGGACAAATAAGAGGCATGTAAGAGTTTTCGCGAGATTTGATAAGGTGTTTGATTGTGCTCGTGGTGGGGGCCAGCATCCCGTGTGTCATCATTTTCCCTTACACTGCCACTGAGGGCTTCTCAGCCAGGTAAGAGTGTCTGTGCCAGCTGCTGTGCCAGCTGGCCCCATGTTCACTTCTTTGGCACGTCTGTGCTGTGCAATGATGTGGTGCAGAGGTGTTGGGATTAAACTTGCCCTGAGCTGTTACATCCACACTGTGAGGCAGCGTCATGCGGAGATACTGGCTTAAGTCCCATCAATGGTACATCGCAATAGTATTGTTCCACCAGCTCTGACAACTCTGCCCTACATTTTCTGTGGTAGACTTGGTCATTGTTACTCACACATTTCTCATTTTTGATCATTTCAGCACATAATTTCAATTTAGTTGTGACACAATTAGACAAACTCAAGCCAGCAAATAGTTACTGATTCAATTGCTGTCAAGCCTGAGCTCCACACGGGTACTCAGAAAAGCATAAAAGTTAGTGTGGTTGGCAAACTTAATACTATTAAGTTGGGGGTGTGGATTAGAGTTTCTCCTGACTGCCTCTTTGCTTGTTTTGTAATGTTGCTTTCAGACCAGAAAAGAATCTGATTATGAGATTACCATTTCTAGCAGGTCACTGAAGCTCATTGCCTCCAAGGATCATGTGGTTTCAGGATAGATACCTTCAGAAGTGGGTTTCAGGTAACTGGAGACATCCCATGTGCTCTCTGGGAAGTCAACCACAGTCTTGTGCTGCTATGTCAGGGGAATTGATAAAGGATTGATTGACCAGCTTTACCCTGAATAAGGATAACCATTTGCTTCTTAAACTTCCACCCAGTGCTTTGGCAAGCAGAAAGCCTGTACTAGTGCCAAGTGTGTAATTACTTTACTAACAGTGATGACATATATGCCTGTTCTGCATGATCCTATTTTGTTGCTTCTTCTGTTGGCTATGAACAACTCAGATAACAGGAACCTCATCCCTGCATCTGTCTCTCAGCAAGGTGAGCTTTAACCTAAGCTTTGAGCAGGTTTTAAAGAGGAAGAGGAAAAATGCATCAAAACAGCAAAAAGCAAAAAAAAAAAAAATAAACAGGTACTGACTTGGTAGATGTTGCAGGAGAAATGCAAGTGCTGTCTCAAGGGCAATAAAGGCCACATTGCTGCAGTGGGCTCTGCACATGCATCAGGATCACGGCAAGGTGGAGGCCACCTTTGCCTTGAAAAGCTGCCTCAGTGTCTCAGGGTGGCACATTCTTAAAAAAAGTGTCTCAGGACATTCTTAAAATAAATGGATTGGGCCACATGGTGTAGTACTCATCAGTCCATAAGCATTTGGCTTCTGCCACTCTGTTCTCTCTTCTATTATCTTCTCTTATATTCTTCACCAATGGAGCATTTAGTAAATAGCTAAAATAAATAAAACTTAACAACAGATTATCCTTTCTTGCTTTCTCATAGAGAGATAATCGTGCATGCAATATGTAATTTTATTTTAAGCAGCTTTCATCTATTACTTTTGTGACCTCCATTTATAAATGTGCATGGAATTAATTCATCATGTCCAGACAGGCTTCTCGGATAAGGACTTCTACCTTTTTTGTATGTTTGAGTACAGTGTTACTGCAATTAACACAACTCCTTCGTAATCCAATTCGGCTCACTGCTGTATTCTAATTTCTTGACAGGTTTACTTCACTGCTTGTGCATGTGTGTATACATACAGGAAGACACACACGTGTGCATAATGTATCAAGTTAGCAAAAATATTGATTGTCATGCAGAAAAGGGGTCAGTGTCCTGAAGGTGCCATGTGCAAGTTATTTAAAATTCACTGTGTTTCTCTCCAGTACTTTTCCACCTGCTTTATTCAGTAGAATATACATTTTTAAATGACCATGCAGGGAATATATGTCCTTTTTTCTAAAACTTTTTTTTTTTCTCTTCTATGCAGCAGCAGCTGCCTGCCATGTTATTGTTTTTTGTCGCTAGCAGGCTTTTTGGGTGTGGGCCAAGGATTTCGTGCGGGGAGCAGGACGATTTGCATCTGAATGGTGAACGGCAAGGCTGGGCGTGGGTACACTCAGCCACACCAGGTGAGGCAGAACAGCCGCTTCCAGCTCACCTGGAGTAATTAATTCAATCAAAAGTTAATTACAACGAAAGGGAAAAACAAACTTCCCTATAACAGATGGCAAATTTTTAGTGTGATGAAAACTAAAAGGATTTTCTTTCTAAATACCAGTGTGGTGTGCCCTAAATGGTATAAAAAATTCTCTTGGTATAGACTTAAGTAATTGCATATGTTGTTTCTGTGTACTGGCTCTGCTGTGCTTTTTGTTACATATTTCCTTCTGTTTCAGATATATGTTAGTTCTTATTCATAAAACTTTTTATCAACACATAGTGTTCCTGGCAGAGTATGTTTGCGGCTTGGTTCCTGGAGGAGTTGCAAGTCCCCTGTGCCCATCAGTCACTCCTCTTCTAGAAACTTTTGAACCTGAGAGTCAGGACGTCACCCAAATTGCAGAGAGGAGCAGATGTCTTATGAAAACTGAGGCTGAGTTGCAAAGAAAAGCCCTGTCCACACCTTTATCCAGAAAAATCCCTGGCATAAAGTTTAGCCCTTTCCCAAAGCATTTGACTGACCCAGTGGCTGAGAAACAGAGACTGGCTGGGCAGTCAGGAGGCAAATACATAGCTGGGCAGTTTACAGAGACGACAGTCCACCTGCATCTTCTGCTTAGCTGACATAGTTGAGTGAAAATACAGAACGAAAAAAAGAAAAATATGCTGAAGATGGGCACAAAACTATTCCTTAATAGGGTTTGGCATGCATGTTCCTGGTAGGGGTCACAAAGGTTTAGGGGCAGAGCTGGGCTTTTAGTGGAAATAACCTCGAGAACTGTGTTTAATGAATTTCAACACTTGTAGAATAAACTATTTATTGATAAAGAGAAACTTTGTGGACAGAACAGAATTTAATTGTGCTAGAATAATAGTAAAAAGACTGAAATCAAGTTTCCTTGCTCTTGTGCAAGATAGCAACATGTTTGTAATGTTTACCTAAACTTTCAGAAATGAGAGATACACATGAATGGATATGAATCTTGGACGAATGCTGATTTTTTAAAAAATACCGAGTCTCCATACGAGAAAGCTGAGGTATTGACCTCAGTTCCTTCTAAGGTAGTCCTTCAGTATCAACTGCTGCAGCTGATCCATAATTTAAAGTATTTAAAAATGAGAGTATTGTGCGGGCTTAATTTTTTTTTTTTTAAAAAAAACTTACCTAGTCATTCCAAGTGCATTTTGCATTTCTTCCCTTTCACTGGCTCCAGTAGGAGATTAGGTTCTTTTCAAAAAGCCTGATGTTGTTGAAGAAGCAGAAGAAGAAAACCATTGCTGTTCTCAGTGATGAGTCTGATCCTACACCAATTTAATGCTTTTCATTGAGCCAATGAAAATACACAGCATTTATCAAAATTGAAGGTTTCCAGCTGGAAGAACTCTATTCAAGATACTGCCAAAATTTTCCATCATTTTCAGAACTATATCCCCAGTAGTAGGTTTAGGAAATCCTGGTCCTCTTGTCGTCAGTAGGCAGACTCTGTGTCCTCTATTGCATAAGGGAGAGAAGGAAGGCAGGTGATGATTTATTCTACAAGATAGCAACTTCCCTACACACTCCCACCCCATCTGCAGGTAATTAAAAGTTGCTGGTGTAGTTAATCACACTGATAGCGTAGACAGACTTCCACCACAGACCTGGGTGGCACTGCTGGCAGTGTTGATGGCACAGCCCAGGTGTACTTAGCACCCTCCTGGGGATCCTTCTTGCCCCTGCCTTGCTGTGGCTCCAGGCACCTCTGACAGCACGGGGACTCTGCACCAGCTATCAGATGAGACGCTCTGCTATCGAAGAAATAGCAGATGTAGAGACATGCTGTAGCAAAAACACATGTTGTGGTTTTGTTGCAAACTACATGCTAAATGATTTTGGCACGAATGTTTTACTGCTACATATAATGAGAAGACTGGTGACATTCTGTGTCTTTTCTCTCCCATGCAGATCTTCTGTTTTCCACAGAGGATGGCCAACAAGGAAACCTCACACAGAGAGGCTTGACGTGTGCTCTGTAGCAGTCTTGGTGTTTGCTACTATCCAGCACTAAATTTAGTGAATGCTGTTTGGTTTTTCAACTGGAACAAATAAATCTGTCAGTATTTTAACTTGAGCTTGTTTTACATGCCGCAGTTAACATTCCTTAAGCCTCTGTGTTTGATATTGTATTTGGAAGCTCGCTTCATAATTATAGGTGGGGCTGTTGGGTTTCTTGTTATTCAGGCTACTCTGGACCTGAACCAAGGTTTTGTAACGAAGGAGACAGTTGTCTGAGGGACCCTTGCTTGATGGTTTGTCTGATAGATCTGCAAGATGTAGGTGCACAGGGCAGTGGTTTGCATGTCAAAAGATTATTTTCGTAGTAAAGGCACTTAAGCATTGTAGGATTCCTTTACTGCCCCTACCATCAGATTCTCACTGTTGTTTTCAGGGGTGATTTCTGATTGTGATGTCTTACTTCTTTTGTCTACCCAAGATGAGAGGTCAGAACAAGGTCAGGAGAAATACGTCATGCTTAGACATGTAAATGGTAGTGGCTCTGCACTTGAAAAGATCTATGAAAGCCAGTGGCATCTCAGATCAGGTACCCAGAATGAGGCTTCACATAAGATCTCAATCTTTTTGTGTCCCACTTCCTCATTTGTATAACAGAGAGAATCAATTGCAGTGTCAGGAAGATATTATGAAAAAAAAAAGCAAGCATTCATACTCATAGAGCACTGAAGTACAGTAATGGTGAAGCACAGAAAAGGTTGTGAAAAAATTATTTCAAGATCTAAATAGGGTTCCAGCTGTAGAGCTGGGGACCTCACACTGAGTAATAAGGAGAGAGAGTTATTGCAAAGTCACTCATTAAATGTGCACCATCCAGTCTGCTCTGGATAAGGTGAAATTCACTTGATAATAATAGACTTTAATTACTCACATGCTGTTGTAATACATGCAGTGTGGCTGAATTAGATATGTAGATAAAATCTGAATTTCCAAACTTTTGAATGCTTGATTTTGCAACCCAAGTAATACTATTCTGGCACAGGGAGATGGAGGCAGATAGGGTAGTTTGTGGCAAAATGTAGATTTTTAAAATCTTATATATGCTTTCTAGTCTCTCTTTGTTCCCCTTGCAATAGCCATAAGATTGTAAGTTGATGAAACAAGGAGCAAAAAGGACTCTTGGCTTCTAAAATACTGTAAAAAGGAATGAAATTATACACAGATCCTACATTTTTCATGTGATAAGAAAACATTTTAGAAACACCCCCAGGACCCCTGGAACAGTATCATTAGACATTTGATGTGAGACATTATATTTATTTTATTATGAAAATCTTTTGGGTTACAGAACTACCTTGAGGCACTGACCAGAAGCCAGTCTCTATTCAACAGGCCACCATGCAGGTATTCGGCAGAGGACAATCCCTGCTCCAAAGGACCTTCCCACTAAATTATACATATTCTGAGTTGGTAGAAAGGCAATTGCTCCAATGGCTGACACAGGCCTGTGCTGTGCAGACACTGAGATGACTAACTCAGGGCGTATATCTATACAGTATAGTGATGTACAGCCCTGTTGCGCTAACTTGAACTCTAGAACAATCACATTTTGCCAACATCTTCAGCTTCCTAGATCCAACTCGGCTGTGTAGGCAAAACTGAGCAGGAGGCCACAGGGATGGGAAAAGGAAAATCGCAGAGCCAGGATGGATAAACCTCGTGAACCAGGCTTGCTGCTTTTATCAGCCTGTGGGATGTGGGATAGGTTGGGAAGAGTGAAGAAAATGACAGCTGCTACTGGGATGTTGGTCTTGGTGTCCTGGACATCCCATGCATCCTGACTATGCCCTCACTGGTGGTGGCAGCAGCAGCAGTCTGAGTTTCCAATGAGTGGGAAAATAGACTAAATAGGCAGCTACTGTGCTGGCTGCAGCAGCCTGCTGCCTTAGACAGTGACATGCTTTGCGGTTGCAGCAGGGCCGGGAGGAAGCAGCCAAGCAGAGAACTGGTTGTTCATACTTGTGCTGGGTTCTTTAGCACTTGCTCTCTTAGTGACCGTGCAGAGCAGTGCATTGAGCTGCAGCTGAGATACCAGCTGCACCTCAGCACCCTTAGCCCAACTCCTTTCACCTGTACAGCCCAAAGATCTGCTCAGTAAAACATGCCTTGTGGCCCTCTTCACTCAAAAGGCACAGTTCTTACTTGAGTATTCCCTACAGTGTGGATTTTGTAAGCTGAAATTGTCTCCTACGGCCCTTACTGAGGTATATGGTCCTTTGTTTCTGTTTTGTTTTCACTAAGCTGCTTTACTCAGCAATCTTATCAGTGTTCATGAAACTTTGACTGTAATGCATTTGTTTCTGCTTAAATGCTTTTTTGCAAAATGCTATTTTGTTTCTGCTGCTTGAAATTATATTTAACAGTATCCAAGCTAAATTTATGCACGCACATTTAAAGAAGGAGCCTAGATATAATGCATTTTTAACCATGTGAAATATATTAGTAATGGTACTTACAGAAAGAAAAGAAAAATTATTTTGGCTTGCATTAGTTCCATCTTTGCAGTATGCAGATAAGTACCATACCTTTGACAGTGTAACTATATTAGGTTTGCCTCAAAGCTGACAGTCAGCAAGCCTGGTGCACAACAGCCATAACAGGTGTCTTGTGTAAGGGATGCTGTGGTAGCAGCAGCTCCACAGACTTTCCAGCATATCGTCTCCCGCAGCTCATATTGGTCCATGTGAAAGCAGGAGAGACAGAGCACGAGCCCTGGCAGAGCATCGCCCCGACTGTCACACTCGAGGAGTGGGGTATTGCTACCATTGGCAGAAATCGTAAGGGAAGAGAGGAATATTAAAATATGGACTTGACCTTGACCTGTTCCCTCTGCCTCCAGAACTGTCCGAGGAAAGGAGAAGCGTGGTCATTTGTTCTTTTTTTTTTTTTTTCCCCATTACGTGTGTTTTCTATGTTAGAATGGAAGCAGCTAAAGGCAGAAACGCATCTAAAGGTGGCTGAAAAAAAATGGTAAGGAAACAAAGACGTCTTAGTGTCATATCAGTAACTAATAAGAAAGGATGTGGTAAAATCTCAAACAGAATACTATTATTAGGTGAAAACCAACCAGCAATCAGATGTGGGACTGACAGACTTCTTTACTTAGCTAAAAATAAGCAAGCTGTTGTTTTTAGTTTTTCCAACTGCATTCATAGAGTTTGGTAGCACAGATAGAAAAATGAAGCATTGTTCTGACGAAACGGATGATGCTTTGCCTGGCACTTGCTTGCTGGTCTTCAGGATGCCCGGCTGCCAGGCTGGTTGTCAGCCTGAGGAGGATCCAGCCAAGCAGGAACCTTTCTAACTGCTGTATCCTTGTATCCCACTAGCATGTGCAGCCCTTCCTGCACTCAGCTGGGTCTCGCTGTTCAGGAGAGACTGAGGAAGGCTGAAGTGACAGCAGAGGGATTTTGAGGGTTGTGGGTGAAGCTGAGGACTGTTTCCTGCTTCACTGGAGGCCTCAAGCACATTGCTTTAGGCCTGACCAAAGTCTGAGCTCTCTGCTCATACAGCCTCTAACTTCCATAGGTGCTTTACATAATCCTGTCTCCAGTTACTGACAGATCACACTTCATTCATTGATAGAATTGCCTCAGCCTTCCTGGCAAAACCTTCCTACCTAACTGGGAAGTCAGGAATTACACATTTTGCTAGTGAAGACCCCTCAGGGGCCAGCCCAGTAGCTGCCTGTGAAACAGGTATGGGATGTGGTCCTGTGAGCAGGGTCAGCAGCTGGGAACAATTCTTCCCCAGACAGTGCCCTGGGATGCTATCTTTGGCCCAAGACCCTCAAGCATATGCCTTTGGAGCAACATGTGCTCAGCAGGAGGGAGGTGTCCTGCTCTCCTATGCCTACCAGCATTGCCATCAGGCTGCTGGCTTGGACACCCAGGATTAGAGTGTGAGATCTTGCATCCCCTCAGGCAGTGGGAGGAAATGGAGCAAGGTCTCCTACATCGTGGGCGAGTGTTTTAAGGACTGCATGAATGCAAAAAGCCTCCATAACAACAATTGTGTGCCACAAAAAGGAAAGCTTGAATCCTACACTGAGTGAGGTGAGAGTTGTGAGTGCTCAGCAGGAAGAGCCACGTGCTGGGGGACAGAAGCCAGAGGAGAGCGGACACTGCTGTGGAGAGCCAGAGGAAAAGGAGAGATTTAATTCCTACCTAAGTCCCCAGCACTTTTTGCTGGACAGTCTCTTGAGTGCAGACATCTCCCCTTCCATGGGCTCTTGTTTTCAGTGCCATTCCAGGGCACCTGAAATAAGGGAAAAGGTGGAAGGATGGTTTACACTGTCTAATTGCAGGCATCTCACTTAGCTCTGAATGGCACAGGGGTAGACTCCTGTTGGATATATGGACTTGCCTAAGGAAACTCTCCTGAGTGCTGCCACATAGGGAGCCCAGTGACTCACGAGGACTGAACTTGTCCCTGTGTTCAGGCTTTCACACATGAACAGCTGATAGACCACACCTTTGTCCGTCTTGGTTCTTCTTTCTGCATCCAATGTCTTCTTAAGCTATTTCAGTTCACAGTTTATACAACATAGGTAACTGTGTGTGTGTCCCTGTCCCAGGGCAGGTCTTACTAGAATGAGTACGATTAGGGTTGTGAGGCACATGGGTGCTGTGAAAAGAGGAGGCAGAATGCAGAGATACTGCAGACAGAGCCACACATTTCTAGTTTTTTCTCTGAGAAAATACTACTTTCACTTATCATCAGACAATATAGTTCACCAAGCAGATACTTCCCCCACGAGAAAATGTAAAGCTATAAAAATACCTGTCAAAAATATAAGGTCCAGGTTGAGGCAAAACACTTGCCAGTGTCAGACAGGAGCAACTTTGCATGCCTGTGTAGAGTGAGCTGGGATCCAGATCTTACTATGAAATATTTCTTGTATGAGAGAGCATTTTTAAAATCCACTGAGTCCAATTCATCATAGTTTCAAAGAGAAGAAGCTGGATTCCTGCACATTTTATCAATAAAAGATCATATGTAGTCAGCAGTGTGATTTTTTTTTTTTATTGCTTTACATCATCTCTGGGGAAAGTATTTACCTCAAGAACTATTTTGCCAGATGATGAGTAGTACTTGTACTTCTTTTCATTGTGTCCAAGCCATAACTTTGCCTCATTTGCATCTACTGACTAAATGGCTTAATTAATTTTGCGTTGTGCTTACTGACTAGTTTTAATTAGCAGTTAAATCAGTTCAGTTAACGAAAAAATGTAGGTGTTTACATGAATGCAAATCATGATGAGTTCTCGGGGCCTGATTCGAAAAACAGTTCCACACCATTGGTGATGAATTCCTGCAGGCTTTATGCAGGAACTGTGCACTTCTCCTCCCCCAGCAACAAAGAGTAGGGCTTTATGATTCATTAACTGGCCCAGGCTTTCTTTTTGTCTTTCATTCCTTGCTGATGTGGAGAATGAGGAATTGAGGCAGATCAACTGGGGTTTCACTGCATAGTTCTTAGGGCATGCACTCAATGCTCGTGGCAAGAAAGGACAAGAGTGTCTTCCGGCTAGTGTGTGCAACTGTGTCTCCCTCCAGTGTCCAGTTCCAGCCATTATGGCTGCTGGCACTAATTTTAGCCACTTATTTTTCTGTTGGGTGGGTGTTTGCTTACATCTGGCCAGAGTGGAAGTCACGAAAAATGGATTTTATGACAAGCAACTTCTGTATTCTGCTGTCAGCCAGATTCTTGTCATACAAGCACAATGCTACAAATATGCTATAAGGTCTTATTTCTGTTGTCATCAGTCTTATGTATGTTTAAAGGAATTCATCTTGGAAAAGCTCTCCTTCTGGTGATGTTAGAACAAATGCCAATGGGTACTTAATTGACTTGTTTTAAATGAGAAGTGCAGAATATTTCAGGATCAGTATGACCTTACTCCATACAAAATTCCCACACAATTTGAAAGAAAATCTCCTGATCATTGGTATAAGAACTGTCATTTGCCTGTACTTAAATATCTATGTTTGCCTGGTCTCCTGTGTGGCATTATGTTGAGCCTTCCTTATAGGGTGTAATAAAATCTGTGCTGCATCAACTCTTAAAGGCAAGGTACACAATAGATGAGGATAAATTTGTCCAGAGACTACAGTTACCTTACTCAGCTTTCCCAATAACTTAGCCAAAAGGGAAGATGAGAGACAAGAAGATAATTGGTGAGATCATCAAGAAATGACTTCATAAGCCCAGGCCTTTCATTTGAAGGAAGCTGGCAACCTGCCCTCCTAGAAGGTGGTGTTATTTCACTAGTAACTATAGATCAAAGTCATCAGGGGTAATTATTTGAGGAGTTAAGTAGGTAATCAGTTTGGGAAACAAAAAAGAAAATCAAAAACCCAACCCCTCAGTCCTTGGAGCCTGAAGAAAAATTAACTGGAATGCATGCTGTCTGTAGTTTTGTTCTAAAATTAAATTTAATTTCATAAATGTAATTTCATAAACTATTCATCAGATGTCTTGTTGAGGGACCCTGTGCCAAACTCATGTGACACAGCTCTCTTCCCAAGCCTCGAAAGGAGAATAACTTTCATGTTTTTCCCTGTGCTTTACCTATCCCATGGAAATGGAGCCCAGTCCCATCCTCATTCATGGGCACTCTGCCTGCAAATCCCAAAACAAGATTAAACTTCTTTTGTTAGCAATTCCAGCCTCCAGTGCTGCCCATCTGACACTGTTTAGTGGTGCTTACACTCACCAGGAAGAGAAAATGAGGTCATAGAAAGGAAACCTGTTTCTCTGCAATTTTGAGAAAACATGTCTTGCTCATCCCATAAATTTGACAGTGTAGTTGTGTTTAGGATGCAGGCGAGTGCTCCATCAGCTAGTGGGCTCCCCTTCTGATATGTCCTCCCACGCTAACGTCATCCTTTAATACCATCCTGTTATGTGTACCCCCACAGCAGGCATTTGCATTAATCAGCAGGTCATAAGGCAGCAATGCCTACCCAGTGCAGAGCCTGCTGTTCTCACAGACCCCTTCACAATGGTCTTGAACCATCAAGAGTTTTGAGTCATTAAAAAAGTAAATTCATCTTTCACCCAAAAATTAAAGACCATTAGTTAGGAGATCTAATCCTGGGTTTTTTTTTTTTTGTTTTCAATAGTCTGAGAGAAGAAATATCATCCACTGACTCTTGGTTTTTTAATGATTTTTTATTTGTTTATCTAATTGTTGATTCAGAAGTCATGTGGATATGTCAGGGAAGTGTTGTTCCTTTACATCCCCAGAATATAAATAGATAGTTTTTCGAATTGTTACTTTTTAGATTTGTGATTTCACACAGAGATTTGTGAAGAGTCTTGTACTGTATAGTTGCATCTCTGATCAGAAATGTATCACCTGGTACTTGAATTCTTTCGGTGTTACAAAGCAAACTTGTTGTCTAGAATATATCACATGAGGGCACTGCATAGCATCATTTACAATGATGCAGGAAGCTGAAAAGAAAGGCTCAATCAACTTCCAAAGCTAGCAGAGCTTAATAGGCCAGCCTTTCATTAAGTGAATTCCTAAATGTTGAGCAAATTCTTTCAGATGTAGGCAGCTAATGTCTCAGGATGCATGTGATGCACTTGTCATTACACAGACACTGATAAAAATCCTTGAAGCTACTTTTTTCCCAGAGAGTTCACATGAGTAGAAGAGAGGGGAAAAAAAAGAGACTTCTCTTCAGTGGTTTCTTTCATGTCACAAGAAGGAGGGTCATGTGTTTTAGTTTAACTGATTCATTCCAATAAAATGATTTTCAAAGGGACATGACAAATACTGACCATGGTACACGTGGTGAATGGTGCACATCAGATGGAGCTACTTTTCCCACACACAACATATTTGTTATTTTGCAAGCTGGTTGTAATTCATTTGAAGTGTATTTTTATTTAATTTTATCTAATAAACTAATATAATGACCCAGTGAAGCCTTTATGGCTGCTAAAATTTTGATGAATTATTTTAGTCTTCATTTTCATTAAGAAATCAAAAATGCATGTCATTCTCACACACAGTTCCTATTAAATTAAAAAAAAAAAAATCTGAAAAACAATTCCTCTAATCTAGACCACATTATTTTTTTTGCAAATCTAGATGCCAAGATATCAGTTAGAAGGGACTTGTATCTCACTTATTTTATGGATGACATTTAAACTTACTTACATAGTTACTGGCAAATAATTCCCTATAATGCCTATGCTTTTGTTCCTGACAAAAAAATATGCTGCTACATTAAACCAATGTACTTTAGACTTGACATTTGCATAGGCTGAAAAAGTTTTCTTCTTTTACAGAGCCTCTCGAAATGAGGTCCTCCTTGCTGTCTAGTCACCAGAGATTTTCATTAGTGTCCTGACACTTTGTCTCTCAAGTTAGTGCATTTATCACCTTCATTGTCTTTTGAAAGGTGATATGACATCTTTGCCTCTCAACAGTGTAACAAAATGACAAATGAAGCATTCAGCTGGCCTTTGTTTATAAGGGAATTGGGGAGGAGGAGGAGGGAAGAAGGATGCAAAAATAACCACCCAAAACAACAGCAACAAAAAACAGTTCAGCATTCTGCTTAATTATCAGCCAGAGCAGAGAAGCTTAATAGTCCAGCAATGGGTGGAAGGAGCTTCACAGCATCACAGGAAACAGTATGCAATTAGTCAGGGTCAGGATGCCCAAGATCAGATTTGCTTAAGGCTAAAGAGAGACAGAGCAAGACTATGGCAGTGTCACAATCTGCAGCCCGGTTGTCTCCCTGCGGCAGGATGCCTTTTGCTTCAGTTTCTAATTAAACAACCAGGCAACCAAGCGTGTCCACTCCTGGCTTACTTGTGTGTAGCTTGTTTTGCATTCAAAGACCTGGAGTGCTTGGGACGGTATTTACTAAAACAGAGGATTAAACTACAAATATAATTATTAGAAATGGTGAATACAACAAACTGTTGTCAATACAGTGAGAAATCCTGAGCTGATCTGCTAAAAAAAAAAAAAAAATTCAGCTTTTTAGTTTCACTGTCTTAGAATTATTTTAAGTTCCTCAGAGGCATGTTAACGCAGCCCAGACTTCCCCCTCTGGCGCAATATAAGCCCAAGTGTCTCTGAGTGTGGTCGGTAAGAGGAGCCTGGGCAGCAAAGGTGTCAGCGGGGCGAGCACAGAGTGATGCTGCTTCTGGCAAGGCCTTGCATGCCTGAAAACCTGCCCTTCCTGAGCTGGGTTGTATTTCTGTCTTTGTTTTTGAGATGTCCCAGTAGAGCTTTCCTTCATAAGTATATCTAAGGATGTTTTGAGCTCATTTATTCGTTTCACATCCCAAGCATCCCATTGATAAAACTTTGTCTCCTGAGAACAAGCACTTTCTTTCATTTGTTCCAAACCTTACGCCTGTTGCTACCAGTTGTGGTCCCTAGGTTATGGAAAATAACATGCACACATATATATATGTATAACTTAAAAGGAACATAATCTATGATAATTTTCTTCATGACATTCCTGATTTTATGAACATTATTCTAACATTTTAGGTATCTCTTTCATATGTCCCAGATTATTTAGTCTCTCCACATAAGAAAGCAATTTCATACTTCTGATCATCTGTACTGCTCTTCTCCCTACTGTTCCAATTCTCCTCCCTGCTTCCTGAGATGTTGGTTATCCAGAAGCAGATGCAGTATCGGACACAGCACAGTTATAGACAGTGACATATGGTTTTCCCATATGCGTTATTTGGGACTTACCACCGAAGCATTCCATCTGCCATTTTTTTACCCAGGCATTCAATACCATGGTATCTTTCTGCAGCTGTTCACAGTCAGTTCGATGACCACAGATCATTTTGTATCAACCCCAATGTTAGTCACCTTATTGTTGACCCTGTCTTCCAAATCATTCATGAGTAGGTTGAACAACAGATGTTCCAGAATAGGTTCAGTGGAATCCCGATGTATCCTACTCCTGCTTGTCCCACATAATATGTCCATGCTGCTGAAATCCAGTACATTTTGTCTATCAATAAAGCAAAATTAAATAATTCACTATAGAATATGGGAACTGCTCATTATTGTTATAATGGTCTAATTTGCAAGTTGCTAGCCTTTGAACTATTGAATCTGAGCTATTGAGCAATATTCCTGGTGGCCAGTTTCTTCCATGCCAAAACCCAGTGTACTATTTTATTCTTACAGAAAAAAAATCAGAATCAGAAGACTCTGGGCTTCAGATTAATGCAAGACAAATTCCACCTACTTGTGACACCATGCAAAACAATGAAAATTAGTTGATTTGAGGCAGAAGGTGATAGAGGTATTGGAAAGAAACTAATTGAAAGATCTTACCATTTTATATTAAAGGAAAGAACATAATTCTGGAGTATCCTATGACTTCAGAAGAAAAATATTACATCATCTGCATATTTCCTGGGGAGTTTGTGGCACAGATGGTCAAGTGTATTGCCCTTCCATTAGATCAATGCATCTCGAATAGGTAGAAATGCAAACCTGCATTTCCTGAGCACAAGCAGAGGAGACAAAACTTCCTCGGGCCATAACCACTACTTTGTCTCAGCTTTTGGGCTGGTTTGTGCTTCTGTTCACCCCCGACACATTGCTCTGGTCTTTAGTATGTATTTGGTTATCTGGTAATATTTTCCTCTGTACAAGAAGAGTGATCATCCTCCTAATGGGCAGCATAATAATTTAAGCATATTTATATTTGTGCTAAAAGACCACAGTCTCAAAGTATAATCTAAAAGAAGGTTATGTGACAGATTATCCCTGACAGGATTTAGGAAAATGTCACGTATCAGACATACAGGCCAACAGTATGTAACGGGACTGCTGCCTCTGGCAGCTTAGTTCTAGCAGATTTCTAATCATGTGTATTTCAGGATGATAAGAGGCTTGCACAAATTATTTATAGCTTTTGAGGGCTCCTCTAGACCAGAATGAAAGGCACAGTTACTTGTATTACTTATTTGAGGGAGTTTTTGTACCAGCAATCCTAAAATTTGCTGTGTTGCCCTTTCAGTCTTTGGAGATTGCCAGGCAGATGTAACAGAACTCTTTCCAATGTGAGGTTTTCACAGATTTAACAAATTAGGTGACACTGTGTCTTTGCTCTTCTGCCCTCCACTACCCACCCCTTTTCCTATTAACACAATGTTTTGTGACCACACTTAACCAACCAGCACATTTGTACTCCTCATGTTTATTCTTCTTGCTTTCATATCATATTGGCAGAAAATACAGTTCTTGGGATACGCTGGAGCTTTGATTGCCTTCCTTCCAAGCTGTTGCTAGGAAAAACAAATATACGAGAAAAGCTTCCCTACTTGAAACTGATGTATCATGCTGATGTTCTAATTTTCTTTGCTTTGTCTCTTGATGTCAAATGCACACCAGACACCTGAAAAAAAGGAGAGGTGGAGAAATCCCATTCTACCTGACCTCCTAAAGACAATGGTACAACTCAACAGCTCCTTGCTCTCCCAACATTACGAATGCTTCCAAAACCCTGCTGGGAGAGCGCTAACTTACGTTTCTTTTCTTTTGCTTTGGTTGTTTTGTTTTTGTGTTTATTTTTTTTTTTTTTTTTTTTAGATACAGCTTCTAGACAAGCTTGGGGTTGCAGACTGTTTGTAAGTTCTTAGGTCTTGGCCTGGGACCAAACTCTTTGCCCAAACTTGCAAGTGAGCTGAATGGCTTAACTCGGCTCTCAAAGGAAAAGATACAAGCCCTCGTTGGATCCCACAGTGTGATTATTTGTTGGAAAGCCTTTAGCCTGGATTCCTTCCATTTTGCGGCTTTTCTATCTGTTGTAGATAGGCTTGATCTTGTCCTTGCAGAAAACAGAGGCCAAACTCTTCTGCTGTGCTTGCTGGCATGTGTTGCTTCAGTTAGTGAAAGGAATATCTGCAATTTGCTCAGAACACAGGATCCACCAGCTAAAGCTACTGGTCAACCATGGTCATTATCACATTTCTGACAGTAACTGCTAGCAGATGGTTCAGAAACAGAGAATGCAAACAACATAATGCATCTGGCCAAACGGGAAGTAGCACCCAATGGGAAGGAAAATTATTTTCTAGCATTCCTTTTGATCAATGTGTGCCTTGAAACAGACAATGCAATTGTCTTGTGCTTAAGAATAGTTAACATCTATGGTTTTCATGGAGGAACTTGATATATTTTCCTGGAAGATAAAAACTATCAGATAAACAGAAAGAGAAACAATTCAGAAATGCAACAAAATATATGGTGAGTTCTTTAAAATTCACTTCAATGACTGAGAAGTATTCAATGGGGAAAAAAAAAAGAAGTATTTTGAATTTTAAAAATACTGTTGTTTTTTTAATGGGAAAAAGTTCAAAGATGTTTTTAATTTTGTCACTGTAGTTTGTGATCAGGAGTTGAGTTTCATCATATGTTGCCACGTGCTGTTTCATGAACATATCCATAAGTACCAGGCAAGCATGTGATTGCTTCTATTGACCTGCATGTCATAGTGCATGAATGGATGCTCTGTTTGCAATGAGTCTTCAGATCAGGCTTGGATGCATTGCCTAATTGACTGTCTGCTTGTGCCGTTCTCTTTGGGCCTGCTGTACTTGTACTCTCTCTCCCCCACCAGTTCATACCCTTTCCTCAGATCTTTGTTTAAGAGGGAATGAATACGAAGCTGCTCTTTGTCTCATTAACCAAACTATCTGAGTTTCTTGGCTGGCTTCTTGTTATATGACAGTTTTGATTAGACCGTAGGCATTTGGGGGCTATAAATACACTAAGTCCTCTGTGGGGCAAATGGGCAACATTTTTGGCTGCGGTTTAATTCGTAGGTCCAAGAAATTGGGACTGACGTTTTGCTTAATTGAACTGACTTTGAAAATGCATGACCCTTGTTCTACTCACAGAACAGTTTTCACAAGCTCAAAAGTACAGTCCTCAGCATCTCCATCACTCATTGTTCTCAGTATCAATAGGGCAGCACCACTTGGAAGGGTATAGGATATAATTAATCCTTCGTGTTCAGACCTCTTTTGCTGAATCTGCTTCCTTGGTATTTTTCTTAAGGTGTTACGGCCTGTATGCCTGCTACAGTTCGTCCACCTTGTCCTTTACACAGCCCTGTAAAGAGCAGGCATGTGGTAACAAATTTCAGCCCCATTATAGACCTGGGTTTGATTGGAGGGAATGACCTGTAGCAGAGAGGTTCTTCGGCTTTCGTTGTGCATAAAGTCATGATTTCAGTGGCCAAACATGTCTTTAGGGACAGAAAAATAATAGAGAATGTGAAAGTATTTTTTAGACATTTTTTACTTAACTGGTAAAATTAAATGCCTTTTTACTCATGATTTTATGCATACATAAAAGTTCTATAGAAGCATTATACATTTAATTTGGTCAATATTTCCTAAAATATTGCACTTGCTTATGCTGTTCTAAATACAAATTATATATAAACTATATATACCTGATGTTACTCATGTTCTTAGGCTTTTTAGAAACAATAATATTGCTACTTATATGTAATGGAACACCAGGATACATCTTCTGAGAAATCAAAGGCAGTAGATCTGTACAACTGAAGTAATAGAGCTGCTCAGTTGGGAAAGAGAAGACTTCAGCAGACCTTTAGAGGGATTTGCACTGTGTAGGAATCTCCACTTACATGACAAGTGTAGGCATCTGCTATGGCAACATCCCTTAGAGTCTCCCTACCTGAGAACACAGGGGAGATGATCTTCCCTGTGAAGAAAGGCACTAAACCATAAAAGTTATTTTGTAATCCAGGTTGTTTGTAGGCAGAATTGAGAAAATCATGATGGACAACACAGCCCAATTTTGACATTTTTTCCTAATCAAATTATGTATCTGAAAGTGTTGTCAGTACTCTGCCAGCTGTGTGTAGAGGAGATGCTGTATCAACACAAAGAACACTATAAACCACTGCAATCCAACTCAGCAGGCAGAAACATGTTTTAGTGAGTCCAATTCACTCACTCAGTCAAGACACCTCCCTTTTCTAAAAAGTATGAAACCAATACCTCAGACAACAATAACAATGACAAACTACTTTAAAAATAAAAGGAAAATAGAGGAAACTATATTAAGCAGAGAGTTGATTTTTTTTTACCCTTAGACTCAAGAACTTAAAAATCAGGGAACTCTTCCAGGATACTGAAATTTGAGGCAGACCTGATTCTTCTCTCAGCCCTTTCACACTAGTCTGACTGGGAAGCTGTATGCACATCCTTTTCGAGGGAAGATTGCATCTTCTTTGCCACTACAGTATTGTAAACATTGTACAATGAAAACAATTAGAGAGCAAGACTTATGCTAAACTGGATCCTATGCAGTTTGTGACAAAACTTCCACCAATGCTGAATGTCTCAGGATTTTGCTCTGAGGTTTTACTGTCGCAGAATTGTCATTGAAACTCAAGATTTGCCAGAGAATAGACTTAGCATGATTCAGACGTTGTTCCTGAACTGTGAAGGTTGCTCCCCCAAGTGTGTAGTTTTCTGCAGCTCTCCTGTGACTGTTTTGCACACATGGATGAAATATAACTCTTAGAATACACACGTCTGTGCATTTCTTACTTACCTATGAACCCTGTGGGTCAAGCGTTAAGTGCCACACAAACTATAGCTATAAATAGAATAGAAAGTGTCCTTAAGAAAAATGCTTTTTTTTTTTTCCCTCCCTTATTCCCAGCTGGGTGATTCTAGGATTTGTGGTTTGGTTTTTGTTGTTGTTATTTTTTTTTTTTTCTTCCCTGAATAGCTGATGGTTTTCTTGATTGGAGTGGAAGGGAACAGCCATTTCACTCCTTCGACCTTGTTCTGTGCTGTGTTCCACTTGGTGTGCTCACACTGAGTTCACTGAAATGGTATGGACATTTCAGCACCCAGCCTCCATTTAGAAGAGCCTTCTCCATGGATCGACCCCAACATAACATGATGTTGGTAGGACAGAGTTCATATCATAAGACACATCTGTTTTCCTGTGATATTCCCCACCCCCACCCCACAGTTTGCTCTGTTCATAAAAGCAGGGTTTATGAATTTGCCTGTTAAAAATATGGTCTGCTTTTCCAATGCACCAGTTCTGCTTTCTGATTCTTATAGAAAATATGCTGTGACAGTGCAATATGTACTCAAGGTTATTCTTACTGGTAGTAAAAAGCAGATTGTCTCTGAAAACATATGGAGTCCTGCACATATACACATCTCCTGCCAAACTGGAGGAAGCAAGTGGAAACAAATGCAAGCAAACTTCAGGAAAAGAGTAGCTACAAGTTGTTTCTAAACCATGCACAGCAAGAAAGAATACTGTTAGTCTAAAGGAGAGAAAAGTTGGAAGGGTAGACAAAATCAAAAATATCTTAGCACAATGTATGTTGTCTTAAAGGTAGTATCCTGTCTGGGTTACAACTCCATCATTTGCTGAAAGATTCCAGAACATGGACTGGAGGAGCCTATGCCACACCCAATAACAAAATGATGAATGAGTAAAATGGGAAAAGATTCAAAGTGCTAAACTTAGTTCAGGGAATACATGTGCAAGTTCAAACTCCAGCCTAGCAAACAGAATAAGGTAGGCAAGCAACCACAGATCATTTTGTTTGTTTGTTTCCTTCTTACCATGTAACATAACCCTGGTTTCACCAGACACCAACACAGGGGAAGATGCCTTATGTGGAATGGCATTCACAGACACCCCACGGCTTTTTCTAGAATTTTTCTGGGGTGAATGTCATTTGGGTCCTTGTTGGTTTATAGATAGAATATGAGATGACAAACCATCTCAGGGCAGTGGAGAAGGGCTGTCAGTTACACTGAAAATTCAGTGGGTTTGAGAATCATAAGAGAGAGGATAAAAAATGGTGGTGCTAAGAGCCTGGGGGACCCCACACAAAAAGAAAGAGTAATTTGGTGAGTGATCTCTTTCATTTCAACAAAAATATTAAAGATCTCTTTTTAGGAGTACTCTGTAGAAGGCACATGATCATCCTGCAGCTGGGTTGCTACCAAATGAATACGAAAACCCACATGTGCTGAATGCAAAAGGTACTGAGAGTGAGTCTGTGAGTCTCTCCTGATGCTTTTAACACTTTTAGAACTTGCAGATGAGTGGGAAGCCAGCAATGTTTATATTTCCTTTGTATCCTTTATATATCCTTACTGCTTTAAGTAAGAACTAGCAGGTTGGAGTGGTGTCAGAGTTATTTGCAAAGCTGAGCCAGAGTTTATCTAATGGCTACAGGACAGGTCATTTCTGTCACTGCAACAGATGGGAGATAGGGTACCAGTATCCATACCTGGTATTCCTACAGATTTTTTGGGTGACTCTAGCAGGACTACTTCATGCCTGAGCCAAAATCCATAGAAGCCAATTGGTGTGTTCTTTCCAATGGACTCTGAATCTGGATAGTTCCTTTTGTATCTGAACACATGAGTCACCAGGAAAGACACGGTGAGTGCTGGGCTTGTAACTTTCATGTCTGTGGAGGTTTTGGAATGAAACTTGAGAGAACTCTTGCTAAACTCTCAAGACAGTGGTCCCAAAGCAAGCTGCCCTACTGAGCCTTTACTTGAAACAAGGCCAGCGCTGCTCTGCTATCCACTGGGACATGGGGACTCATCCATTAAAGTGTGTGTGGTGCTCTGCTTCTGAGCCATGGGGAACAACAGAAAATTTAATAAATAAACATAATTAAACAAATCGGGTCTCTCATGAATGCATTGTCTTCTCTTTTTGCTCAAATTCTTTACATTCCAAAATCATATTGGAAAATGTGAGGCAAATACACAATAAATGCTGTGAGCTGCTTTTTGGGCCATGCTGTTTCCATTTCTATGGCTATTTGAAAAGTGCATGAATGCAAAGCACTTTTAAACACTCTAAAAATTAATACAGAAGAAACAATAGAAGCACATTTATTCTTGGTTTATTCATTGTCAGTGTTGCTGAGTTTTGCCTGACCAGATGTTACAGAGTTTCAAATCTGTTCAACCATAGCTGTTAACAAAATGTCCTTCTTTCACCAAAATTGAAAAAATATACACATTTATTTTAGAACATCTCTTTGGGTTTTTTAATATAAATGAAACAAAGATGCAATTTATCCATTACTAGTGCTAATACTTTTTGTGATCTCTGAGAGTACTGGTCAGAAAGCTTTGGATGTGTGCTTTTTGCACACTATTTGCACAATTACTCACAATTCTGAATGCACAGTTTTAACTCAGTGATACTAGTCCTGTAATTTCAGGTATTTTTTCTTCTTTTTTTCTGTTTTTTTCTTCTTTTTTTTTAAAGAACACATGTTCAAGATACATAACGATTTTTCAGATAGGGGCTGGAAAAGCTTAAGTCTTTCCTCTCTGTGTGGTAGTTTCCCTTCTCTTTCTTTTCCCGGACAGAACTGACAAGCAGGCATTGTCCCTCCAGTGAGCTCTGCAGTATTACTTTGACCCTAACCCATCAATCTGCCTCAATTGGATAATGATCTGTAATCACTTTCTTTCAGGGGAGTCTATAAATTTGCCAAGGCCCCATTCTTCTCTGAAGGCCTCCTTATGTTCACTCCCGTTTGTGCAAATGCTCTCTCTTTTACAGCACTAAATAGGCATGCACATGGCCCTTTCTGTTCAGAGGCACCAGGCTGCTCACTGTTGATTTTCCATGGCTCTGCTCTCTAAAAGGAGGCAAAGCTCTGCATGCCAGGACTCGGCAGGGTGCAGGACGAAGCCACACCACTTCAAGAGCAGCCGCTTTTCTCATTAAGACTGACCCATCATTAGGCTGCTTTGTGCTGGCCCTTGTAATCGATGAGAGGACTGTGTAGTGTGAAAAAGCTAATAAAGATGAGCATGAGGTGGTAGAGAAGGGGGTGTGGGGAGCAAAGACACTGACCTCTGTTAACAGAGAAACCCTCCTTCCCCAAAGCTTAGCCACATGAGTGAGGGGCAAAGCTCAGGATAGCTGGCAGGGTGCAGATCCCTCTCAGTCATTTCTTTGATTGTCTTGTTCTTAATTCCCCGAGCATCCTTGTTCTGTCCTCTTTATTGGACCTAAGAATTGGAACAAGCATGAAAGAAAGCTCATATTCTCCTTCCTCAGCCTCCTTCCTTCTTCTGATTAAAGAAGATCAAAGGCTGAAGAACATCTAACTTGATGCACCTCAACTTGATTGCAGCACGAGAGAAAGTCCGCATATGTGCGTGTAGCACTGGAGGGTTTTTTTTCCATGTTGTCATGAGACTTTCTGAGGTTCTGAGAAAATCGTGGAAAAGGTCAGAGAAGGTGGAAGATACCAAAGTTGCTAATGTGTCTCGGGGAAGCACCAAGTGTATACTTGCTCTGTGACATGGTTATACTCTGCAAGCACTGCAGAGAACAGAGGGAACAACAAGAAAATAAGTAATCTCCAACAAATGTGCAGTGTGGAGGGAGCGTTGGTCATGGGAGAGGGCAAAGATGATATTCTGTCTGCCTGTAGAGCAAAGGCAGCAACACATCTCTAGAAGTGCTGTGCATATGGACATCACACCAGAAATAAGCAGCAGGAGTCTGCTTATGCACAGATGACAATGCGCCTTAGCGAAATGAAAGGATCCTCTTGCTCGGGGGAGGAGGAACGGTGTCTGCAACATTGTGTACACTGGTGAGAAAACATATGTAGAGTGAGGCTGCAAAAGGATAGCATCAGATGTCGTACAAATGTGGGAGAGCTCAGGGAGGGACCGCATCTCCCTTCCAAACAGGTGGCCTGCAGAGCCCAGATCACTCCTCAGAGCAGTGCTCTCCATGCCTTCACACATACCCTGTTCTGCTTTGTGTGCCCCATGGACGGGAAACACCTCAGTCCACACCTCATCTTCTCTCCACCGCGTGCCTCCTTCCCTGCTTCGCCCAAGGGCAATGAAGCAGAGAAAGGGCAAAGGATGTTACTCACCCCCACAGCCCCAGAGTGCATTTGTAGCTCGCTTTTGTGTGAGAAATGGTACATGGAGCTGTCCCTCGCACCTGTTGCTCAAATGAGTCTTTGATGAACTGATCAGAAGTTTCTAATACTAAGTTTAGATTTTCTTTTCTTGGTTATATGCAAAATTACACCGACAATATCTTAAGCTCTTAAATTAGTGTTATCATATCAATAAAGTTCTGTCCATAGTCTCATCTTCCTTGTGACTACAGAAAGTCTCAGAAAGGCCCAGAATAGAAGTGAGTTGTTAAAACTGCTCATGTGCTTAATCAGCACATTGCTGATATTAGTGAATTCCACTTCTATTTTTTGTTTATGGGCATCACTGTTGTTTAGTGAGTTGAAGCCTCTCACTTCCACTAAACACCTTCATCCCAGCCATCGTGCACTGTTTGGCCCTTTATTCCAGCTGAGTGCTACAAATATAGTCTCTGTGCCAATGCCAGAATTTTAGAATTGCTGTGAATAGATTGTGTCCAAGTGCAGAAATATCAACTGAGTGGAGAAATGTATGGGATTTGTGGTTTTTGCTTGCTGAGGCTTTTTTTTTGGTCTTCCATTCTTTGAAAGAAGCAAATTCTAAGAGGATTGCATAACAGAAGTACCCACTTCAAAACAAAAGCTGCTTGGCGCAGTATCTTCTGCTAACGCTCTGCCTCAGCTGTGCCATTCAATGCATTTCACACGGGATTTTGTGTTGCTGTCAAAGAGAAGCTGCACAGATTTACTTGATTTGAAACAGGGATGCCTGGCAAGTTGTTATGGGCAATCTGGATGAATATGTGTTGGCATTTGCCTTATTTTCATTCTCCTCAAGATTCCAAATGATAACCATCTTGAAGGTAATTTGTTTTCATTGCATTAAAAATTCCATTGGAAAGTTGCTTTTTATTGTAACTTGTTAAATGCTTAATTGATATCATGTAATAAAAAGAATCAAAAAACCCCTCTGGTCCTTCTCGGGAGCTCAAGTTAGCTGCAGTGGAGCCAGTCTGTTGCCATTTCCAAGTTGTTCTGTAGTGATCTAGCAATTCATCAGTGTCAACGACACATGGGAACTCTCATGTTTGTAAAAGCCTGCAAGGGATCCATGTCCTACATTTCAACAAAAATCACAAAATCACATTTCAAGGTGGTCAGGGTTAGGGAAACAACAGACACATAATTTCTAGCCCCTTTCTGAAGTGGGTGGTAAAACGTGGAGAAACAGGCAGAAGCAAGAGGTTAGCAGCTGCAACAGAAAGGTGAATGCTCCTTTGGAGGACCTAGAATATAGGAAGTGAAACATATTGTCAGGATGCCAGAAGCATTTGGCTTCTGCAGGAGGAAGAGAGGTACGAGAACCTAAACAGGCAAATATGTTGATACACGTCATGGAAATCACAGCAGAGCAGTCATGGAGGGACCAAAGAAGATCATCTGTGGTTCATTCCTTTATCTTCACTGGCCTGAGTGATGGCAGAGACTTCTCTCCACTCTCTCTCTCCATGTTCCCACCTAATTGTTTATGTTCTTCCCAGAAGTTGCAGCAAGGCCACAGGTGTGTAAGCTTTAGTCTGCTTCACACCTCCCCATCTATGTGTAAGAACAGACAAAATCTGGCCTGTGAAGAACAGCATCAAAGTGTGAGACTCCTTGCTGCCATGCATTATATTTTATGGATAATTGCCTTGGTAGATGAGGCAGCATGACAGCAAACGCACATATTCAGTGTATTCAGTATTCTCATTTATAGTTACTAGGTTTTGGTATACTATGGTAAGTGATCTGATATTTATAGCTGTCAAAGTTGTAGCCTCTGTTTCCCACAATTCTTCTTGTTCCTTACGTTGCAGGAGATAGTCTACATTGTCTCAGGCTGATTGGGCAGTTTTGGAGATAGTCTACATTGTCTCAGGCTGATCGGGCAGTTTTGGGTAGAAAGTCCAGATTCACATTTTTATGTTGTTTTCTAACTTACAGGTAAAATTGGGTTGGTTTTCCCAGGGATGATAGTTAAAGGATGAGAAGTGTTGACTCTTCAGGGAAGATCTGAGACAGCGCTTGTACACTTGAAGTTATTTTACTTATTGCCACATCCTTAATACTTAAAACCATGGCAGAAATGGCATTTGGCAGCACAGCCGCACGTTGTCTATCTTCTTTCAGGACACAAACCATAAAATATACACAATGTCCTTTCTTATTCAAAGTAAAGACAATAATGAGGAAATTCTTCCTTCTGATCCATCAGTGTGATCTATACACTGAGATTGTATCGATTCCTTGACCAAAATTTTAGTTGGCAATTTGCTGATTATCTCACTGGCACACTGAAGCTTTCTGTTTTATCAATTGCTTCCTTCATGTTGTAAAAGTAAAAATACTGAGAATGTGATAAGCACTTAAGTGCTAGGATGTATTTTAAATGCCCATAAATTGATTAAGTTGAATAATTGCTAGTGTATTCTGTCTAAATCAATATCATAGAGTTAAAATAGCAAACAGTTGCCTGCATTGTGAAAAACAATATTCAGATTAACGTTATAAGGACCGCCTTTGTGTGATCTTGGGTACCCACTGATATTAACTGCAACCTTCCTGATTTTCTGAAGTCCTAATATTTTATTGCAAACCTGTTTTCTGCTTGTGGCAGTTTGTGTTTCTGCATTTTGCCTATTCTTCAAGGCGGTCCATGTGTAATGTACTCTTCTTACTCAGGATTTTTACTTGTGCTGGTTGCTGAAGACAAATCTCTCCCTGAAGATGTCAGGC
Organism: Amblyornis subalaris; assembly: GCA_018881555.1. Lineage (NCBI taxonomy): Eukaryota > Metazoa > Chordata > Aves > Passeriformes > Ptilonorhynchidae > Amblyornis > Amblyornis subalaris. The sequence goes on from JACAXG010000006.1 coordinate 3,799,578, forward strand.
CTCATACCTGTGTTTGAGGAAATGTATATGCCTCTTTACACTATATAAATGTCACCTATTTGGCATTGGGTGATTTTTTTAATACTTCTTATCATTTTAATACACTCCTAATACTAATACAAATGCTCAGGTTTATACTAACACATCTATTAATAGCAAAATCTTAGAAACTCATGAGTGGCACATTTACTTGAATCTGGTATCATTGGTTACAAAGGGTCAAAGATGTCCAATGTCAAGGGATGCTGTCTTGTACCCATGTCTCAGAATAAATTACTGAAAGTGATTTCTTTTCCTCCCAAAGTTGTCTTCTCCTGGTCTGAAAATCTCAGTTAACAAAATGCTGTGTTCTGAAACCTACCTAATTCCCACCAGGAGTTGCTTGATGCTGTTTTCTTTTTAACTGACTAATTATTATTATTGTAGACATGTTATTTACTCCAAAGTGGTTTGGGGATAATTGATTAGGTTGCACCATGTCATGAAAGAACAGATGGCAGGCTAGTCTGTCAGTTCATCCACAGCATATAAGAATGCTAGGAAAATTAAAATTGAAGGGGGGGAAAAGAGGAAAAAAACAGAAGAAAAGAAAAAAGAAGGTGAATAGGAGGGGAATGAACTAAGCTGTGCTTGCAACACAAAAAACTTCTTGTAGTGGGTGGTCCTTTGGGAAGGTAATCGGAGATCTGCAATATGTCCACTACAATCAACAAAAGGGTACAATACTTCTCTGCAGGGAATTGGGTAGGGAAGAACTTGTTTAAATAAAATTGCAGGGTTGTAAGAACGTTAAACTAATTCTCTAATGTTCTGTGCATTGTCTGGGGAATTTTGGCTTTGCATCATTTGCTGTACTGAAGTAGTGAAAAAATATTCTATTAGAAGTGTTTTGGAATGTGTTAACATGTATTTTAGCTTTGGAAACCCTGACTGTGTTTAATGACAACTAAAAATGCCTTTAGAAAAGCTACATTCTGCTGTGTTCTCTCCCTGCAACCTCTCCCAAATTCTACATTCTTCCTCACTTAGTAGAACTCTTTATCTTGCAGAGGGAGTTCGATTTGCTGTTATTCTGGTTGGTTGGCACCTACGTTTTAGTATGTGTGTCTGTGTTAATTATTGGTGTTAAATTACCATGGATAAAACTGTATGTGGGTTACTCGCATATAGAAGAATGTAAAGTTTTGAACTGATCTCTCTTTAGCATTTGTATTTATGTGTGTGAAAATGGGGAAAACTGTAAGAAAATGGCAAGAAGAGAAATATTCAGTGTCCTTCTCAGAATGCACCAAAAATATCAATTATACCTACAGGATCCAAAGATCCCAAAAGGAGGAGTCCAGAAAAAAGTAATTTCCGTGCAAAAGCTACCCTTTCTAGACCTGCTTCTTGTTTATATATGAGGTGGTATTTATGCCTTTGCAAAGTATCACTAAGTGTCTGCAAATTGAAAAGGCAAGACCTCCGCCTCACCCTCCCTGTGAGGTGAAAAACAGGGAGGGTCTCATTCCCAGTCGGCAGTCTCTGATGAGATCGCTCCCAGCAGGACTCTCCTGTTCCCCAGTTTAGCACATTTTCTTCCCCTCAGCATCCTATCAGTCTTGAAAAGATCTGCTCTGCCTCTTCCACGGAGCAGCAGGGAGGAAGACTTATCTCACTATCCTCTTTTTCTTGTCTTTAAGTAATCCTGTCTGAAGAAAGGAGAAAATTGCACTATTACAGGAGTCTCTTGCTAGGCAGCACTACAAGCTTAGATTTATGAGAACCCCCATCCTGTACCATGAACACTGTGTTTTAGGTGCTGGACAAATAAGTTCCTTGCTGCTAAAATCTTACAGTCCTGGAAAGGAAGAAGGTCACAAGGATTTGTCATTAAATGCAGACGGGCACATGATTAAACCTTTGCAATCTCAGAGTTTCGGCTTGTCTCGCGGTGCGTCATCTCTCAGCCCAAGGACCTTCGCTCCCTCAAATGTATAATTGTGCTTTCATTTGAGTAATTCCTGTAGAATTGTTATATTTTACTTCCTTTACTTTACATCTTCTATCGTAACTGTGCACTGGCAAAGTCCTGCTTCTGATTTTTCTGGGTGTGCTGGGCTTTCCGCACATCTGGAACAGCTGTTATCCCAGCAAATGGCTTTCCTGCTGTCTGCACACCTTCCCCAGCGCTGAGCAGCTCCAAAGAGATCTGTCCTCATCACCTTCACAAACCTTTTCTGTTCAAAGAAAGAAAATGGCCAGAGTTTGATCGCTGCATAAGCGTTTGAAGCCTTCTCTTTATCGAAAGTTGTCAGTGAGGATTAGTTCTCATTGGATTGCGAGTCAAGGATTAATTACACTGACCACAGATGGGCACGGTGCAAAGAATGTCGGTAAACTCCCCACACAGCTCCCGGAAAGTACTTTAATTATGGCCTGCATAAATTTCTATTCCAGTTTTCGGACTCCCTTAAGCAGAGACTACCAACTGTCCTAAATTGCTTGGTGGTTTGTTGAGGTGGAAATGTATCCTCTGCGGACCAAACTCATTACTGGGAGGTTTATTAGCGAGAAGGTAGACTAAGTCCATTAATAAATGAGGAGTGAGGCAAAATCAATTATGATTTTAATATGACTGAACCACTAAGCTGCTTTTTTTGAATCTATCATTTAAAGGGAAATAAAAGAGTATGGGCAATTAAGAACCAGTGAAGATCATAGCTGGTATGGTTATTGATAAATGCAGGTAAGTAAATACCTGGGAAAATTAAATGCACAAATCAGCAGTTACTTCACCTTGAGGAGATTTGTGAACGTATTGAACCACTAAGAGGTGCTTTTAAAAGCTAAACCAGTGCCCCTGCAATAAGACAGAGAATGTAAAGCTTACGTTGTAAAGTGGAAAGGGAGTGAGCACGGGGAAAGAGAAATATGGTCATTTAGCATCTAGTAAATGTAATCTGCCTGTCCAGTAAAATGATGGAGCTACTAGGTCAGAAAATCTAAAAAATGGTAGCAAAGAATACTAGATAAGTAGCAAGTACCTATTCCAAACTGTGCCACAGCAACCTGTGTACTGCGACTGTTCTCAGCTGTGTGGCAGAAAGGGCAGACGAAAGGAAGAGGACAGAGGTCATATTTCTGAATGTTAAGAAAACAGTAGGATGTGTGCTTCACAAAATTGCCTTTGGAAAACACTGCCAAGTGGTAGGGACGGGAACACTGTTACATGGGCCGAAGGTGGCTAAATATTTCTAAAGTGAAAGTGGGAATGAATGGCAACAGGTTTTTGGCATGGGGAATTTGAAACTGAGCTTTTGCAGGAATTGTCATATGACCTACTTTTCTACAGCATCTTTTTTAACAATCTGCAAGATGGAATAAATAATATTTGAATACAATTTGGAAAAGATAATAGGTGGAAAAGACCAAATAATAACAATCTGGAGATATTAAAGGTGCAAAGAGGAAATGAGTAGTCTAAGGACCACAGATGTACTGAAATGAAAGGGAGCTGCAGCACAGAAACATGCAATTTGCCACTTGGCAGTGTCTGCATGGCATGGCACACTGCTTCTGGAGCAAAACCCAAACCAGAATAGAAAAACACTCAGATGGGAACTAGCAGCTATGATGGGAGTACAGTGTGGCTGCAAGTTGCCTGGGCATTGAGAGCACATGATGGGGCTATCTACCTGTGCAGGCTCAAGGCTTTGCTACAGATCCACTCTGCTCAGATATTTAAAGAAATAAAAAACCAAGCCCCATAGATGAGATAGAAATGGGGAGTGGATGAAAGAGATTTAAACACCACCAAGAAACCCAACTGCCCTGTTTCAACCAATTCCTACTCCACTATCATACACATACAATGGTTTCTTCCTGCTGGGAGTCTTTGGAAGCCCGTGTTTGCCATTCCCAGTTGTTGCTGAGTGTTCATTGCTGTATTTTTGTACCTTTTAAATCTCATGGTTGAATATGAGATGTCAGATTTTTTTAAAAATTTTTTTTTATTGCTTCAAATCCTTTGTGGTTTTATACAGAGAAGAACTTTCTTGTTTTAATGGACTTTGAGTATTTTCTGTGCACCTTTCAAACTATTTTTCACTCACACTCTCCAATAGCTGGAGACTGCTAGTATGTATTAATGGAAGTATATATTCCCAGTATCAAGCACATAACCGTAATTAAATTTATTCTATCTATGCTGTGGTTGGAGTCCTGAGCTGGTTTGGACAACAGACTTGATTAAAGTGAGGTTTTGGTCCATTATTCACATATACCAAAGAGAAGGCTCCCATTATAGTCAGTCAATAGGGGTCAGTCTTGGAAAATTTTGCTAGACTTGAAGAATAGTCATCTAGGGAAATTTTTTTGTTCATTCCAGGAAGACCTTGAATAATTCTTTAAAAGGTAATGTGTCTGATTTTCATTAGTTCTTGTTGCTTTATTAGAAGGTCTTGAGCTTTAGGGTTAGAGTTTGCCTTTTAGACCCTTGAAATGATGAAATTTGGATTGCTGACATTCTTGATGGCTTTATAAGGAAATGTGAACAACTGTAATTAATGGGATGACATACTACATTAGCTGTCTCTACCTTAAAATATCAGAAGTACATTTTCTTTGTCCTGGTTGAATGATTTAGTTACACTGACTGAAATGTTTATGTTCTTACTGTAGTCTTTAGCTAAATATTAAGTTTAAAAGATAATTTCCTAGAACAATTTCTACTAAAAAAAATGGTAGCATGAAAATTTTCTAAAAGGATATGTAACATTTATGGCTAAACAAAATCTATTAAAAAAGTTCTGTTACTGGTTTAGCAATAAAAAAGTTAGATTGTTCTGGTGTGAGTTTTGTAATCTCAGTCTTTTCATATGACAGAACTTTTTACAGCAATCAGCTGATTGCTCTCCATGTCTATAAACTTCATCTCTATGGAGAGATCAAAACGTCTGGGAGTTTTATGCTGAATTTTGCCATCAACCAATTGGATTCTGGAAAACATAAAATGGAATTAATTTCTAAGATAATGGGCCAGCTTCTCTGAATATCAAGTTAAAACCAGTGGGGATCTGTCTGTGAAAGTGTGGAAATAAAACAAATCAAAAGCCACACAAAGCAAAACTGAAAAATTTAATCGAGCTTTAAAAAAAATGTATTGGTGTCAACAGTCTTGGAGATGATGGCTGAAAAGGGACATTTTAATTAAGCAGGTCTGAATAGGCCAACCATCTTTAAAGCGTGAGTTTGAAATGTGGCTTACAGCTATGCACATCTTTTTGAGATTTCAATGCAAGCATCCCCTCTAGCAAAAGATCATCAAGCACAGTTACACTGAGTGGTTGTCACCAAAAGAAAATAGTGGAAGGTAGCAAAGTCACATCTAATTCTCTGACCAAAGTTCATGAATGAGGTGCCTCAACACAGCACCCAAAGTGCAAATATGCAAACATGGAAGACAGGCTTTGGTGTAGCATCTACTTTTTTCACAAGTACAGTTTTCTTTGATGCAATCTCTCCCCAGCTATTGAATCTTCCATCTTTTCACTTATTTCTGAGTTATTTTTAATCACTTTTAGAAACGACACATGACACAAGCTTGACCTCTCCCATGCTTGTGCACTTCTGCGTGATAATAAAATAGAATGACAGAATCACAGAATAGTTCGGGCTGGAAGGGACCTTTAAAATTCATCCAGTCCAACCTCCCTGCAATGAACAGGGACATCTTCAACTAGACCAGGTCACTCAGAGCCGTTGAATATTTCCAGGCATGCGGCATCCTCAACTTCTCTGCCCAATCTGTTCCAGCGTTTTACCATTCCCATTGTAAAAAACTCTTTCTTTATATCTAATCTGAAGCAACCCTCCTTTTGTTTAAAACCATTGCCCCTTGTTCTATCACAATATGTCCCACTAAAAGGTTTGTCCTCATCTTTCTTATAGGTCCCCTTTAGTTACCGGAAGATGCTCTAAGGTCTCTCTGAAGCCGACTTTTTATTCCAGGCTGAGCAGCCCCAGCTCTCTCAGCCTGTCTTCATAGGAGAGGTGCTCCAGACCTCTGATCATCTTCGTGGCCTCCTCTACACCCACTCAAACAGGTCCATGGACTCAGGACTCTGGGTGGGGTTTCATGATGATGTACACATATCATCATGATCACGATCATAAAGGTATCACTTGCCAAATAGGTTGCCTCAACACAGGATATGTGGGTACTTGGATGGTCCAGCCATGACACAGCAGGAGGCACTGACGGAAGCTTAAGCTAAATAATTGTGCAACACCTTGCTGGCTGTAAATCGGTACTGATCTTTTTGGTGTGAATTGAAGGCTTGGGCTCACACCATCCAACCCACAGATGCTGGCTGGGATGACTGCTTGCTTTCCAGCCTGAGGCTGCTGTCCTCCTGGTGGAGGCATTTCCAGGCCTCAGCATGAATTCCCAGTCTAATATTTTCACACCAGCCCACCTCTACGTGTCAGTTCAAAGTGGTTGCTGTGAGCTAGTACATGGCCTGCTCTTTTGTGTGTTCTTCAAAGCTGTTTCCATATTCTTTCCACAGAGATGTGACATTGCAGCAGGGAAGAGAGTTGGGGGTAGGAATCTTGAAGTAGGACTGCACAGACTTCTCCACAACTAAACATGCTGTTGCTTGCTTTTCAAAAGATGTGTAGAAATAAGTGTGACTAACCTTATCATTAAATAAACAAAGCAAACCTCACTTCCACCTGAAAACTTGCTACTTGCCTTTCTTTTTTTGTTCTGAAATGAAGTACATTTGAGAGCTTGTTTGTGCTCTCAGTGTATTTGTTTCTTGACTGTTGACTACAGTGTCAGCGTTATAGGCAAATGATGATGCCATGGATTACAAGGTAGTGTAGAAGCTGATGGTGGTGAAAGAAGTTGAAGTGGAAGCTAAAAGGGACAATGAAAAGTGTTATGAGGTCACTGAGACCTGAGACCGTCCTGCTGCCTCCTCAGAAACCCCATGTACATTAGCAGGTGAGCAAGGAGACCTTCCCATCTTATTCACAAGTCAACAGCAATCTGAGCACACTGTGTAGGCTTTCTGCATAAAGTGTAATGATGACACTTGTGGTCTAACACCAGCCCTGAGACATGAAGAATCCATCATCATTTGAGTTAGAACCTGTATGAGTTGGGGAGAAGGGATCTTAATTTTAAAGATTGCAGCTGTCAACAGCAGAAAGATCGATTGATTGATTGATTTTCTTATTTCAATTTTTTTAAGAAAATCTTCAATTTAAGGAAATGAATGCTGTATCTTAAACAGCATGTCCATAAAGCTTGAAAGTATTAAGTGAAGATATTTATCATTTTCATATATATTTTTTTCGTATGTGTATTTTCTGATTACCATTAGGATTGATTATCAGTGTTGCTCCTGCACTCTTGTCATGGGTTTAATCCCAGCCAACAACCCACAATTCCACCCACACAGCCACTCACTTACTCCCCCACCAGTGGGATCAGGCAAAGAAAATTGGAAGGGTAAAAGCTGGAAAACTTGTGGGTTCGTTCATTGCTTCCCATGGGCAGGCAGGTGTTCAGCCATCTCCAGGACAGCAGAGCCCCATCATGTGTAATGGTGACTTGGGAAGACAAATGCCCTCACTCCAATTGTCCCCTCTTCTTCCCCTTAGCTTTATACACTGAGCATGATGTCATATGGTCTGGAATATCCCTTTGGTCAGTTGGGGTCAGCCGCGTCATGTCTCCTCCCAACCTCCCATGCACTCCCAACCCCCTTGCCAGCATGCCACTACAAAAAGCAGAAAAGGCCTTGGCTCTGTGCAAGCCCTGCTCAGCAATAACAAAAACATCTCTGTATTATCAACCCTGTGTTCAGCACAAATCCAAAACACAGCCCCACACTGGCCACTGTGAAGAAAATTAACTCTACCCCAGCACAACTGTATACCAATTTGCCCTGAAAAATGATGTAGCCAAGGGCAATTTCCTAAAGGGAGAGTGGACACTGATCTCACAGGATGGAATCTATTAGAGCTTCCTGGTTTACAGATAAAATCTTTGCTTATGTACACTTTGGTCATTCCTCTTAACCCTTCATTTAAATTTTACCTCTTTCAGTAGATCAGAGTTTTGGGCTGTTGTGAAAAACTATGACACAAAAAGTGTGCAGCCTGATAGTTCCCATACTGTCCATAAACACCTTATATATATTGGTTTATGCAGTACATAATGTGCATGTGTGAATATATTTATGTACATATTTATGCATATATACGTATGAGACAATTCTGTATTTTTTATGAAAGATTGAACAATATGTTTGATAAAAAGAAACACAGGGCCTAAGACATAGTAATATTAGGAGCTGCAGGAAGTCTTGTTGGATGAAAAAGGAGAAGCAACATGTCCAATGTTTTCACCAATTGCCTTTCAAAGGCACATGCCCAGCTCAGGTGTGCAATGAATGTCAGAAACCTGATTTGTGTATTTATTTTGGAAAAAGTTGCATGCGTAGTCACTTCAATGTTCAGCTTTCAGCTTTGCCTCTGCAAATGAGATGACAGAGATTTCACATCTTGTGCTGTCTAGACATCTTCTGAAATTCAGTCTTAAATTTGGTAAATATCTTTCCTGAATTAAGGGTCTGTGACAACCCATTGACTTCTGTGTTTATTTTTAATAGAGTGATTGCCTCTTCTCTTGTTTGGCTATACACACACACCCCCCCACCACTCCCCCAAAAAAATTTCTTTAAGGAAATGTATTCTAGAAACTTTTGTAGAGATAAAATACAAATTATTATTTTTCAGACTGGCAGGTTATTTTAGACAATATTGTCTTATAATTCAAGACGTGCAGATGCTACCTAGAATGTCAGAATAGCCTCTGCAATCTAAAACTTGATGATTTATGATCTCTATGTCTTTTAGAGACACTGTAACACAGGGCAAGACTGGGAGTTTAAGTTTAGAAGGAGCATTGTTAATCTCAGGATAATTCTTTATTTATATCTTTTTTACGGAGGTTTTCTACTTGGGTGATTAAAGCATCAAAACCTGCTCTGAGGCTAGCTCTATTTCAGGGCTCTAAAGAAACTCACCACTGAATGAAAATCATTTCAGGAACAATTAGAGAAAAGGTCCGCATAAATTCTTCCTGTATCCAGGGCATTAGCATCACCCAAGTGTCTCTTGCTTACAGTACGTTGTGACAAAGTAAAAGCTATTTCAGCTGTTATACTGTGATGGCTGTTATTTATGGAACATAAAAGGATACTGAAATACAAAAGGGTTTGAAAAGACCAGGGTAAGATCAGATAAAAAAAAATGAGAGAGAAACAGGCATCTTGGGATGGTAACAACCCTGCCATGTACTGACAGGGAGGTTGTATATTTTTAGAATATACTGAAAGGAATGGTGCTTTTACTTAGGTTTTTATGGTTTACCATGAGATGCAATTTTCTGGCCTTATATGCAGTTGTAACAAAAGTCAGAGAGATTTTATGATAGCTGCCAGAGTTCATAAATGATGGCATACACTAAAATATTTATAGAACTGTAAAATCTTGATTTCTCTCTGGTTTAGCAGATGGGGTCCTAAAACTGGTTCCCAGATTGTCACATTTCTTTACCCTTTGATGACAATGAAGCCTGTTATCACTTTTTTCGCCCCCTCTGGAAAGCAAGTTCACTAGTGTAATCAAGTTCATACTTCTATCCAATTATACACACCAGGATCTCATGAATTAAGATGTGTCAGACATATAAGATTTGTAATTATTCAAGGCAAAGGCCCTATTGTTAAACACCAGGATCTGAGGAGCCTTGCCGTCTCTCTGACCAATGACCATTGACTCATGTCAGTATAATTGCTGGTGAAAATCTGCTTCCTGGTCATTAGGCTGCACCCACACAGCACAGATAAATGCTACTTATACACCAGAAGTGGTGAACTTAGGTGCCTGCTTGGTACAAAGCAGCAATGTAGCACAGCTATTTGCTTCTCTTCAGGATGCTTTGTTGTCCAAGAAATTCCCTGTAGCACTGCTAAACTCAGCCGTACTTCAGAATGAAAATTGATGGTTGGGGTAGCAGAAGCAGAATAAATAATCTGTGAAGCAAAAATTTCCCATTACTGATCAGGATTTACTCCACATTAAAAGACTTTTCATTAAAATTGAAGATGCCGAAGAGAAAGCATCAAGTAATGTCCCTTCTCTATTGTACTTTCGTGAAAGGGTTTCTAGGTTTCAGCAGATAATCAATGAAGTACCTACATATTTTGCTGCAACAATTGTCTAAATATTTATGAGAGGAAAGCAAAACAGGACTTGGGGTCCTATTTTTCTGGGTACTGTCCAGAAAAACTGGAAATATCTTCACTGCTGAACTTAGTGCATTAGGCAAAGTATAAATTAGTAAAACAGGGAATCAAGAAGAGAGGATCAACAGAAGTAAAAATGTTGTGACAAATATTTTTTTTAAGCCCAAAGTCTTCTTCTCTGTATTTAAAATGTCATTTCTCTGTATTTAAAATAAATGCAAAAATCTGAAAAACCTAAATGCATTTTGATTTTGGCGTATTATTAGTAGTATCTACTGGCATTATGCTCATAGAGGTGGGAGACGTGACAACCAGGCACACATTCAGGTGAATGCCATGGAGACTTGAAGTAAAATGGAATAGCAAACTTCAGAGTTAGGTCTTCTAGAAGATCCCAGCACAAAGCAAAGCTTCACCAACAGAAGCAACTCCATTTGTAATGGCTGACTGTGGACAAGGTAATGGGTGGGCTTATTCTGGGATTTCCTTAGATTGATTTAGTTGCTTTTTTTTGTCAACAAAAAAAGCTTTATTTCTTAGCTTACAGTTCCTAGCTGCCTGACTCCCCATCTTTTGGGTTCTTTTTTTCCTTTCTCTATTTCTTTCAGGAGAACAGAACAACAAATAAATGGTAAATAAAAAGAGAGAGCAGAGGAAACACAGAAGTTAGAGAAGTATCTCTTATTCAGATTCTGTAGGCAGAGCTTTTATGCTAACTGCAGTGATTAGTATTTTACTTTATATGGGAAATCTTTATTTCTTCAATAAAGTGACTCTTATTTCCAAAAAGGCAGTATTTTCTTTCTCTGCCTCTCCCCCTCTCTCCTCCTCTCTTTTTATGTGTCTTGTAGCACCTTTTTGTCTGAGTGTATAGCAAGATTTTTTTAACAGAGAGTATAACAACAATAAATAGCAATGTCTCTTTGGAGTTTGGTTTGGTTTTGTTTTGTTTTGTTGGATTTTTGTTGTTTGTTGTTTTTTTTTTAACTGCCATTTATGAGAAGTATCTTATTGAGTATTTATAGGGTTTGGTTTATTTTTGTGGATATGAGAATTACTTTACCAGCTGGCCTTCATCTAGGCATTGTTTTGCTTTAACTTCTGCATATTTGCTTTAACTTCTGCTCACCAGCTCATTCCACGATTTCAAGTCAAAAATTAAGTAGTAATAAGGTATTGAGAAAAGAGCTGGAAATTCGTTGATGGCTCCATTGCCGATAGAAACCTATCTTTGATATGCTGGTGAATTTGGTTTGATAGGAAAACCTGAGGCTCTTAAGTTGATTTCCATGCACCTCTGTTTTCTTTTGGAGGTAGAAGTAGAATGTTAAAGGATAGGCAGCATTACATGTGTTGCACAAAATGTGTCCAGTTGTGTCTTTCTTACGAAAGAAATGCATGACCACATGAGAACCAAAGACCGCTGAACATTGGCCCCAAATCTGCTTTTCAGAGCTTTCAAATATCTGCCAAATGGCACTGATGGTTCTGTTATCTTATTTTTATTTCTTATTAAAAAACAGAGTCTGAAGTCTGGATTATAGCTGTAGTGCTGTAAGTACTGAATACCTCCTTATCCAGTGGTGGATAGGTGGACACAGTCGTCCTCATCAGTAGGATCACTGCAGGAAAAGTCAGAAATGCATTTTCCCTTGGGAGAAGAAGGGTTGAGACTGATGCTAGTCAGCCAGGTTTCTTTGAGGTGGTAAGAGTGAAGACCTATAGACCCAGCTTCCATTTTTTCAACTGTGCTTAATTAACTCTTGGGCATGGACTCTGAGGTCATGGACACAGAGCCAGTGTATCTGGCTGACCTTTTTTAAAAATTATGTTCAATTTGATTATATGAACCTGCAAACCCTGAGCTGTAGAGAGTTGAGCAGGCTCTCTGAAATCAGCTCTTTTTTTGTGCTTGGCTTCATCTCTAGTGAGCAGCAAGGTAACTTCTGTACAACTCTTCACTTTATGCCCCCAAATGTGTTCTTCCTGCATCCTAGCTGCTTGTCTGAAGTTGGTTGAACTAATTCCTAGCCTAAACAAGTTGCTTGGTTCCCCTGAAGAGAAACCCAGCACTACCAGATATGACTCGTCCCATCCTGAAATGCATATCATATAACTTGCTTGGATTATTTGATGGGCATTCAAGTAACTTATGTTAAGTAAGAAGAATATTTTTAGGTCTGAGATGTGTTGGAAAGTCTAAAGTTTAGCTTCTTGAAATACTACATGATATTTTTATCATTCTGGATACCCTGATTGCTGTGCAGTTTACTGTGTGGTATTGTTCACTTGAGGCATTGAAACAGAGGGTGCTACACATGAGAGCTACTGCTGGCACTATTTTCCTTGTAAAAATAGATTCTGATGTTTGACTTTGTATGCTTTTTGCCTTGCTTTGTTTGGCCTTTAGTGATCTTCACAGTAAGGTACTGTTCAATCATGAAATACTATATAATAATTGTATATAATAATAAATATAAAATAATACTTCATAATGTAGAAGAATGAGGTACGTAAGAATAACGTAGCATGTAATATACACTATTCTGTGTATAAAATGATGGAAAATTTGTTACCAAACATAATACCTATCACAGCTATTTGTTTGACGCTACTGCTATAACAGCTTTTGTTTGACATAGCTTTAACAAAAATCTTATGATTTTTGTACGGTTTTTGATTTTGTTCTGGGACATTATTGCCTTCTGCCATGCACACACTCAAAAATTATGAAGTGTCTGGGTCTTACAAAATAAAAGAGCTATATACATGGAAAAAATACTGGAACCTAAGAAAAATATGTGTCATACAGGTAAAGGTAAACCCAGAAAAAATACTTTTGAAGTATTCAGAGTAAGGCTGCAGTATTGCTTTGAAATACAACATGTTATTTCACAGGTAGTACATATATGTATATTTTTCAAACTCAGGTAGGTCTAGATGCCCTAGAACAAATCTTTGCATCAGGTAATTTTTCATACACTTCTGCTTGTGCTCTAGGGTGTACAGACTGAATTCAGCCCCCAGTGTACAGTGTGACAAAAAAGGTTTCCAGCTCCAGCAGTACAACTGGAACAGATAATGCCATGAAATGTACAACAATTTGTATTTTTGGGTAATTGTGCATTCATAATGGAGCAGAACACAGGAAATTCTGAGAGAATAATAGTATTATGAAATATAATTGTATATCTTGATAGCAATTGTTAACATCATGTGACTGTCATGTAACAAAACCAGTCTGTCAGGCTTCCACAAAATTTCTGAAATGTTTGCAAAATTGCTTTAGCAATTTATTGTGGTCAATAAGGTATAGAATATTAAACAAAGTATTCTTGCTGAAGCTAATGAGAAAGTATGAATTGATTAGTGTCCATTTCATCCCATTTGTGTAGCTCTAGCTTGATGCTCTTACTGTGTGCTGGCATAACCATGTTCTTTTCATAACAAATTTGTAGGTGGTAAGATACTAGTGATGATAGTGAGCTTGTCTTAAGTAAAAATTGGAGAGAAAAAAACATGCAAAACCCTGCAATGTGGGTCATAGGCTTCACAGTTGCAGTCAAAGAGTGACTTTAGATTTGGTGGGTGAAACCTTGGTCCCAGTGAAAGTTTTATCATTGACCTTAATTGAGATAAGTTTCCCTATTTGTGTTCTAAGGCAATGAATGCAAGTAAGCTGTAAATTATACAATTTGGTGAATTCTTTATTCAGGACAATGCTTTTGAAATTTTGGGCAATTCACCTATTTTGTTCACTATCCTAGAATCCCTCAGGTCTGCCTGGGAATGCATGCAGACACTGACTTCAGAGGTATCCACAACCCCACACAGGAGGGAAAAAAATTGCCCATATATGCTCACCGTGTAACTGATTAAATGACATCTCTGGACACTTTTATTTTTAACATGACCAGAGGTGAAGTAATTACATTTCAACCAGCAATGAGGTGAAGCCCTCATGCTCAGTCTAACAGGAAACAAATTTCCTAGGCAGAAGCATCTGATTATTCCAACCACTTTTATGTAGTTCAGCAAATCTGTTCTTTTGCTGGAAGTACAGTCCTTTCTTTGCCAATATTTCCCATCCGTCCCAGGGAAAAGTGCATGGCTGGTAAATCAACACAATTATTATTCTATTCCATAGGACATACAGTGATTTACATTTTTATGCCAACATTTTCTTCCTTGTTGCCCCAGCAAGAGCTGGGAAATGATTTATAAGGCTGCAGAAGTGCTGGCACAGATGTTATACAGCCTCAGCATGTTTGCAGTGCACAGCATGGCAGAGTGTTCTGGAAGTGTTGATGCACAGGTAGGGCAGGAGGCAGCGTGTGTGCCACCGGTGCCCTCCTAGCTCCAGTGTGGGGCAAACCCTGGCCCTGCTGCTGGCAAACACATTTGGCATCCATCTTTCTAACAGGTCATTTCTGCATGCTGCACTTTGGGGAGGAGGACTGTTTGGTTCTTGTGTTTAGTTGCTTCTGTTGAATTTCTAATGGACCTGTGGGCCATAAAAACCTTTCTGTTGTGGAACAGTTGGCAGCTCCTTTTTTTTTTTCCTCTCTCCCCTGCCCACCACTCCCATAGAGGAGTCTTAGAGGCTGAATGGATACACAGAATAAAAATGTACTTTGCTATGAGAACTGTCTTCCTCCTTCTTCAGAAACCTTGGAATTGCTGGGAAATTTTGCTTTTGCTCGCAAGTATTATCAGAGCAAAGGAAGACTACCAAAGCATTTAAATCCACATTTCAAAAGCTAACGTTCAGGAAGAATAAGCCATTAGAAAGCCAGCTTGTGAGCACTGTATTCCCTCTAAAATATTCAACTTAAGTAGCTTAAAGATATTTCTAGGTGGTGGCTTAAAGATATTTCTATCATGTTTCATGATGCAGTGAAGCGTGGGAGTCTACCTGGTCTAACTGCTGCAGTACTGATCCAAATATCTCCTTTTTCTAAGCATCGCCATCCAATAAACCTTGAAGGTCTGAGGCTGAGAAGGGCTGGGAGTTGGGGACAAGTACCAGTCCTGCTACTTTTCCGCGCCACTCGGCTTGGTGTGGCCTGCAAATCTGCTGAGGGGACACTTGATCCCTTCATCTACAACATTAATGAAGATATGAAATAACACTGGTCCCAACATGGAGCCCTGAGAGACACCACTTTGGTCATTGATGTCCACCAGGACTCTGAGCCGTTGACCCCCACCCTCTGGATGTGACCATCCAACCACTTTCTTTACCTTCTAACAGTCCACTCCTCAAATCCATCTGTCTCCCATTTAGTGGGAAGGATGTTGTGGAGGACTGTGTCACAGGCTTTACAGAAGTCCAGATAAATGACATCTGTCGCCCTTCCCTTGTCCTCTGATGGAGTCACCTCACCATAGAAGGCCGCAATTTTGGTCAGGCAGAACTTGCCCTTGGTGAAGCTGTGCTGGCTGTCCTGAACCACCTCCCTGTCCTCCATGTGCCTTAACATAACTTCTTAGGAGCATCAGTTCCACGATCTTCCCAGGCACAGAGGTGAGGCTGACAGGTCGGTAGCTCCCAGTGTCTTTCTTTTCACTGTTTTTAAAAATGGGTACAATGTTTCCCTTTTTCCAGTCACCTGGGATTTCACCTGACTGCCACGACTTTTCAAATATCATGGAGAGTTGCTTGGCAACTACATCAGCCAGTTCCCTCAGAACTCTGGGATGCATCTCATCATGTCCCATAAACTTATGTACATTCAGGTTGTTAGGTGATTGTGAACCTGATCTTCACTTACAGTGGGAGGGACTTTGCTCCTCCAGCCCCCATCCTGCTCTTCATCCACTTGAGCGGTGTGGGAAGAGAGATTGCCAGCCAAGACTGAGGCAAAAAAATTGTTGAGTACCTCAACTTTCTCCTCATCCATTGCTGTCAGTTTTCCAGCACTTTTTATCAGGTGGGCTACACATTCTTTGACCTTCCTTTTCTGGTTAACATCCCTGTAAAAGCTCTTCCTGTTATTCTTTGCATCCCTTGCCAGGTTCAATTCCAGATTTGCCTTGGCTTTCTTCACCTCATCCCTACACAACTGTCTTTCATCTCTATACTCTTCCCACATTACCTGTCCCAGCTTAAACTGTCTATGCATTTGCTTCTTTCCCTATAATTTGACCAGCAGGTCCCTACTCAGCCATGCTGGTCTCTTCCCTTCTTTGCCTAATTTCTTGCTCCTGGGGATTGCTAGCTTTTGCAGTCTATGAAAGGCTTCCTTAAATATCTGCCAGCTCTGTTCTCTCCCTTGTCCCTGAGGGCAGTCTTGCAGGGGACCCCTCTGACTATCTCACAGAAGAGCTGAAAGTCTTCTCTCCTAGAGTTCAGGGGCCTAACTTCACTCCTTACCCAACCCATACCCCTCAGGAGTGCAAACTCCACCAGTGCATGATCACTGCAGCCCAGGCTGCCTGCAGTCTTGATGTCCTCAATCAGCTCACTTGTGTTGGTGACCAGCAGATCCAGTAACACATTTCTCCTGGTAGGGATGTCTATTACCCAGCTCAAGCAGTTATTCTGCATTAGCCAGGTATCTCCTTGCTTGCCTGGTCCCGCTGCCTAGAGCTGGCCTGGCCCTTATGGGAGGCTAGACTCCATAGCTCCAGGTCATATGAGAGAATGGTTTTTGAGAGTGGTAAATAGAAGCCTATTTTGTCAAAAATCATCAGTAAGAGGAAAGAGAGAAAACCCTCACATCTTAGTTGCACTAACAGAAATGTGCTCAGTTGAAAAGATGAACCTGCTCCAGGGATGTGCTGAAGAACAGAATGGACAAGATCATAGAATCATAGAATGGTTTGAGTTGGAAGGGACCTTAAAGATTTAGATAATGCTCTTGGGCACGTGGTGTGTTCCTTGGGGTGTCCTGTGCAGGGTCAGGAGTTGGACTTCAATGACCCTTGTGGGTCCCTTCAAACTCAGCATATTCTGTGATTCTCATCCATGATTCTATGAACATCTAGCTCCATCCCCCTGCCACGGGCAGGGGCACCTTCCACCAGACCAGGGTGCACAAAGCCCCGTCCAACCTGGCCTTCAACACTTCCAAGGATTGGGCATCCACAACTACTCTGGGCAACCTCTTCCAGTGTCTAACTACTGAGATTATTAATACTAAAAAGATTTTTAAAAAAGTTTCTTCATAGGGCATAAGTCAAGGCAAAATGTTACATTCTTCCCATCAGGAGAATAAATAGATATATGAAACTGAAGCACAAAAGCGAAGTACTGCAACTTCCTGATTTGAGGAACATTGGTATAAACTTGAAGATATTGGTCCTCTGTGAATTTCAAAAAACAAGAACCTAGATTTTGGGGCATCATTATTGGAGAAGTTGCTGCTTTAATGCAGTGGGTCCATCTCAGGCTTGGCAGAGTAGGCTACAAGACTTAAGCACTCAGGGCTTAAGTAATTCTGTGGAGGAGCAGAGATGATGATGAGGAAAACAAAGGGAGGGAATTACACCTTAGGCATGGAAATTATGCTCTGCCCAGAGTCAAATTTTGGCAATGGTTTTGTGGCTTTAACTTAGGGAAGAAGTTAGGCCCACATGTAGATGAAATTAAATAATGCAACAAGGATGGGCTCATATTTGGGGCAAATCCCCTCGCTCTCGACTCTGCACAATCCCATCACAGGTGGTAGATTGCATGCACTTATATTAGGACTAATGTTTTCTTTCTGATGGCTGGGTATAGTGAGCAAAACAGGCTTTAGTGACTCCCCGCAGTAGTAAATAACCTCCCTGTGGGTCCTCTAAAATACCCCAACTCCTTCATTCAGCACTGAGAGATCTCCAAACACTTAGTTCATAAACAACCCAAGCATTTTAACGCACTTTCCTCCTTCTCCCAGGGGGTGTTCTTGGCTTGTGTTCTTTCCCTTTATTACAGCTTTAATCTTATTATGTGATCTGGGACTTGTTTACATTTTTATTTTTAAAGGGCTTTTTTGTGTACGTGTGTGTGTGCGTGCATGCACTAAAGATCTAAATTGACAGATGCCTTTTTGTAGGACTGAAATGACATATCTAAGTTTTACTGCTCTCTTCCCTGTATTTGCATTTTTAATTACTTGCATCATATTTTATTAGTGTGTTACCTGATGAAGAATTCCCACTAATTAATTTCACCTGGAATTATATGTGGATATATGAAAAATTATCCTTGGCCATTTGTGGAGACCAGCTGTGTATTAAGAATATCTGATCCCCATCTGAAAGATTAAAAAAAAGTAATCAAGAGAAAACAGCTGATTGTAAAAGCTAGTCCCTTTTTTTCTCAGGCCCTAAAGATATTATTATTGGCAGATATCCTTTATTACTCACCCTATACACTACACATTAACTCAGAAGTTTGTTCTAACTGAACATCATTCAGTCAGATGACTTTTTCTTCAACCATTTCAGCTTTAATTTGTAGTAAAGCTAATGTTGTTGAGTTCCACCCATATGCAAAGACTCATTTATTTCAATTCCAGCATGACTCACAGAGGTATAACTTCCCTTTGACCATAGTTTTTATTTTTTTCCATTCTAATTTTATTTTCTAGGAGGAATTAAGAGAGGGTAAAAAAACTGATTAGGAATGTAGGCATATTATGAAAAGCTACCTGTAAAGGAAGAGGAAAGAAGAAAAGAGAATCTGAAACGTGACCTGATCGTGCAACACAGCCGAACATGCACACACACACACGTGCACATGCACACTCTCTCTCCGTGGATATTTCTGGTTTGATTCTTTGTCTGTACTGACAACAGATGGTGTTTTAATAAAGTCCAGTAGGAATATTACTGTGAGTAAACAATCCAATGCATGCCAATTTCATAATTGCTGGGTACTGATACAGCCTCTTACCTGATGAATCCAAATTGGGAGGAAACCAACTGTGCACACACCTACTGGCAGCAGCCAAATCCGCAGCTGTGGTACGCTCCAGCATTGAGCTTCACCACGGAAGGTAAATTGCAGCTCCAATCATCTTTCTTGGCACCAGGCTTGGGGAACAGCTGCCATCTGGCTTGTCATCAAAGTATGGTCACCGAGTTTCTGGGAGATGAAATAGCTTGCTTTTTTACCTTGACATGCACGAAGATTGCAATCTTCATCTTTACAGGTATCTCTTAAAATAACATTCTTGGCTTCCTAAGCCAAAGATTTACCAAGTGGGATTTTCTTCTTTAAGTGATTCCCACGCCTATAGGGACTTGAAGTCTAAACCTGTTATATGCTAATTAAAGATTCACACCCACATGACTTGTCAAAGAGATAAATCTTACTCATTTGTTTTCATCATTAACAGGGAAAAAAAAAATTGTAAGTAATACCATGCCTTACATTAGCAGATTTATGTGGAAACGTTTGTTTTTAATAGAAGTGGAGATGCAGTTAGAAGCATTATTCCCACCACTGTTGATATAAGCCAGTATGGAAATTACAACTTGGCAGAGAAGAAGGAGGTAAAAGGCAAAAGAGGGAATTCAAATACTCAGGACTGGCATTCCAGCTAGAAGTAACTGGATAGACAGCACTCAGCAAGTGACTGTCTATTAAGTGTATTACGTGTTCATTATTTATATATTCAGACCTTTAAAGATACTCTTAAAGACAATGGCAGATTAAATCACAGAAGAAGCAGGTGAGTCCCCTTCTCTAGAGAGACTAATTTACAGCAATATTTAAGTGCTTTGTTTCTGTTGGTTTCTAGCAGGCCCCAGTGCTGCACATCTACACATTGGAATAAAAACTTTATTTCTATCAGTAATTCTTAGTGTTGAGATTTTAGTCTTCGAATTCCATGCAAGACACTAGTCTTTTGAAATTTTATTTCAGCTTAGATTGGGACACTGATTAAAATCCCAGATAAATCTCAAATAAATTAAAACATCAGTACAAAATCTCCAGTATATGTAATTTCAAGTAATTATTTGACTTTATCAAATTGCTTCATGTTGATGAGACCTAAATACACTTTTTTTGCATTATTGCCCTGATATATTGTATCATTGTCTTTCAAGATATTTTGACATCAGTGAATCTGTTTTCAGATGGGAAGTTACTATCCCTGGAAAATTTTCAGCTATACTATTCACAGGCCTTTCAGTGATCAAGATTTTTCTTTAGTGAAGATTACCAGGCTCTCAGCCTGAAAGCACAACTGCTTTTCTCTGGATTTAGAAATTCTGTTGAATTCAGAACTTGCGATTGCAGTTCACTTTGCCCACAGTAATAGTTTTGTGCAAGGAATTAAGTAAGAGAGGCAGAGAAGGCTGCTCCTCCCACTTAAATGCATGCTTTGGAGGTGCAAGGTTCAGCTCCTATCTGAGTTTACAGTAACGGTTGCTCTGTCTAACCAGAGGCAGATCTGGATTTCGATACACAAATAGGGAGTCTTGCTGCTCCACCCAAGCTTTTTCTTACCTGGCCACAGAAGGTCAGCATGGACACAACTTCTTTGGTATACAAGGTTAAAAAAAGTGTGCCTAGATGTTTTATGGACCCATCTACTGAAAGACATTCCTGCTCAATACATTTATGATGGTTAGTCCAGCTGTCAGTGCTGGGCTGGGTTAGTTTTGCATCTGCTTTATATTTCATGATGTTCTTTCCACAGATAGGCTAGACAACACTTTTTGTCTTTTTAATTCACTACTGACAATGTATTTCTAACAGAAAAAAAAAGGCAGGTGAATACGGGTCAGTAAATGCTAGAGGAATAACTATTTCATACACGCTAAATAAATGTACAAGGAAGTGTTTTGGCAAGAGCTACTGTGCTGTTCAGTACCTCCAGCAGAACTGAACAATATCTCTCTGGGAAAAAGCCTTGGTGGAGCTCCAAGACACGTGTTCATAGTAGCTGCCTGACACAGCAGTCTGCCGGCACAGTGCTGCTGATGGACAGAAAATTAAGCTGTTGTATGGAAATGCTTAGCAACTTTCTGCCGGAAAAAACTGCTCCCAAAAGAAGTTTATGCAGAGGATGAAAAACCGTCCCCTGTGGGTTTCTCTAGCTCTGAGATTGGCAGCTCTGGAGATGTTGGAAGGTGCTGACCTCTTTGTCACAGCTTGGCCACACCCACAGCTGGGTGGCATTTTGACACAGTAGCTGCCTGCTGGATTGGAATCTCATCAGCTCTCTGTGGAAGGAAAACACTGCAATACTTCCAAAAAATCATGGGGGCTCTGTGATGTGGTGGCTTCAGCTGTGAAGAGAAATTGGATGCCTGTGACAGAACTGCTCATCCTCTCCCTTTCTTCTTTCTGTTCCCAAAAGTTGGGATCAGAGGAATTAGGAATTAAGAATCAGGTCATGTCATCTCCAGAAAATATTCCAGTCAGGGTTATATGTTGCAGTGACCCGTTTTTTGAAAGCCCTGAGAACAGGGAGTGGACATGTGAAGGCAGTATGTGCCATACACTGACAAACACTGATTCACAAAAATTGTATTTTTTTTTAATTGAGAGCAGAGGTTGTGAAATCACTTTCTACTCCAGCACCTGGGGCTCTAAACATTGACTTATAGTAGAACAACTTAATTTGGTCCTGAGCCAAAGCAGAAACGATAAGAGAATCTGAAAATGGATGGGAGAAGCAATCATAAATCTAGCACTTAAGTAAGGATTGATCCAGCATAGTGATGAGAGGTGTTTATCTCATCCATCAGCCAACCTTGAGATCGCCTGACCTGCAACCCATTCAATCTTGTACCAGAGCAGTTGTCCATGCCTTTACAACACCTGACAACAGTTTTAGGCTTATATATAGGATGCAATATTCAAAGTAAGCTTTGCTGTGATTTTGTGAAAGAACTGGTTATTGTGTAGGCAGTAGTATGTGTTCCTATCCCCTCCCACCTCCCTGGAAACTTGTAGCAGATTCCTGGCATCAGCAGCAGCTGGAAAAAGGTTAACATTTTTAACACCAGAAAGTCAGCCTCAGTTTTCCATAAGTCAATCCAATGCTGTCAAATCTGATGACCTTTTTTGTTGGAATGCCATTTACAAGTATGACTAAATTATTCTCCAAAGCTGAATTGATACCTAAAGTAGATATATATTCCTCTAAAAGAAATAGAAGATATATTACCTTACCCTTCAATGCTCTAACCAACACTTGGGCTTCAGAGGGAATGGAGGCTGCCCATTTTCACTGTTCATTAGAACAACTCTCTGAAAAGACTTCACAGCCTGAATAATACATTTTTCTGGATACAAGTATCCTGTTTCTTCTGGTATGGGTCCATTTTCACAGAATCAGAGAATCACACTATCATCTAGGTTGGAAAAGGCCTCCAAGATCATCGAGTTCGATCTTTGACCAATCACCAACTCGTGAACTAGACCACAGCACTAAGTGCCATGTCCAGATGTTTCTTGAACACTTTCAGGGATGGTGACTCCAGCAACTCCCTGGGCAGCCCATTCCTATGCTTAATGACCCTTTCAATGAAAAAATTCTTCCTGATGTCCAGCTTAGACCTCCCCAGGCACAGCTTGAGGCCATTTCCTCTTGTCCTGTCACTTGTTAACTGGAAGAAGAGGCTGACCCCCACCTGGCTACAACCTCCTTTCAGGTGGTTGTAGAGAGTGATAAGGCCACCTCTGAGTCTCCTTTTCTCTACGCTAAACAATCCCAACTCCCCCAGCCACTCCTTATATGACTTTGGATACACCTGATGACACACTGGCACACTATTTTACCACATAGGGGTGCCAAAAAGATTGCATTCATCTCCCCATCCTTAAAAGGGGTTTCTTCTACCTTATTCAATACTCTCATACTCACTCATCCCCGAAGTCATTTGATGCAGTGCTGTGCTACAACTATGAACATGAATTGCTTCCTCAGATTGTAAAAAACAATTTGAAAAGTGTACTTTTCAAATAAGTGGTAACAGTCAGAGCCATATAGCTAATCCAAGGGGGTGTGGGGCAAAATGCTGAAATTTTGGGTTTGGATGAAACAGTTTGGCAACCCTCAACATACAGGCTACAGGGTATGGAGCCTAGGTTGCCACTGAACTATGATCTCAGGTGATGTGTTCTTCTTCAAAAAAAAAAGAACTGCCCAGAGTTCTGTCCAGCCCCACTCCCAGGAAATGTTCCTTAAAAGTTTCACAAATAAAAAGCTCACTAAATCTGAATTTTCATTGCTGGCCTACTTGACACTTATTGTGCAAGTCCAGAAAAAAATGTTGTCAATAAAAGAACTTTCCTAAAAGAACTTTCTCATGTTTATTTGTGTCTCAACTGCAATTGTGAAGACATTGTCAGAGTTACACAGCCACAGATAATGAGGTAAACTTTGCTTTACTGTGACTGGCCACCACTCAGTCACACCTCCTCCAAGATTGTTGGTAAGGACGGTGTACATTTCACAGCTAAATGGGGTGGTATTTCAAATGGTAAATTCAATCTCCAGCCCAACAAAGCACATGCTTAGTTTTAAGTACATCAATATTGCTTAAAGGCAACTGGACTGTTGGGATGGATGAACTGAAATATGTGCTTAGAAGCTAAAAGCTCCACAAAACCAATAAACAACTTAATGACATGCAAGACCAGTTCTCTTTCAAAAACAACAGAAACAAAACAAAACAAAAAAAACCCCAAAACAAAAAAAAAACACCCACCAAAACAGCCTCAGACCAAGACTTTTTTTTCAAGCCAGCTCAACACCCAGCATGAAGGCGAGATTTTTCCAAAGAGCTCAGCTCCCATTTATGCTGTTAAATACAGGCCAGATTTTTATAAATGCACACAATCTAATGTTTAGAGCTCTTTGGACATCTGGCCACTTATTTCTATGCCAGAGCTAAAACCTTCTAGAAATCTGGTCCCAATTGTGTATGCTTGGCTCTTTGGAAAATTTCACCCCATGGAAACTACTTTTGTAATGGCAATTTTTTTCCCCCAAAGGAAAAGCCATGAAATGTAGTTATTTTATGTACAATGTCCACACTTCAAATATAGTTGCTGTCACTTTTTCTTTTGCCTGTTTAAAGTCCCAGACAAAACAGTATTTTCCCCTGCTTCTCCAAGCATTTGGGGCCTATATGCACACAGAAAGATGAAACAAAGTTTTATTCTATTATTACATGATATTGCTTCAAGATTGAAACTAACAGAAGAGTTGCGTATAGGAGGAGACAGGAAAAAGCTACACATAATGGATGGATATCATAGCAAGACCTGAGTTTGTTCCATCACTTGTAACAAAGAGTCAAGTATCTTAGAAATAATCATAGAAAGAAAAAAATAATTTCATCTGAGAAGACCTTAAAACTAATCAAGCTACAGAATCTTCTTTTCCCTTGAAAATGTAACTGACCCTTTAATTTCTATACTTGCCCTTCAAAGTCTATGTTTATCATTGCTATCCTGCTCTGAACAAAGCCAAGATACCCTGAGAGAAGCATCTTTACTGCTCCCTGCAGTAGTGCCTCTCACACTGGGGCTGCTGATCTCTCCACATAAGCAGAAGCCAAGTGCCTGTTAGATATAAACATAACAGCACCATTTGAGTGCCAATCACACAAAGGGTAGAAGCATCCGTAAGTGTCTTAATGACATCATTTTTTGCTGAACCCACAACAGAGGTTCTAGCAGGGAGCTTGCATGGGGATGGTTAAAAGTTCTCGGTATTCATCTGAAGAAATACATAATGAAAATTAAGTAGCATCCTAATCCATCAACTGTTGTGTCTTCCTCTACCTCATTCCTTACCAATAATCAAGGTGGAGAACACCTATTAGATTATGCAATTTATCTCCTCGCCAAGGCACAGCCATTCCCTCCAGTGACCCTCCTCCTGGACAACTCCCAAAGCTATTCCAGCCACCTCAGATGGCAGTGATTTCACTGCACCCTGCCAGAGACCATGTTCACAGCAGAAATATTTCCTTGTCCTCTGGAGTCAGACTGATGATGCTCTGACGACATCCTTCATACAGGACTGCCATCTCCCCTTCCAGTGTTGGAGCACTAGAGCACACATCTGGGATGTCAGCACCTACCAGTACCATATCCCAGTGGAGCATTGCTGGCAGCAAACAGCCTGTTCCTGGAAATTCCTGCCGGCAAGCTCTGCTCTTTCCAGCAACCGGTGTAGAAATGCAGGTGGGACACAGTGCACCATGATTGCCCCGTGTGATGGAACATGGCCACCACACCCATCTGTGCACATTGTTGGGGAAGTAGAAAATAGATAGATGTCACCCTATTAACCTCCTCCCCACCACCTGTCTCCACTTATGCCGTGAATGAGAGGATTTCACCTGTACCTTGTAAATCCTGGATTTTAAACTGTGGGCTACTGCCAGCTGTTGTCCAGCAATGAGGAACTCACCTTTTCCTGAATTTCAAGACTCACTTTTATGTGGAAGTACTTAGCTAGGATCCAAAGTGGTAGTTTGGTAATTACAATGCACCCTAGGGAGCATATGGGCAATTAAATCAAAGAGAACGATTAAAAAATAAATAACAATTACATTGCCTAACTATTAAGGGTAGGAGAGCCTATCCAAGAACCTATGTTTACACCACAAATCTTATTTATAGCCTTGAAGTGATGTTACCACATGCATGCAGAGTTGCCCTTATCTTAGTTGGACAGAGCACTGTGGAGCCAAAGCCCTCTAGGGCTTTGCAGCCTTTCCATTCCAACATCTGAACCTCGTGATGGGCCTGGGGAGGGAGGTGTGCACCCAGCAGCACTGTCACTGTCATTCAGAGACGTGGTGTTAAGACCTGAGGGGAAGGGGTGTGGTGCAGTCAAAAAGGAAAGCCTGCCTTTTGGAAAATGGGAGTTGATTAGTAGCTTGGAGTTCTTGCACATGACTGAGAAACCTGAGCCTTGCACCCAGTTTGAAAGTGTTCGAACTTACTTCCCAGAAGGAATGCCATTTCTGCCAGCTCATCTTCCCATCAGGACGAATGAGACAGTCATTGACATTCAAGAGATTAATTTATGGTTCTAAGTACAAGAAACCATATCTTGGCTTAAAGTAAGAGTTTTAAAAACCTGCTTGACTCAACGCTGTGGGTTGGCAGCTTTGTATGGCAGTGGAAGGAAGGTGTTGCTCATGTGTTCCATGCAACAGCATTTGGTATTAGCTGATTTTGATAACCTCTCTGCGACTCAGCTCAGTGCTGGGACTGTTGAGACACACAGCTTCCTCTGTTTGCTTCATGTGGACCTTGGCTTTGTGAATCCTGCTCATGGAAATGGGTACTTTCCAAGTCCCTTTTAAGCTCCAGTTCTTAGGTTTGCTCTCTGTCTCTCTCTCTCTGCTCCACCCAGCTCTTTTTCTGTTTTCTACCAAGATAACGCATTTTCTCTTAGCAACAAATAACCTCAATGCTGCTTTCTTTAAAAGCAAGCTTTTTGGGTTACTTTTCTCTTTTGATGTGCTTGGTCCACCTTGCTCTAAGCCAGTAATTTCCAATGTAAAATAAAAACAAAGACGTTCCAGTGATGGAACATACAATACTCATGAGACTCTTAACTGGAGTGTGAGCATAAATTGATTGTTTGGCTACATAAAAATTGATAGGTTTGACTGAGTTGGGGTTTTTTTGTGTTTGTTTGTTTGTTTGTTTTTAA
Organism: Amblyornis subalaris; assembly: GCA_018881555.1. NCBI lineage: Eukaryota > Metazoa > Chordata > Aves > Passeriformes > Ptilonorhynchidae > Amblyornis > Amblyornis subalaris. Next base: position 3,826,519 of record JACAXG010000006.1, read on the forward strand.
TGAGCTTTTGTATAGTAGCAGCGAGGTTGACATATTCCTAAGAAATTGCGCCAGAACATATAGACCATCTTTCTTACACATTTCTGTGGATTCTAAGACATGATGTTTCACCCATATCTATATGTAACCCAAAGGGCTTTCCCTGTTCATGCAACATTGCTGCATGCTATTTACTGGACTACTCCATAATAAGAATAATAAACAGGGGTGCATTTCTACCATAACCAATATGTACAGAAACTGAGGGGGTTAGGAGTGCAAAGCTAATCAGCAATTTCTCTGTAATTGAGGTGACCCATGTAAACAAAGCCATTTTGAAAAATTGACGTAAAATTTGCTTTATCTTAAAATGAAATAGCTGCTTAGTGCCAGAGCAATTGTTTTAGATTACTACTGTGAAACTGGTGATAATGCAGCGTTGGGATGGTCACAATTTCACAGAGTGGAGCACTTAGCCAAAAGATATAAATAATACTTGCTAGAGCTCTCACCTGGAGCTGACTTGAGAAAGAGATAATTTACTCTCATTACCCATCCAGTTTCATTGGGAGCTGTGTTACTAGCAGATGATGAGGACAGGACTGACTTGCTTTCTTTTATGGGCTTCACCAGCTCCTGTGGCTATCTCATGTGGAAGGACTGCTAATAAGAACAAGGTACAGAGATCTGAGGGCTGGCACTGGCAAAAGAATAGAGAAAGACATATCCTTAAAAGCCAGCATTTCTGCTAAGTGTGATGTCTTAATGGGTGATTACTGGGTTTATTTCCTGGGAAGTATTCTGAAAACATTTTTAAGATCTGAGTAAACTTTATGGTGCTTTTTTTAGGGACCAGTTTGCATTCTGAGAGGAACTGCCACTAGGACAAGCTACCTCAAGATGTTTTGTTGCTGAGGATCAGGGACATAGGGTAGGATTGGTGTGAAAAAGCTGCTATCAGAAGCTATGGCTGTTGGCTCCGAACATGGAGGGGCTGCAGAAGGAGACCTTCAAATTTGCACCCTGGCACCCTCCAGGGAGTAGAGCAGGGGTCTTCCAGAAACAGCATTTGTCCCAAGCAGAGCAGCACACCAAGAGGCAGCACTCCAGTCCTACCCTCAGATGGACCCTAGTCAGAATTTTATAGGATGGACAGAAAACTTATGCAAACTTCATGACTGGCTATAATTTGTTTGCCATTGCAAACAAACAGGAAAACAAAACAAACCAAATACCCTACTTGTACGTGCACATGCAGCGAACACCTTACTGCATTTTCATTTACAAAATCATTTAGCTTTATTAGCCGTGGGAAGCCCAGCTTCCTTCTCTGCATTTCTTCTCAGAGAAACCAGCCCCCAAATACCACAGTGACACAGTACACATTCAGCAGGGCATTGGTCCCATCACATTAGGCTCCGTCACATCACATCAGTTGATGTGACTGACAGAACCTGACGTCTCATGTCACAGCAGGGCACTTCATCCAGCACCGCGAGTTACAAAGACGCACTTTTGAGCAAAGTAAAATAAAGATGAATTGAAATGATGTTGGGTGGGGGAACGTTCTTCAGGTTTTCTGGTAAGAGCAATCTAAAGGCAAGCTGTGCTCCAGTTTTTTATTGAAGTAAGATGGGTGAGATGTATGAGATACATATGTTCTATGCAATTAGCTGCTTCAGAAAGGCTAATTTTATTAAAATGCAAAAGCGGATGAAGAGGCACTAGTATCCTCAATAAATACTTTGTATATATGTGTGTGTTCAAGCTCAGCAGGCATTAAGCCAGCTATATGTGTTTGCATGTTGAATGTGATTATATCCCTGTACACAGGTAAACAACTGATAAAATGCTTATGGATACAAGGAAAATGGCTACAAGCCTGCATTTACATTTTGGAGTGTGTGGACAATTCACACTCCTGTATGTGAAAAAGCTGCTAGAACCACACCCGGTTGTACTGGAGGCTGAAACAACTGCCCTGGCCTGACTGGGTAATTTTTTTAAGCTAATGGTGTTTTCTGTCTTTTCCTGTTAGTCTGCAAAGTCCTCAGCACAGCCTTTAATTTCCATTTGTCTTAGAGAGACATACTTTCTTAATCTCCTTGTTCCTTCTGGTTTTTTCTTCTTTTTTTTTTGGGTTCTGACAGTTAGAAAGAGGGCAGAGTTTTCTTTTCTGCTTGTCCAGTGGGAAATGGATGAAGAGTGGATCAGCTCTACTGCGCTAAAACCCTGTACAGCTGGAACCCTGAAAATCATGAAATATAAATATATATAAACAAATAGGTTCGTATTACGTAATGTATCTTATTACCTACTAATATTGCAACGGTAAGTATATTTTACAAGAATGCATACATATATCTGTACATATTAGCAATTAATATACATTGGCACCTCATTTTCATTGGAGGTTTTGCAGTGCAATTATTCTTAGAGGCTTAGCACTGCAAGAATTCTTTTATCTACATATTGCGTCCTGTATTCTGCCTGGACACCCCACACTCTCTTTTAGCCTACACTTACATGATGCTGTTTTCTGACGTCTTTCCCCCATGCCTCATGTTCATGCACCCTTTTCTCACAGTCCCTTCAGACCCATCCCTTCAACCCTCTTCAACCACTCTCAAAGTACTTTCCCCTTGGCACTCCAGAATGTCTTCAGCTTCCCCCATTCATTTATTGCTTACTACTGCAATCCCTGTCTATGGAAATCAGGAGGGGGCCCCCTTCCCTGAGTCAAGCTGAATTTCCTCACTGCAGGCAGTGGAAGTGGCAGCTATCATCACGAGGGTGGTCAGCCTACCTTTTCCTGGGAAAGCCTTCTGGAGGGGACAGCCAGCTCTGCTGAGATGGGCTTGGCACGCGCCCCGGAGGAAATAACGGACAGCAGCTGCTCTTTGGGAAAGGCGGAAACAACCTGAACTCTGAAACTGAACATGTGACCTCAGCGTTTTAAAACAACAGCCGCACCATGCTCATGTGAGAGGCCTGGTAAAGGAAGCTTCAGGGGTGTGAAAAGGCTCTTTTCCCATCCCTGTTTTTGTGCATTTAGAACAACTCAGACTGTTGGCCTTGATATCTGGTGACTAGTTGAAATTACTGTGCATCATGCTTTTCATCTCCTTAGAAACAGTGCCTTGTGAGTTTCCTTCCTTTATCTTCTCTTTTGATGGCATTCAGGACTTTGTGTTACCCTTCCATCACTTCCAGCGCATTAGCTAACTAAACATTAATATAGAAATAAACCCAAACTTGTCTGTATGCGGCAGCTTTTAATAAACACTCAATTTATTAGAAGGCTAAACTGTGATGTTTGGCTACAGCTTTGCCACAGAAACACTGGGCTGCCTAAAGTGTGGGTGATATATATAGTGTCTGGAAAAAATCTTCAAGAACCTCTGAGTGTCTATTACCATTAAACACCAAAATACAGCTCTTCAACTTATCTGAATACTTTTTTTCCAGTTTTGCTTTCCCGTGGTTGCTGAAGAATAGATGTGTTCCTAATACTTTACTGATAGGAAAGTAAAGCTGGTTTCTGCAGCCAGGCTCATACTGTTAAACTGAAACCTGCCGGGGATATTCCTTAGCACTGGACCTCGGCCCTGTGTGCTATTGAATTGTTAGCATGTGCTCTTCCATCACTTTGGACTTGCTAGCACTACTGGCCAATATCACCCCAAGCAATTCCTAGGCAGGTTTCAGGAGATTTGAGAGGGAACAGGTGATTTCCAGTGTGTTGGAATGTTTCCAGCGTTTCTGCATGCAGCTATCCTGTTTTAGAAAGTAAGAGAGCTAAAGTATCATTTCAGGTAATACAGGACATTTTGTGCTAGTTGGTGTCATCACTAGAGCACCCATCTGCCCAAATTGCTTGTGTTGTGCCGATGTTGGTATCTCAGCTGACTCCAAAGCTGTGTCGGTGATTCAGCTGCTGCTGCTGGCAGCAGTGGGAGCTGCCAGGTGCTCAAGGCTGCTGTCATCAGGCCAGGTATGCAAGGCTGTATTTAAGAAGCTGAGATTTGTAAAGTGATGATTTATGTGTAGCTGGTTCCATAAAAATATTATACAGATGAATACAGAAGGCAGTTTTGAGATTCAGCAGTAGAAACCAGACACGGAGCAGTGATTTGTGAATCACTATCGAGCTGCACGCTGAGAAAAGGAAATCACCGCCCTCGCTCAGTTGCCCTGGTGTGTTAATCTGACAACTTTGGTAGACAGCACTGACTGCAGTAGGTCTCTGTTTGTAGTGCAGTGGATAAAACAGCAGCTGTTTTGATTTGTATTATATTGTACACTGGGATTTTCCAAGATAATCTATAAGGGAATGCATAACCCAATTCAATAAGATATGGTGATTGTATCTCCCTTATGGTCCTCTGAAAAGCCTTTTGGAATATTATTTGCTTCAGTATGTAAATGCTTCAGAAAAATATTTATAGTCTAAGGTTGCCTGATCTCTTTTTAAAGCTACCCTATTAAGATCTCAGGACAAAACATTATGAAGTTGAAATTGCACTATACCTTCATGCATATGCATGTTTATTCAGTAATCCCTGATGTGCTCCTACTATATTTAAAATGACAGGGTTTTTTTCTCCTAAATAGGCATGAGTATGTGAAATTGTGTAACAGTTAACTTTTTTCCTGATATAGTCACCCTAATTTCATTATGAAATTATGATTATAAGATCTGCCTTTTTTTTTTAATTCAGCATTTTAATGAAGTTGTTTCCAAAATATATATTCTATGGCTTAGGTGGGAGTTACAGTCAAATTTTCTGCATTTATTTTTATATGAACACTATTAAGTCTGCCATAACTTCTTCAGGTATTATTTTTTTCATTTTTTAGACATTTACATTATATTTAAAATGAGTCTTTTTAGACATATTACAAGGTAAAACCCAACTTCAATTTAACTTACTTTCAGAGAATTTGTTACAGTAGTAACCCTTGTATTTCAAAGGCTAAGGATATATTTTCTGAAGATTTTATTCTTCAAAATTACTAATTGATGCCTAATTGATTAAAAATGGATATTTAAAGATGTAGAGGTTTTTTTATAGAAAGTAGCCCTTTTTTATTTTTCTTCAATGATTTCAGTGTCAGAAAATTACATGTTAAACAGTTAATAGAGTTACTATTCTTATTCCTTGAATTTATCAAATTCACCTGAATCTGATGTTTTGTGCTACATGCCAGGGTGTCTTAAAAATTTTCTGGAATTTTTATTAGTTATTAGAACTGAATAACCCCTTTTTCTTGTCTATTAGGGGGTTGTTTTCTATATCATGAAATTCCTTCAGAAAAAGTCTTCCTTCAAAATTTCTTTCTTCCTCCGATCATTAGAAAAATGCCTTTGTATTTTTTAAATTCAGATTGACTAACATAAAGTCAACTGATCCTCGAAAAGATGAGTAAAAATCTACATACTTCTTGTTTGGTTGTTCCTGTAGATTTTTTTTTAAGGTATCATAAACATCAGCATCACATTAGCTGACTTAAAAAATCTATTTTTAAGACAAATTTCACAAGGACAAATTTAATATTCCTGATGCTCCTACAGCCTAAAACAAAACAAAAAAACATTCAAAGAATTTAATTTTCTAAGAAAGATTGAACTGAAGAAGATCTTTAAGTGAGAGAGGAAAGATTAGAAGATATTAAGAAAGAGATTTTTTAAAGTGAGAGTTATGCACAGGAATTTTTAAATATCTACAAAGTTCTCTTGCTCTTTCTCTCTGAAAATAAATGTGGTTAATCTATCTATCTGAAACAAATATCATTAAACAGCTGTTCTGAAATAATTTCGTGCTGGTGAAATACTAGGCAGAAAGCAAATATCTAAACTCATTTACGGATTTGCATCACAAAAAAAAAGAGAGTGAGATTAAGTTTATTCTTGCTGTTCTAGTGGGACACTCTCTTCCCCATTACAATTAATTTGCCTAATAATCAGGCTAAACTAATTTTCTCACCCACAATTACAGGTGAAACACAAAAGGGTACTACAGTATGAGAGCAGCTTGTGTTTCTTCATTATACTTTATAAATACAGATCACCAAAATAAAAATGAATGAAACGGTAAAGGATTTTTTCTGTATATATTTGGGTTGAATGTATTACTCATGAATGAATTACGCAGGTCATTGCAAATATGTGCTGACAATGTGTCTGCATGACAAGAGCATCGATATTGCCAATGTCGTGCTTTCAAAAATCTTGAGTCATGTTACATAATACTGAAGTGGATTAAAACCCAAAAAGTTTACCAAAGGGGAAAAAAAATGCTTAAAGTCTTATTTGCTTGTCTCTTTGATTGTGGACCCTGAGGAGGCACATCCTTAAATTTTTCTCTACAGCTGAACGATCAATAGGTGCACCATATTTTAATGAAAGTAGAGATTATTTTTTAACCACTTGATTGTAAGAATGTGCTTTTAGGAAAAAAATACCTAAGCACTCTGATCTTTATAAAAATGGTAATAAAAATTAGAGCTGGGAATGATGTGATGTAAATGTTGGGGATTTCCAAGTTACTATTTTACACCTTGTAGGTTTCAACAATTTTATCGAGATAATTGATTTCCTTTCTCCACCTAAAAAGCCTTAATTAGTGAATCCTTGTTTCATTAATTCAGGTAAATTCAGTGGGGTCCAAGGGTATCTTTAGATGTAGTACAAACAAACCTAACCACGTCTCAAGATTAAAATATCTAGTCCAGTCACCCTGCTGGTGATGATCAAACAGAGGTTTTGCCTTGGTGGCACCCATGAGTGCATTCGCTCTGTGTGAGTCTACGGGAGAAGTCTCAATGGATTGCAAGCACCAACACCTCCTGCATGTCAGGGAAGGAAATCATTGCTGAGGGAGAACAATTTCTCTGGAAGAGAGACTTTAAACACTTTAAACACACCCAGTGACCAAGAAGCTGGGACTATGTGGTGTGACTGCTGTACCGGCTGGTGGTGTTTCACCCTCATCTGGTTAGCGAAGTGCCTTAGCACAGCCGCAGACAGGTCAAAGGCATGGCAAAGACAGCACATGCCAGCTTTCCAAGGCCTGACCTGCAGTCTGCTTTCATGCCAGGTGGCACCGTGCCCACTGGAGTACTCTCACCTGGACTATAGCATCCCCACAAAGGGCAGCCTTACTACGCTTCCTCTGATCCCATCTCTGTGCCAGCACTCTCCTGCTCCTGTGCAGCTACGTGTCGTGCTGCACACCCCATTCCAGTGCTGAGAGCATTTCTCCCTGGCTGCCTGACCACAGGAAGGAGAACATTCCCCATTAGAGAAAGGTATGCATTTCACAGGAGGCAGCTTTACTTCGGAAAAGAGTGAATCTCTTCCCTGGATGTTGTGAACCAGGATAGGGAACTGATGTCTGTGGAGGTGACACGGCAGGGTAAGACACTCACGAATTATGAGGGCAGATGTCAGTTCCAAGTGACATGTTTTCCATAACCTACTGCCTCTCTTTGTTTATCCATCAAATACAATCTATATAGCAACTGCTCATCTATTTAGTCCTGGGTAGAGCACAGAAATGCGAGTCAGACCTCAAATTTAGTTTGTCATTTGCCTTCTCAAAAGGAGATGTGATTTATGTTTATAATAAAGTATTTGAAATGTCATTTAATAGGAAAACAAATGGCAGTTGGATTCCCATGAGCAAGGAGAGGGGATTGTGGAACTTTGAATTAAGCGGTTCTATCTTATCACAGTTTAAGTTACATATTTTTATTCTAATTGTAAAAATTATCTGCCTTGACATATCTTTTCCATTATTTTTGTTAAAGGGTATTCATCAGCGGTGTTAATGATGACACAAAATTTTAATATATGCATTAAACATTTAAGTTTTAATATGTTAACATGACACAGGATGTGAATAATAACAATGTTTTATATATGAAGTGAAAACATATTTTATGTTGGAAATAGTTAGAATGCCTGGCAAGTGACTTATATCCATAACAATTTCATTTAAATATTGCTTTTGCACCCCATCTATCTTAGATGCAATTTTATAGTCCTTTTTAAAAATTCATTTCTGCATGACCTCTTTGAGGCTGCAACTTAGTGCCTCTAGCCTACATATTCAATTGCACTTGTACTTGTTCCCATTCAATTACCTTTCAAAGCGGAGAAACCAGCAAGTGCCCAGGCCTGAACTGCATTTGCCATTCTGGGACTTTTCAGGAATTACAACTTCTGTGCAGTTACACAGTAATAAGGGTAAAAGGGAAGAGAAAATCCATCACATTGCTAAAATATGATGGTCTACCAGATTTGATTTAGATCTTCATAATTTGGGACCTCTTGGAACAGCCAGGTAGTTCCTAATACAAGATTATGTTCTCTTGAATATCAGAAGATTATGATGCATACATACAACAGCTTTCCTTTTATTTCCTCATATCCTACCTTCTGACTTGTGGCTTAAAAATGAGTGTCCCAATAGCACCAGGGAAAGGGATATCTTTGAAAGGATACATCTTAAAAGGAAAGGAAATATTTTGGTGTTTTACTGTGCTTAAAGAGGAAAGTAATTTATAAAAATCTCTGCAGAATTTCCATCATCTACTGGCCTATTACCATATGATCCAATTGTGCTGATGGAACGAAATTTCTGCTCTGTGACTTTATAAATGGAATAAATAGAAGAGTAGTTTCCATTTATGACAGTGTTTATGCTTAAACAGATATTGCACCCCAAAAGTTCACACTTTTAATCTGTTAGGGCTGCAATGTATGTTAAAAAAATTAAAATCAGAAAACAGGCATTCTGGAGCTGCAAGCAGGCTCCCCTGTACTGTGTGCATTATTATTATCTGGCTGAGAATTTACGACTCATCTCTGAGCACATTTCTCACCGATAGTAGCAGACAGTGAGATCCAGCAGCAGGCTGCCTCCACCCCACCACCTCCAGCAGATGCAAGATGTCAAAGAAACAGATAAGGAAAAACACCAGGGAAGGACAGCAGATCCTGCACATCCCACCTGGAAAAACTCTTCCTGCAAAAAGGCAGAGATTTTTTTCCCTGCATCAAATTCCAGTCAAAGGTGGAGGTGTGATACAATAAGCAATGGAGAGACCCTAGAAAAATCATCCTTTCAGAAATGTAGCTTAAAAGCTACTACTGAATATGCAACCATTAACATGCAGATGGTATATATTTTTATCTTTAGAAATACAAACTATAATTTGCTTCTCTGTTTATTTGTGTCTGGGATGTAATGTCAAGCATTTAAAATATTTATGGTCATGTTGGTTGTAGTCCAGTTCTTTGATCTTTCCTATTCATATCTTTTAAATGAAATTCCTTGTTAATAAGCTACAGTAAATGTATCTTAAAAGATGTCTTTTCTTCCACATGCTATACATATATATACACATTTTTTTTAAGAGCAGAAATGGATGGCTCAACATTAGTTTTGAAGAATATGCTTTTTCTACTTATTTAATTTTTTAATTGCTAGCTTGTTTTTAAAAAGGGTGTGAATAAGTTTACAGGGGTCAGAAGAATTGTTCCACCTCTGCAGACAATTCACCTACAGAGTCTCAGCCACTGATGGAAAATTGCAAAATGGAACTAACTACTTTTTTTCCTGTGGTGAATAATTTATGCTTGGGAATGGTTTCATCACTGAACACTCTTCAAGTCATTAAACTGAACTGAAGAAAATGGGGTGAAGTCATCATCAAGAAGGTCAATTTATGGAAATACTGTTATCTCTTTCCCAGTATTATTAATACCTACTGACACCTTCATGTTCGGCAGGGTAAAGCCAATCATTAGCCTATAAGGTATAAGTAAGGTCTCAAATACATGCTCACAATGAGAACATCATTATTGTAAAAGTGAGCTGAATGCAGCAGGTATGAGAAGGAAAAGACAGTGAGACAGGAGGAAGAGGCAGCTCTTGATCTTAGAAAGTCATAAACATAAAACCTAATTTTGAGCAGGCTGCTGTATTTCTTGCCATGGATCTGCATGATGCTGTCGTTACCAACTGCATATTGGTATCTACATGGCAGATCTCTTCGATGTCTGAAGAACAGCCACTCTGTAATTTTAGGAAGACTTAAACTTGGCAGAGGGCTAAAGGGAAAGGCTATTTGACTCCCTTTGAAAAGTGTGCAATTGTAATATTTACAACGTTACCTACTAATGTCTATTTAAAGCACATTGTCACCTGGGAAAAGTTTTCTTCTGCAAGCCCTACTGTTTTCAAATCAAATTACTTGCATGCAGATTACAGACATGTTAATCTTTGCAAACCGTCTGTCGTCACTTGAGGTTCAGATAAGGCTGCTTCCTTAGCAGGATTTTTGGCACTGGCAATCACAAAGAGTGCAAGTTTAAGAATTTTCTTAGCTAAAAATGCTATTCCACTGCATTAGTTTAAGAGGACACAATACTACAGTGACAAGGTTATACACAGTACCTTTAGAAATACCTCTGAAAATTCTACATTCAAAAAAATAGTGATTACACCTGTGTATCATAAAATTTAAAATAAACATACAATTGATGTACACATCATGTTTTATGTGTTTAATAGGTAGTTTAATAGGTAGTCCTACTAAATTTGCAATTTTTGCAAATCTGCTGATAATCCAAGTACACTTCTCTAGGAAGAAACATAACAAATCTCAATCATGAACAACACAGAATCTCCTCTTGTAATCAATACAAATAACACATTTTATTTCAAAGGGATATGAACTGTTCCTGCATTTTCTGAGACAAGTAAAAAGAGTTTATCCATGTTTTGTTTGTTTGTTTGTTCATTTTTTTGTTTTAATGGAGCCTTCCAAACTGGAACGTAAATCCCAAAGGGGCTATCTGACATTGAAATGATCAATATGAATTGCTGAATGCATTGAATCTTTTCTATAAATGAGAGTTACTTAAAAAAATAACTATGGATTTAGGGTAATTTAAGAATATTATTTTCTAAGCGATTTAGGAGTAGCATCACAGAAATGCAGGATGAAAATAATCTTTAAAACTCTCTCCCTGCTTTGAGATCGTCAAATATTCTCAGACCATCTGATCTTTGTCTAATCTGTTCATAGAGGTCTTCAATTAAAGAAGCTCCCTTGGCAGCCTCTGCCAGTCCTTAAGAGCCTTTTCAGCTGGAAAGGGTTTTTTTAACATCTAATTTAATCTAATATAACCTTTTTCTCCCTTTTGAAAAATTAAGCCAGTGATTTCTTTTCTACATTGGGTGAACATGGAAAGTAACTGATGACTGTGCTCATTATAGGATCTTTTTACATATTAGATGATTACTGAATTGCTCCTCACTCTTTTCAAAACTAAACAAACCCATTTTTTTCAATCTTCTGTCACGTTTTTAAACCTCTGAGCAGTGTTTCTGCTCTTGACCTGCACTCTAGTTAATCTGCATCTTTTCTTAAAGTGCCATGATCAAAACCAGGCCATATATTTTAGCTGAAGCCCTGTTACTGCTGCATTGGACAGAATAAAGACCTCCATCTCTTACTTATGGCATGCCATGTAACACACTGCAGAATGACATCAGCCTTTTTACTCAATATAGTGTTCAAACATTTTAAGATATTTTAATTCATAGTTACTGCCAGATATTTTTCTGTTTATCCATTTCACATTTTCTGTTGGTTTTCTTCCTTCCCAAGCATAGCACTCCTTAGAATTTCATATTGTTGGTTTGGGAGTATTTCAGTAACATTTTTAGGATCACTGTGAATACTAATTTTGTCCTCCCGAGTGCTTGGAATCCCTCATAGAAAGATGCCATCTGCCAGTTTTATGTGTACTCCATAATTCATTGTCCAAATCAGTAATGTGACTGTTCAATAGATTGGACCCAACACAAATTTGTTGTGTGAGTTTTATAGAAAACTGCTAAAAACGACAAATTTTAGAGTTTATTTTGATTGGAATCCTCCACTCACTTCATTCGTTCATAATGACCAATCTACCTCAACATATGGAGGTTTGCATCCTTATTCCTTTACAAAGGTCAGCATCCATAAGTAGCTGTGTCAGAAACATGTCTTTCATAAATTCCACATAGAAACAATAGTGCCATTGCTTTTTGTTTTCAATTGTTCTTCAGTCCCTTCCAGGAGAAAAATGCTAACTACATAAGTTCTTTGTCATGTTCTCTTTGACCAGATTTATGACACACCTTTGCAGAGACTTGGAAATAACTTTTGGGTTTACCACTGAAATTATAGCTCATGATCTATAATTTCCTACAGCATTTCAATATGAACTGGTAAAACTGTCACTAGCAGACTTTCTATATACTGCACAAAATGTTCTTTTCTTACATATAGCATACAGTAATTTAAAAAAATGGGAGCGCAGATGTATGCGTGACACTTGTTTTGCACTTGGGATTTGCATTCAGAGAAATGCATAAGATTGCTGAATCATAAAGTAGATTAATTCAGAGGGCCACTGCTTACTAATTTCCCCCACTAATTTACCCACATTGCCACTACTAAAACTGTACAGGAATAATGCACCTAATTCACTTAGGTGTTTTTGTAAATATTACTGACTGGCTGTCTCTCTGGGTGCTCAAATGCCTTTTCATATCTGGCCCCTAATAAATAATGAAATGTAGATGTTGCCCTCAGCTTACCAGTTTTGCTTTAGCATTGCCTGCGTTCTGCCTGTCAACTGGATTTAGCATATTTGCATAATTATGTTTCATTCATTCACTACTGGATTTTTTTAAACAAGAAAGGGAAAACCAAACCAAACAAGGAAGCAGGGAACAGCCTATCTGCATGAAGCATTTAAATGCATCCTGCTAGGCATGTTTGAGCAGATCCTATTTATGTATTTAGTTTGAAAAAAAAGTAAAACATTTAAGGTAATTAAAATAATTCTGAATTAAATTTTAAATCCTGCTGGCATTATTTAGTATTCTATGAGAATTGTCATGCAAAGTAAAAAAAAAAAGGGAGAGTAAATAATCTTTCCCAATACAATGAAGTAGTCCTACTGCTACTGAAATGTGTAAAAAAACTTCTAGGGTCTTTTGGAAGAACAGCAAGTAACTTCAAGCTTTTGCAGAGGCCTGATTCTTAAAAAAATCCGCATCAGTTCAGTGACTGAGAATCCTCTTTAACTGCCAAGTTCATGGTCACCAAACCTGCATATAATAAAAACTTTGCTTCTGCTAACTTGAGGATCAGAAGCTGGGAACAAATCTCGGTATTTTCTGCAGGAACAGAATTACTTCTGTCATTGCAAACTGGGTAATTCCAATGCACAATCAAGCAAGGCTTTAGTATAACTTTGCAGGGACATACTCTGGAAACACGCAAGAAAAAGAGAGTAGCTTTGCACAGATATGGAAGAAAGATTACAGAGGGTTAGTCTAGCAGTGAGACAAAAACCATTCCCTTTTCAATGGATCCAGAAGGAAAGGACAGAAGATAAAAGAAAACAATTAAAAGGAAAGGGGGAAAATGTGAAAAAAGTTAGATTTTTTTTCTTCCAACATCTTCAGGTCTAAAGCTGGTTAATTTACTTCCACACCATAGAAGAAATAGCTATAACAGAAGCATAGAAGATAGGCTTCATCCCAGGAACCTGTGTTTCAGAACACCTGGTCTGTCTTTTCACCTTTCTGATGGGAACAACTATACATGCATGAAGGCATCTTCCCAATGCATTTTTAAAAATCTTGGCTGACACCTGAAATTCAACAGCTTCTCTTAGCAAAGTATTCCGGTGTTTCATTAGTCGTATCACAAGAAATTTTTTTCCTGAAATATAAACCTAAGTTTCTCTTACTTGAAATAACTTTTTCCTTTATCCTCAGTGGACATGAAAAGATGATTTTCACTCCTTTGTAAATAGCCAGACTGTTACCATTTTCCTGCTGCTTAGTTTTCTCTAGTAGTTGCTTTTGATCACACCAAAGTTGCTTTTTGATCACTACCAGTCTTTCCTTACATCCCATGTGCTCTGGGTTTCTTGCAATTCTCATTGCTTCCTCCTGGCCTCCCTCCATCTGATCTGAATCTTTCCCTACCTGTGAGGCTGGAGTATGTTCCTGTATCCTGTGGCATCGAGATGGAAAAGGAAAGGTATGGCCTATCATACATCATCTATTTAAACCTGAAAAATCTGAGATATTTCTTTAAAAGTGATAATTTCTGTCCTCACAGGAAGGTGACATTATGTGCTGTTTCGTTGACGTAAGGCGTGCTTTTCTGACTGCTTGTTTGCTATATATGTCTGTCATTGTTTAACTAAAAATTTCAGTGAGCATTGAAGAAGTGGCCCTGACATTTTCAGCAATGACAAGCTGGTTCAAAATCCAGCTACTCATCATTCTCCATATTAAATGCAGCAATAAATTAATACTTTTATATGCTCCAAATAAACCAGTGAGAAAAAGTGCTGAATATGAAACTGAGATCAAATCCCTTCGGAGAAATTGATATTTGGTGCTTTAGGATTTCTAGGACTGTCATGTCTCATTTTGAGCTGTTTCTAACCCTAAGAATAAAAGCAAATTCATCTTCTGAAACACGATTGGGAAAAAGAAAATGGTTTTGTAGGATTTCATGGGCATTGTGTCTTTGTTAAGCAACATGACATACATTGCATTTACCAGTAAGAAATTAGAAATTAATTCATGCATATTCCTTTTTTTAATTGCACCTCTTGGAAGTTCACTATGTTTCTGAAAGTCGAGCAGTTCTTTCTGGCTCACACACATCACTACCCATTACCCAGAACAAGCACAGAATAGGTGCAAAATAGGTTTCAAATGAGGTTCCTCAGACATACTGGAGGTAAAGATTCTCCTGCTAGAAATTAGCTAATAACGTACTTGACAATACAGAGAGCTAAATGAATGTCTCATGTCTAACAAACAGCTGTATTTGCACTCCTACAGATAATCGGTGAGCACTCAACCACAATGAATTTATTGAAAAGGGCTGATAGTTCTTTACCGTAAGACTAAGTCAGAGCGTATTAATGTAACACACAGTCATACATGTGCCCCCAAAAATGTGGGACACATGCGCCAACCATCCAGCCATGCTGATCTTTGGTACTCTGTCACCTTGCTCATGGTGGATTACTGCTGACAAGTTGTAAGTCCAGATTGGCTGGATTCAGCTATGGGATCTGATCCTTTGTGATGCTGAATACTGCTCTAAGTGATACAGACTGCTGACTGCAAGTCAGCACTTCATGGAAAATGTTCAGGGAATTGCAGAAATAAGTCCAGGGGCTGCCACCCCCTGAGAGGAGGCAGGGAAAGCAAGAAGTGACTCAGAATGATCCCTGACTCTCTGTTCTGATTTTCTCTAGTTGCTCCTGTCATCAAAAAATACAACCAAAAGGATGCAAAAATTGTAATTAATAGCCAAGCTATGTGTGGGCCTCCTCCTGTGGTTCCAGGCATGAGGTTGTTGTGGCAAATATAAGAAGACGGCCTTTTTTGGGGTTGTTTTTTGTTTTCTCTTTGTACGAACTAGACCCAAGCTCTGCAGGCTGCAGGGTTCTATTGTTCATTTTATGAGTCTTTCTCAAGAAATGTAGTTTTAACCATTCAGGAGAAAGAGGCAAATAGTTCTGTTTCTCTAAAGAAACCAACTACATTATGATTATGAAAAAAAAAGATGTGAGGCCTGAAAAGCTTTTCTTGTTTAACTCTTCCTTTTTATGGGCTTAGGTCTGCAGCTCCCAAGTTCACCTTTCTGCAGGCAGGGTGAGCCACACCACACAGCTTGACTGTGCACAAAACTCTTGTGCACAGGCAGGGTGAGCCACACCACACAGCTTGACTGTGCACAAAACTCTTGTGCACAGCTGGCAAAAGAGTTTATTTCGATCAACTTGTTTTCTGGAACTCACTTTTGCATGTATACAGAACAGTTAAGAGTCTCCAGGGCAAGACTGGAGTCCCAGTTGCTTTTTATCTGAATGTGGGAAGAAAGAGAAAATGCCAGGCTCTTGGGCTTGTGCCCAGTTGTCCCAGAAGACCAAAGCTTAAGCTCAGGAATTCAAATATGAAGCAACCAGGATCCTTCACATGTGCATGCACGGTGTGTGAACATTTTTGGGAAGTTCAAGAGCAGGTTAAATAGCCCATTTAGACAGCATATACATTTTTTCAATATAGAAGTAAGACAGCTGTCTTTTCTCTCCCAGCCTACTGATAAAGTAGTCTTTCTGTTGGTCTTTTATGTTTTCGCTGCATTTTGTCAACTGGAGGCAAATTGCACAGCTTTCTTCACGGCCAGGTAAGGTAAGAAAATGGCCTGTTAAGTCATGAAAATCTAGGAATGAATGAGCAGGCAGCAATAGTGATTTTAGCCAGGATTACTTTATTTACTTGTGAATCAGCTACATTGTAAGATGAGAGTGCAGAAAGAGAAGGAAAGAGAACTTATTTGCCATGATTGGCCGAGTTCACAAAAAAAGATCTATTTTCTAAGGGATACCGATGGGGAAGGCAAAAGTATTACGTGGTTTAGGTTCAGGGAATTTGGTCATGAAAAGTGTTGTCATAGGTCACTTGTCCAGCTTTTCTGAATGGAAATTTTTGCAAATGATCTAGACTTATGCATCTAAACCGAATCTGTGGACAAGCTGACTCTTCATGTCTGCACAAAAAAAGTGCTATGAGTTCTAAACTGAGCTTTCTGAAACTCATTAGGCTTCGTTTGTTGCCTTTAATAATGACTACATGAGACACAAAACAGATGCAGACAATTGCTAGGAAAGCAATGATCAATATTGCCATTCTGCTTGGCAAACACAACCAGGGTGAATTAAAGATGGACTGGACCGTAATATGGGAAATAATGGAATGTCATTACATAAATCTCTAGCAATGCCTGATCTCAGCTGTGGTATATGGTCATATACTTCAAAAGGATATTGCAGGATTAAAGAATATTTAAGAAAGAGGATCATGATAAATGGGCCTCAGGTAATTCAAACATCTAATAAGGAAATAAATTTTCCCCTTTAAAATTAGACTAGGCAACACAGTGTATATTCATAAGAAAGGTTGGGAGGAGTTAAAGTGTTTCACAGTGCAAGGAGAAGGAAGACCCTTGTTGAACCGCAAGATAAAAAATGCATCTCGGATGAAATGTGCCTAGGCAATGAGGCCCAGAAGACATAGAATTTGAAGAGGAAATTTCTCTGAACAGTAATAAAAATATGCAAAACTATTTCACTTTTCTTCTGAAAGGCAGATTAAACATCACAAAGCTGGGTGTGAACATTTAACTCTTCTAATTTAGAGACCAAGATGAGAACTACTTCAATGCCAGAGAGCCAGAGAGCAGATGCTACAGTAGTTGAGCTGCGGGTCTAGTCCGATGTTTTCTGTGACTTCATCCATTCCCAAAAAGCAGTGTCACTGACACCAGAGATTTAGTCTTGCATCAGAATGTATTTGCCAGCACCAGGGAATGAAAGGCAACTGGCCAGCATCAGTGTTGGAGACTGATGAGGCCACTGAACATTCAGCAGTGGCACCAATTTAGAATGTGGAATCACAACGATCAGAAACCTTCAAAAAATCAGCCAGGTTTTGGCTTTTTTGCAAAATCTGGAGTATCTAATGGCCCTTCAAGCTGAGGCTCTGATTCTGGAAAGAACTGTACAATGTAGCAGCCTGTGATGGCATGAACATAATGATTTCCAGAGTCCTGGATGCAGCCATTTCCATTTGTTCCTGCATTCACATGCCCACACATAATAGTTTGTTCCTGACTGCTACAGTTCCAAACAAAGCCCAATTTAACATTAAAGCATGATGTCAAAGCTGCCCAACTCCTCTGAAGGGGCAACCATTGAAAAACTGCTATTATTTCAATGTTAATGGAGCATAAGGATTCAAGTACAAACCATTGTTTTGGGTATGGTTACTTACAAATACATAGTGAGACGTCATGTCTTAAAACTCAAAGGTTTTGTTTAAGTAGAACACAAAAACTAGGGTAGGAGGAAAAACTCATGCAGAGACCACAATTACATACTGGGGCGGTGGCTGAGCCAAAAATACACCTGTCTCAACATTCAGTCCAACCCCCCTGCACTGGGCTGCCTACCAACTATTCATAGTAAGTCAAATTTTAGCCAGAAAAAGGCTGCAAAGGGACTTGTGTGTATGTGTGTTAGTGGAATATTACTACAAACAGCATTTACAAAAATAAAACATAAAAACATATTTTGAGCTACTGTAGTTGATTTTTTTCAGGGTCAGAAAAAAAGAACTCCCCATGCTTATTGCTAAAAAGGAGGGCATATGCCCCCTAATACCTTTAAATCTTATTTCTTGTGAAAAGGAGCTCTTACTATTTTTGTTTCTAATCTAGGCCAAGTTCTGAAATCCTTATAAAAACCAAGGGCTTAATAATGAAACAAAAAATAACTGGTAGCTTTATTTTTATATCAAAAGGATATAAGGATTAAAAATACTAACATGTCTAACTGAGTATATTCCAGTTTGCTTCCCCATGGAAAAAAAAGAGTTTGTAAAGATAAGGAACAAGACTGTATTTCTTGCCACATGAGGACCTGTGACCTTGACCACGGTCATGACATTCTGGCTGAGCTCCAGCTGTCCTCAGAGGGTGCCTGGCTTCAGCAGAACATGCAGAATAGGATTGGTCATTGACACAATTTAACCAGTCACTTCTTATTAGCAATTGTTTTTCATTAGAACCATATAAAACATGCAGAGACGCTTTCATCACTATGTCCTGAATTTACATGCTATCTATACATCTATTTTTTCCCCCAGGTTATTTCTTGTATTGCTACTACTTTTACACTAAAGGAACTCCAACGATGCCCCAAATTTTGTAGGCTCCATCCTTTTTTTTTTTCTTTTTTTTTCTTTTCCCCAGAAATAGGCTTTCAGTTCTGTATAAAAACTTGACAAGATACTGAGTATTTGGCAGATAAGAGGTTTTTTTTGCATTTTGAAAATTATTGGTCATTCTCAAAGAGATGCAACGTGGAGTCCCCCTTATATATGGGTGATGCCATTTGCCAATATAATTTAAGAGGTACGTTTTGTTTGCTCTGAAAAACCACACTGCATTCAAAATCCCTACAGATCCCTATAAATAAACTTAGAAACTGTTAAATTAATACCATTCAAAGCAGATCTTTGCTATATTCTGATTCTTCTGTAAAATATGCAAATTAAATTATTCCATTAGGAAATTGTAAAGAAATGATACATACAGAGAAATTTGCTTTAATGCATTAAAAAAAAAAATGTTGGAATCTCTATTTGTGGTAATCACTTGACATTTTTGGTGTTGATACCATACCGAATTATTTCATCATCTTGGAATGCCCACTCAGTGTATCCTTCTTGAAGGATACCTTATGCAAATATACAGACACAAAGACACATACACATGTCCCTCATTGCTAAATTTCATTCGTATGAATGAAGGCAGCACTTCATTGAAAAGTTTTGAAAATATATTCACCTTCACTGCATCCCTTATATTTATTCCCCATCATTAAAAGGTATGAGATGGATGGTAAAATGGATTTGCAAACCTGTCATTTCTCCTCAGTGTTGTAGCTTCAGTGCCTACTATCAATTTCAGAAGCTGAGCTAGGCTGAAGAAAAGACAGACATTTTCTAATGGCCAAAAGTCTACAGCCCATTTGAGAGAAAACCTTAAAGACCACAGACATACTTTCCAGAACATAACATTCCCTAGTCTTTCTACTTTTTTTGTACTTGATGCAAGCTTAACCACTAATGTTTGTGTAGTTTGCTATAGTTTACCTGCTGTTACTTGCATCCCTAATGGTGGTAACAATTTCTTCTGCTCATGTGTCTTCCAAAAGAAGAGGCTATATATATCAGCTATTTATGAGATACTTGCTAGTCTCTTGCCTGCTTATGTCCCTCATCTTCTGTGTTCATGTGTCAGTCCTACTGGGTGTCAATAGAAAAGGCCAGGAGTGAATATTTTCATGCATATCTCCTGTTTCTTACTGCTGACACTTTATTACCCTCCACAGAGCCACTGCAGAGCCTCCGTTGATGCTACACTTGCATTCCTTGAGGTTGTGACAACATTATGGTACAGAGCATGTGCCAAGGAAAATGCAAAACAATTTGATTCTAGTGGGGTCCAGAAGAGCCTCTCTTTGAGCTGGGCTGTCTGCAGTGAAGTGATGCCAGCCCTTCTGCCCTACCAGCTGTATTTGTACCTGAACACTGTTATGATCTTCTGTTATCAACGGTTATGAGTGAAGAATAAAGTGAGTCTGATCCCATCCAGAAGGAAGGCTTTGATACCACAGAGTCTCCAGGGTGATTGGAATTACTGCTTATGTATATGATCAGCTCCAGGAAGAAAGTTTGTTCCCTTTTCTGTAAGCACTTTTATATTTACATGCAAGAGAACATCTGGGCCCAAAAACTTTGACCCAGCACCAGAAGAGACCATTGATGCAACACACTTTAGATTTCAGATGCACTTCCATTTAGACTCCTCTGAAAAGCAGAGAGATTTTTCTCCTGTTGCCATCAGGACAACTGTTCTGGCTTTCTACAACCTTCTCAAGTACTCTTGGAAGAGCAGAATGGTCTAAGCAATCTTCCACTGGGTGGCTTGAGAGGAAAGTTTGTGGATACTAGGAAAGTAGAAGGTGGAGCTGGTAAACCTCTGAGGAATGGGATTCCAAGCTCTGCTCATCTGAAAGTTGTTTTCATTGGCATATCCTCTAACACTGAGTCAGAAGAAATGTTCCTGACAAGACCAGAATTTCAAATAGTTTTGCACACCGTCCTTCATTCATTCTGATGATAGAAAGGAAAAGACAAGGGCTGTGTTAATTAGTTTAAGAAAATGCTTAGAAGATGTACGACACAAGAGGAAATGCAGGCCTTCTGTGAAGGTACATTGATTTTGGTGGATTAAGTTTTCCAGTAGAAACAGAAAAAATCTAGTTATCTGTACTCATTCTGGTTTCTATGTTCAATAGCTTATTTTAATTAAGTTTTACATAGAGTGTTACACAATGCAGATATTCTTGATCTAATAAACTACAAGATGGGAGACACAAAAGTAAATGAAATAAGTCTGCAATGCTCAAATATTCCTCCCATATCCAGACACACTGCATTAGGGTGGTAATGTTGAAAGAATCAGAACTACATATGTTTCTGGGTTTAAAATTTTATGAAGTTTGACAACAGTCAGCTTTTAAATTGCAAGGTTTTTTAGATTTGGGAGAAGGTTAGTTTGAGCCTGGCCTAGGTCAGGTTATCAGACAAAAGTCAAAACTTGAAGACTCAAGACTTGAAGCTTTGGTCCATCCATAGCATAAACAGTCTAACACTTGCTCCTGAAGTGGCATTTGGAAAAGGTCCTACTGATCAGTGGAAAACAGTCAGGTCTAAACACCACACTGACTTTTGGAAAACTATGATGCAACTTTAAACAGATGCACTTTCCTGTCATTTACCATCTCACTGCTCACTAGCAGTACTTTCTCAAAGCTCTAGTGCATCTGCTATGAACATACATCACATAAATACATATTAAGATGATTACAAAACAACTATGAAATAACATATTGCCTGCTTTACTGACTTGCTTGTATACCTCCTAGCTAGTTAGCTGCTTTAAGAACAACACACAAAACAACTACTTGTTCAAGAGACTGCAGTATATATTAGGACACCCTGTTATATTAAGGGTGACTCTTCTTGTTTCCTGCCTCCCCACAGAAAAGATGACTTTGTCTCCTAGTAAAGGCAATTGCAAAACCCCCACTAGGATGACTATGATTTACATTAAGTCCTAAATGTTGAATAGAGGCTCTTTGATCCCTTTTTGCAAATTCTGGCCAAAGCTGCCAGGCACTGACATACCTGTCTGTGGGATTCTGATGTTTTTGATGTTCATAGTCTCTGCATTTTGCTTTGATTTTTGGAAACTTCACTAAACCAGTCATGTCTGCCAAGAAATGCAAGTTTTTGGTTAAAATATGTATCTCATGACACGTAAATGCTTTCTGCTGAAAATGCTTTGATTTTTTTTTCCATTTTCTGAAGTATCATCAACAGGTCTGCAAACTTGGCTAAAGTTCAGGGAATGTAATGAAAACTTCATCACAACACCAACTGTCACACAAGCTGAGACAGCATTTGGGACAAATAGGAAAAGGATCCTTAACCTGACCTCCATCTCTCCTGCTCATGGATATAGGTTGCAATGCCTCACGCTAATGTGGGAAAGCCAAACAGGTATTATTCCTGGAATAGGAAAGAGTTTACCTGTGAACAGGCTTTAGAGGGGGTCCTTGAAGGGAAGTTATTTGTTTCCTGGCAGATCTGTGGTTCAATGCTGAACAGCTAAACCAGCCAGGTGGTCCCCCTGGGCTCCCCCTGTAACCAGCAGGCCAGTGGAAGAGGGTGGCTCTTCCACACAGAAAAGCAGAAGGCAAATTTTGGGATTAGCATCATATTACTATGTATCACAATCATATTAGCACAGAGCACGATATGAACGCATTAGCATATTGTAACTATATCAATATGTCATTATATCAATATATCATTAGAATAGCCTCTTTTTCACCTCTGTGCTGCTTCACCTCTCTGACCAGAGAGGGTGCCAGGGGCAACTTGACCATCATGAAATGCCCACATTTGGGTGTAGGAATAACCGAGTGTGGTATGTGCTAAAAACTGTGTCCTGGCAACTTGATGGCTCTTTCCAAAACATGTCGTATTGTACAGGCAGGTCTGTGGCAAGTGGCAGGGGTATCTTAGAGTACACCCTGAGCTACACTTTGTCAATGGATGTTAAATGATCACAGTGAATGGCTGTGAACCCGGCATTTCCACAGATTTCAAGGCTAGATAGGTTGGTTCACAGATTCCTAACGATGCTGAGTGTTAAAAGCTTCTCTCCAGTGGAAGTAACCCGCTCAGGGCCACAGCAGCCCTGCCACGTCCAACAGGCTGGGAGCTGGGCTGCTCTCACTTCTGTGCAGGACAATAGCACTGTTTTCCTTCTTTTCATGCTGCAAAACAGAATCGGCCTGGTTGCATTAAATTCTTATGTTAATGTTCCGTTAATTAGCTTCCCTTTCTTTATATTTGCTCTTCATTGTTCTGCTTTTACTTTGTTTCACTCCCCGTATAATTAAAATGTTTAACATCGTTCCTTCCTGTGGTCAGGACAGATTCGCTGACGTCCGCGTCGCTCCCAGCCCTGGCTGGGGCCAAATGGAAGCAATTAAAACCAAGATCCGCGCTGTCCGTGTGCCGCCGCCCTCGCCGCCGCCCAGCCCCTAACGCGGCGGCGCCTCCGACCTCTGCCGGGCCCGGCGGCCCGGCAAAAGGGCTCCGGGGGGCGGTCCTTCTGGTGAAATAAGGGGTTAATGTATGTGTCTATTTTGTGTAATAGCTGTGCGTAGGCAACTGTAGATGCTGGTGTGCGTATGGGCTCGGTTTTGTACCCATAGATCCACCTCCACCCCGCCGCCCCTCTCGGGGGGGCCCGCTGCCGCCTCCTCCCGGTAGGTGGCGCCTCAACACCGCCCACCTGCGCGGGCCAGGCCCAGCCCGGCCCGCTCGGGAGAACGGGATAGAATAAAACAAAATAGAATAAAATATAAATAATAAAACAGATGAGCAAAGCTGCCAGTCGCTCCGCCTGGGTGATCTCTTCTGAAAAAAGGAACGGCAGGGTGGGCCTGCATCCCGCTACCGGCATGAGGACACCAGCGCCTCTACCCGGCTTGCCCGGCTGTCTACCCCGATGGGCTTTTGGCTTACGGAAGAGCTATAAAAAAATGTGAATTAAAAAAACCACTTTGGTCTCGGGTCAGCGGGGCTTGAGAGAGTCTGCTCGGCTGCAGCACCGGTCACTGCTGCAGTCGGTGTGTGGGCATTAGAGGCTCCCACAAGCCCTGGGATCCCACAGCACTAAACTGCTTCAATGGAAGGGTGAAGCACGCCCTTTTGGGCACGGAAGGCTACGGCCTCAGGATAGGGTGCTGGGCTGTGGGTCACCACCTGAAGCAGGGAAGAGTTAGGCTCCAGGTCAAGTTAATGTGGGGCTTGCACCCTCTCCCCAGAGCTCCAACTCGACTTCCCGACGGCCTCGTCCCATGCCCCTCAGTTTCTGACTTTCACACGGAGTATCCCTGTCCCTCTGCATGCAAGTCAGGGCTGTAGTCTACACTCAAGCAGCCAGGACCTCATCTCTCCTACAGTTTTGTTCCATGAATGCAAAAAGGAGCTACTGATATTTCACCTTTCTCGAAGTCAAACCCATTAAACAGTGTAGGACAGCTTTCTCTCATGGTGAGGGGAAAAGTAAGGGAGGGAAATTATAGATTTTAAAAAGCTCATTTTCTTCTTTGGGTGTGTTTGTTTTTTATTAAACACAGAAGTTCATTAAAATACACTGATAAAAATCAAGAGATTTATTCAGGAGTTTCTTTGTTAGCCCATATCAGTTTATAAAGTACCTGCATGGTGACTCGCCAACTGAAGAAGTGTAAGGGATTTAAATACTGAATATCCATGTTTGGGAAGCAGGCAGGAAGGCAGTGAAACTGTCGAGGTGTTCTGGGTTTTTTTTAGTTACATTTGACTAAAGACTTCAAAGAATTCATAGCTCAGTGTAAAAAAATACTGTTTTGGTTCACCTCTCCTTGAAAATCCTCTCCTGAAAGAAATACAAGCAGTTGTCCCAAAATGGTAGGATATTTCTGTAAAGAGGGAAGTATTTCTGTTGTGACAGCTATGCTTCCACTTTTGTATATTTTTGACATAAGCAGCTAGGATGTTTGAAGGAGAGGGTGCTGGTATCACATCTTTGTTACTAGAATATTGACATCTCTTGCTTCATTGATTTTTTATTACAGTCCCAAGGTTAGAAATAATGATTGTCAGTGACAGCTTCTTTGCTGCTTGCTTCAGCTTCAAGTGGTAATTTCAAGCATATTTTATTTTAGTTTATTTCTTCCCATCTATATAAACTCCCTGCCTTTCTATCTGCAACAGAAATAAGTAATTTGTAAAAAACCACCTCCGAAAAGTTCAGGGCTGCAACATGCCAGCATAAAAGATAACACCAAACCAAGCTGCCTGTGTCACTACTACTGCTGCTGTCTTGGCATCTGTCGACAAAGAGCCTCTCCAATCCGGGGATCCCTGCTGGGGTGAGATATGGCCACGTCTCCAGCAACGGACCAGGCGACACCAGTGCCAGAACGCTGTGACCATCTGATGCAAGTCGCTCCTAATGAAAGTCCAGCATGGGGCTAAATGAGTTTCCTCCACTGCTGGGTGAGGGGCTAATGATAAAAGCCCTCCCTGGGCTCGCCACTGCTGTCAGTAGCTTTGTCAGGGCATATGGCAGCTCGCTAACTGCAGCTTGTGTGAGGTTTCCTCTCACCGTGTTACCTCTGGATTTGGCTGGCGGGCTCGGCTCAGGCTCCTCCGCCTGCTGCCCGAGTGGTGTGCGGGTGCGTGGGTGCCTGCCGTGTCAAAAGGGCGGGGACTTGTGGGGCGGTATCAGTTTGGCACCCGGTGAGTGTTGCTATTGCTGCTGGAGAAGCACGGCTCACATGAAATCTTGTACTGGTTTCCTGTAGAAAAGGCTAAAGATGTGCTAGTTAGTGAGTTAGCTGTGCTCCCTCACATGCAGACCTGCTGTGCTGGCCCAGTCCTGTGGGCTGAGGCATTCTGCATTTCCAGTCACAGCATTTAGGGTTGTTGTTGTTGTTGTTGTTGTTGTTGTTATTATTACTATTATTATTATTATTATTATTATTATTATTATTATTATTATTATTATTATTAAATAATAACAACAAGGAGAAGAAGTACTAAATTGGACAGTTGTGGCCACAAAGTCCTTAGGCAGCTCACAAAATGTAATTTAAAATAATAAGAGAAAGAAAGGAGATTCTGTGTTTCAGTAGTAGACCTTTCATTAGAGAAACCAGTGAGAAATTTGGTGAAGTAGATTAAAAAAACCCAAAAGGCAAATGCACACGTACATGCAAACATACACACGCACTGATCCTGGATTGAAAGTGTGCTGAGTTAAAAAAAACCACCACCAAACCACTGTAGGGGTAGGAGCTTGTTCGCTCACATTCTTACAGCAGAAATTTCTTCCACCTCAACTTTTTGTAGTTGATGTTAAATGTGAGACCTGTAATTTATTTTTTTTTCAAACATAGCAGCAGCAGCATGTTCTCTGCACCTGTTGGTTTTATGATTTGCTTCTCACAACAATTCCTTTGCTGTTGAGACATGATCTGAATGACAGGCACTGCTGAATCAGCTTGTAAATAGAAATGGAGGTGGGTTCAATGCATTTTCCAAAATAACCTCCCTCTTCATGCCTTGTGTGACTTGGCCCTTGCGAGGCGTATTTTATCCCTCTTCATCTCTTGCCTTTTGATTTCTCTGTGCTGTTTTAATATTCTTTCTATCTCTCACCATTATTTCCACATTCTTGTGTTGTTCTCTTCTCACTGCACTCCCCTGGGTTCACTCCTCAACAAGATACCAACAACTTAGATAACAGCAGAGGCATTCATAAGTGAAATGTTTAGTTAAAGCATAATAACCCTGCCCTTGAGATGCATTCAAGGCAGGTCAAAACAATATAAGGCTTTTTTTAGGGACCTTCAGTTACAGGATAGTCACTGCCCTTGACTGACCACACTAACTCCATGGTGCCCTGGGATTAATAATTCCCCAATACTGAGTTAGACTGGTTTTTTCCCTATAAGGACACAAAGCAGCTCAATTGAAGGCCATTGTCTGAAGCATTATAAGAAACAAAAAAACAAAACAAAACAAAACAAAACAAAACACAGCTTTACTACTGCAATCACTGTCTATTTTCTGTGAGTTATAAACTCTATTCAGTAGAGCCCTGAGTCAGGATTTTGGCATGCTTTTGGGATTTGTCAAGGATGTACTTGTTTAAACGTGTATGGCACACTGTCTGTGGATCTCAAAGCACTTTAAGCCTGTTTATCATTTAGACTCTTCAGACCCCTGGCAGGGTAGGTTATGTCAAAGACTGGAAAACTTGGGCATTGAGGCAGTGGTCTTTAGAAAATTTATTACTACTAAGATCCCTTCCAAGACCTGTGCCTAGATGCTTGAGGCACTGTCGAAAAGTGGTTTACGTGCCTTAGCAGATTTGCCCTGTTTTATAAGCTTCTCCCTGGCATTACTGTCAATCTTGAAAGCCAGTGGGAGTTCTGGATAGGTCAGGGAGGTCACACCAAGGTCCATTTAATAGTATCAGATTGAAGCAAAGTACTGATGGAAGCCTGCTGCATTTTTCTGGCACATGTTGCAAGTTGTTCTGGCTTTTGGAACTAAATCTTTGGATTTAACGAACACATTCATTAGCAAGTGCTGCATGTGAGCTTCAGATGATTCTTCTATTGGTGGTATT
Source organism: Amblyornis subalaris (assembly GCA_018881555.1). NCBI lineage: Eukaryota > Metazoa > Chordata > Aves > Passeriformes > Ptilonorhynchidae > Amblyornis > Amblyornis subalaris. The sequence continues at coordinate 3,853,999 of JACAXG010000006.1, forward strand.
ATCTGAATGAATCAATTTTTAAAAGGAATTACTATTATGTAAAATACGTTGTTGTTAATCACATGGGAAGCTCAATCAGGTACCGAAAGCATTACGTCCTATTTGTCTTATTGCTGTGATAAGGTATTTAATAAATTAAATTTTTGATATGACTGAAATAAAAATGAATTTTATGTGAAAACATTTTTTTTCTGTTTTGCCGTTGATAGATTCTCATATGTCCAGTAGAAACTTAAGATATGCTGTGGGTGGCTTTCACTATCTCTTTGAAGCTATGGGAGAAGCAACTGAGGGGCTATGCACCCTATGAGACATTCACAGAGCAGTCAGGGCCCAACAAGTCTCTGCGTGCATGAGGGCAACCCTGACCATTCCTGAAACGAGTGCCTGCCCAGCTGATGTTCTTGGGATTCCTGGGATGTCTGTTGCAAGCTCCTCTCGCTCTAGTGCTGTGTTTGCTGTGCTTTATTACACAGCACTGCCTCATTGAATGCTTCGAGTGTCTTGGTGCGGGTTGCAAGCTGAGGAGTTAGGGTCTGTCTCCAGCTCCTGCTCAGGAAAGACTGTTTCTAGGCAGCCTGAGCCATCTGACAAAGCAGACTGCTTACATAAAATGTGTATTTTAAAGACGCTTGCAAAGGAGAGGGAAATTTTTCAAGTACGCTTGGCCTGTTAGAGCAAGTTTATATAAAGACTATAGGACAATTAACTTCTTGACAACTGCTTTTTCTTGCGGTGCCCTGCATAAATAAAGTCATCTGAATGCAGAAAAATGAAAGTGATTGTTAACAAACATAATAAAAATGTCCTAAAAGTTGTTGTGTAATTTGCCCCATCCACTGAAAATTTCAGGCTTCTTTATGGAAATGGCTGCTAAAAATATCCTTCACCTTTTCCATTCAAGAAAGTTTCAGGGGCAATTTTAATTATAGAACAATGCCCACACACAATTAAAACAATACTAATTTCAAATGTACTTGCAAGAAAAAATTCTGTTCCAAGTCACTTTACCTCAAAACCTTCTTTAATTTATGAAGCATCAGCTTTTTATCTTCTCTCCACCTTTGTAATTTTTTTACCATTTTCTCAATACTTCAGGATATGTGATAGCTTATTCACACTATTTCACTTTTCCCTTCCACCTTCCAAAGTCAAGGAAGGTTTGAAAACTGAATGAATACATAAAAGAAAGAGGGGAGGGACACAGGTGAAGATAAGAGTAACAGAAATAAATCCAGAGCTTATCCTATTTATTGCAATCATGACAAAGATAAGAAGGAGTGGGAAAAACTTTGATTTAATATATTAATATTGTTCTTTTAAATCCATTTCTGTTGGAAAACAGAAACTTAATCTAATTTCAAAATTTCCAGTCTAAAATATTTGGAAATATATTCTTAAACTAATTTTATTTCAGAAACTGTTTTCAATGAAATGACATTTTAGATTTGAAAAAAAGCCATTTGGTTTGACTCGCGACTTGATTTGCATAATTCCAAAGGCTCCAACGAAGGTGTGGAGCCATTATTTGTGGTCTGTGTTAGTGTGGCTCTTGGACACTTTAGTAGTGGTCACGTTTTCAGTATCCACAGGCACTTTTTATTCCTAAGAAGAAGACTAACTTGTTTATAAGATAAGGTGGCCTTTTAAACAAAGGAGTAAAAGATCAGTTTGTTTGAAGCAAAAAGATGACAGAAATAGAAATACTAGTACTTTATATGGAATAATACTTCACTGAAAGTGTTTTTTTTTTATCTGGGTAGAAAGGGGAAGGAGTAAAAACCTAGACTATGGATAAAGTGTGTGAAATTTTATAATTGTCCTGTGCTCCGGTATGTTACCAGCCACAAGAATGGTTGGAAGAGTTCTTATTCCACTGCTTATACTGTTTCCTGTGGCCTCAGTAAATCACTTAACCTTTGTCCCTAAGTTTCCTTATTTAACAATTGGGAATTTTAAGACTTAATTTTCTGCCTCAGAGAAGTGTTGTGAAATTTAACTAGTTAATGGCTGTAAAAGGCTTTGAAGCCTCACAAAATAATTAGTTTGGAATTTTTTTTTAAGTGAGGAATATGACAAATCAAGGGTGAAAATATATAAATAATATAAATATAAAAAAATCTTTTTTTTTTTTTACACCCAGAGAAACAAGTATGAACAAGTTGAATGCGCAATCAGTGTTGCTATAAAGAACCAGTGACTGAATAAATCTGCTTTGGAACACACCCTGTTAATTCACAATTCCATCAAACAATCTTCAATCTCCCCATTTTCAATTACTGGCATTTATGATGACTCTACCATGCGTTTTTCCTTCCGATTTTAACTCCCCTTTTAACAACACAAGTTTCTGTCTGCCCAGACAAGTAGGAACATTGTCAGCACGGGATATGCAGTGAATTAATTGTTTGGTGGGGTTTTTTTTCCCTGAAAAGTTTTACCATCCCAGTAATATCTTGTATAGTTTTCTTCCAGTGTGTTTTCAGCCCTACACTTATCAGGTGTCATTTCTTTTTATTCGATAATTATGCTATTTTCAGTAGTGCTGGATGAATGCTTCAGAAAGCTGTCTACAAATACTCATTCTAGCTCTTAAATTCATTTCAATTATGTTCATGCATATTTGATGTGCACTTTATCTGATCATTCTAGTGAATGATTTATTGGCAGGAATGTTTGTCCAAATGAAAGATTTTAAGGTCCAGGTAATTCACAAAAGAAAAAAAAAAGGGGGTGAAATCTGCATTTCTAATAATAAAAATCTGTACCATAAACCATAAGTAAACTCAGGATCAATGTGTCACTGTAAATAAACATGAAAATTTAGCCATAATCCAACAAAATTAATTCCACCTTAGTTCATTCGTGGTGAAGTAATCTTGAGCATGTGGCAAACTAAGAATGATTAAGAATTATTTTTAAAACATTAGAATATTTCCAACAGGTAATGAAAGAAAAACAACATTCCAGTAGTTGACAATTCACACACAGAACTGCAATTCATAGAATAAATCACCTACAAATTCTCTGGTCTTTTATGCTATATTTCTTGTTTGGATACTGAACTTGGTATAATAAGATTCATGCTGCTTATCTCAGCAGAACAACCTATTGACAATTCACTGTTATCCATAAAGTATCCTTTGGAGAAAAGTTGATTTACCCTGTGAATAGAACATGTTCATAAAACCTAGTGTTACCCATAACATATTCCAGTTAGCGGTGCTTAGAATCAACAAAATATTTCTTTACTTCCTTCTAAGAAGTGTTCATATGTGCAGAATAGTATGGAGAAGTCACAAGTGCGCTGAGTACAAACAGTCTAATATTTACAAAATCCAGTGTATTTTTTGACATACATAATTTTCAAACTTTGGAGTAAAATTAATAATCTCCAAGGCAAACAATTAAATTTCTCCCCTTAAACAAAAACAAACAAACAAACAAACAAACAAAAAGTGAGCCCATTGAACCAGCAGCCAAACAGCACCACTTTCTGTACTAATTTGTATTTCCTCATATAATTTTACATTCAGGCTACTACAAAGTGGTGCATTTGCAAAGAAGAAACATTACCCTTTATCATCTGTCTTCTCTGATAGAAAATTCAGCTGCCTTTCCTTTCTCTCACATTCTCTGTCTCCTTTTGCACTTCAGAAAGTAAGTCATGGTTCTACAGCATGTGACAGCTCTATCATATGGAAATTTGGCCAAATCAAGAAGCCCATATCTGCAAAGACTATACAAGTAGTTGAACGGTCCTGTTGCCATCAGTGGGATTAGTCATTTTGAAAGTCACATCATTGCCTTTCAACAAGGAGAGCAAGGGACGACCCAGAAATGTTCAGAAGTGACTGGTGTATTGAGGGAAGAAAGAGACATTTAACTTAGACACCTAGTGCTGCACCATGATTTGTTTCACAGCCTTAAACCTTCTCCAGCTTTTATGGCTTTACGTTGTCCTTCCTGTATTACAAGACAATGGAGGAAAGGTGACAATTCCGTGTTACTAAAGAACAACATGATTACAGTAGTCCTTAAGGATGGGTTGATGCAGTAAATCACACCATGGAGGTAGAAATTTTTTCATTTGGAGGGGTAAAAAACCCAGTGTTCTAGAGTTTTTGGTAAAAATTAATCAACTCCTCTCCTTCCCAATCTCCCCTCCTTTTATGCCAATACGTTGTTAAGAGCTGGGAATGGCTGCTCATACATTGCAGGCAAGATGGGAGATAATTGCCTGGTTTGTGAATCACGAGGAGACTTCAGTATGAGAAAATGAGATACCAAGAGACCAGTTGCCCGAACAGCCAGGGATCCCTGTTAGACAAGCAGTATATTTCAGCCCTTTACAAGCTTCCAGTTTGACCAGGACCTGCTTTTGTTCCTAAATTTGGGCCATGGTGGCTGTTGCTTTTAGGTCCTAACTGGTTCTATTATTTGTTCTTTTTTAAAAGTTAGGAGTGGTTTTACTAATAAACTGGAAGGTTTATGTGGGAATCATCAGGATGAATTTCTGCGGCAGTTGAAGGCGAAGAAGGAGTGACAGTCATCAGGGATAACCTAGTGGAGGAAATGCCCGAAGTGAGACACATGGGATGCCCAAGGATGTAAATCCCAGCAGACAGATAAAACCCCTATCCTGAATCGACCTCTGAGAGAAGCTGTCTTTTCCCACTGTTTTGGAGGATGCTGGAGGTGATCAGTTATTCTGAGGTTTAAGTTAATCTTTCTGCCGTCTCATGGAGAGCTGGTCCTTTGGGTTGTGACAACCTATCAAAGGCTGTGCTTGTGGAGTCTGACTGTCTTAAATTGTGAGTCATTTAGTTATTTCATTTCCTCCCAGAAAGAAAGAAACAAACAACATTTACTTCTTTCTTAGACCGTCATTACTGATTCCACTTAGAATCTACTTAGAATTGCGAACAATTTCTCGCAGCTGGATCCTTTAAAAAAGATAAAACACCCTCTCCTTTTTAGATCATACACAAGATGATTACTCTGACTACAGTGGGCTGCAACTACATTAATTTCATCCAACGCTATCTTCATTTCCTTCCTTTGCCACTTAGTTACATCATGTGAAAATTGCCCTATTTTGGTATTATTATGATGATTTTGAGCTTCTCATTCTTCTCTCACATAGTGTTGGTTGCCCAAGATTACCTCAGAAACAATATGGTTAAAAAGAAAACGAAAAAAAAAGACTTTAGCAGAAGGGCTCTTACTGTTCTCTTGTAATGGAAACCTTTTGCAGAAGGCTTTCAGTGTAGCTACTGCTTCCTGCATGCTTTCTGGGGCTATCCTAGGAATGTGGGGGACTCCCACTTACTCTAATTAACTCCTGATTAATGTAAAGAATGAAAGTTCTTAAAAAAAGAGATGAGTTCTATTTCCAGTGGATTGCTTTGTGTATGGGACCCCAGTATATGGTACAAACAAGGACAGAAAAAAAAAATCTCTTTGATATTTGTTTCTTAAAAAAGAAAGGCAAATTGCTATTCAGGCTGTAGGCTAGGTTGTGTGCCCATCTATTTATACACAATAGTTTTGAAGTGGTAAGAGCTAAGTTGATGGCAGAGCCAGCTCAGGGCTTCTCAGTAGAGTAGGCATAAAATTAGTTTTATTGATCCAGAAGTGAGGGATAGGAACAGTCAATGTGTCTGTAAGAAAGGAAAACCTGGACCTGGTTGAGAAAACCATGATCAGATCATAAATTTGGTTGCTGCTTCTCAGTTGGCAGCTGCAGCCATCCTGGCATCCACAGAGGCACAGGTGAAAATGGGCAGTGGGGCCTGTGTCATTTCTCTGTGCTTATGGCACCCTGCTACCCTAGGAAACTGCTTTTTCCACCTATGTCTAGAACATGTCTTCCTTCATGATTGAAAGGATTTTTGTAGCCCAGTTAAGTGCTGTATTTCTGGTATTTGCTGCAACAGGCCAATATTTGGGTCAGTACAATATTGCCTGTAATATGGGAGGGCTAAGTTCAAACCATGCTTCTGCCAAAGAGTAGAAAAACAACCCCCAAAACCAATACTACACCTACTTTACATTCCGTGAAGCCTGAAATCTCAGTGCACATAATTCTACGCCAAAATTTCAACCTTGAATATCTTTCCTACTTTAAATCCTTAAAAAAATTGCTTTTGTTCATCTGCAGTATCACAGCCAAACTTCCATCAATGCATGGGATCACATTAACCTAAAGGACACACAGCAAAGGCACCTGTGGTGCAGCCAGGCTGTGGAAGAGCAAATACACAGTGAAACTCCAAAAGAAAACAAGTTCTCCTTTCAGTGTGGTCTATGTTGACTCTCCCATTACTATTTCAAAAGATAATATGTTTGCATTATGATTACGTAGGTGTCTCAGTGAAACTGAATTTTGTCTCTCTGCAGATTGGGCTTTTAATATATCTGTTCTATTCAAATCTTCCCCAAAATCTACAAGTACACAGACGGTAAAGTCAAGACTTGAGCTAGATTATGGAATCTGGGTCCTGCCTGAAAAACTGGAGATGAAAGATGTCCTGGATGCCTGTAGTTTGTTGAAGAGATCACTTTGTCCGTGTTCTTCCATTTGGGCAGAGGTCTACCTGAACCATTCCTTATATGTTTGTATAATCTGTTTCAAAGTAATATTTCCATTTTTCACACATATATGTCTGCATGATACTAAGCACTGAGCTATTTGAGTAAAGAAGTGAAATTAACTGATGAGAAACAAATAGTGTACGTATTTCATGGACTGATGTTCAGCCACAATGTAAGACATACTTGCATTACTCCAAGTCTGCTATTCCCTCACTTTGGACTTCAGATACTCTTTCCACTACTGCTTATAAAAGACAACTGGCAGGCAATAGCAACAGTTTTACATATGTTTTATTTATTTTTTTTAATGAACTAAATAACACTACTACAGTCTAACATACGTAGGGTGTAAGGAACTGAGAATATGAAAGATGTAAAGTATCAAGTAAGTTGTTCCCTCTTGTCAGAGTCAGTAGTCTGGACGTTATATTGGCAAATAACACTTATGATGAATTGCACAGCTCAATCTGCAGCTCATACATGTATATTGGAAAACTGAAGAGAATTAATGTGAGCAATTTTTTAATATTAAATTGAAAATGAGATATCTTTTTTGCCAACAGAATATTACGTCAAATTGTTTTCTTTATTGCATTTTTCTTCTGAATATGATTACTATTTTCCATTTTCTTTAAGAATGCACGATCCTATTGTTTCTCCATACTAACTATTTGGGCTTTCCTTTGATCTATAGCAATTTCATTTAATTTAACAGAACAGGAGTGGAGTTCTCAAGCATTTTATCATTTCCTTTGTGATGAAATCTGATGCAAAGTCCATGACTTCTGTAGAAAAATGCACTGTTATTGACATAAATGTGCATTGTGTCAGGCCTTCACATTTCAGACATTTTTTATATGTCCTGACAATAGTTCTTGAACTGTGTAGACAGTACTGATGGATTATCCATTCTTCAGCATTTCAAAATGGAAACAAAAAAGTTGGTCAGAGAAAAAATCTTGGTCTCATTGTAATCAAAGGATGCTCATTACAAATATTTCCAAATGCTTTTCTTTTGAACAACAATTCAAATATATAGACTTACTAGACTTCTTTATAACATAAAAATTAATTCCTTTCTGTCTGGAACTACCAGTGCTTCTCTAAGGATCAGTGAACCTGATTTGATTACACTGGATATAGGGTAGCCTCTATCCAAAGCATAGTTACGTTATATATGATGAAATGAGATTGTTAGGTAGGATCTTTCCACATGCTGGTGCCTCAGGAAGCCAGCTAGGAGGAGTGCACAAGAGTTCCATCAATTTCTGCATACAAAAGAAAGGCTGGTAAGGGCCAAAGTAGGAATTACAAACAGCTGTCAAACATATACTGGCCAGAACAAGAAGGGGCACAAGAGATCAAGAGATGATGTGAGAATGGTGCCAACCACATGTCTGGTTAGGTGATTTTAAAGCATTTGATTAGGAGAAAAAGAGTTTTGACTTGAAGATGACATGTCCACCCTGTTTAGTTGACACTTTACATGCTTAATTGACATGTTACTGTGAAAAAGTATTATGAAAGAGATTTGTACTCCAAAAAGAGATAAGGTAGGAGGTTTGCTCTTGCTTTGTCTCTTTAGTATACTAACACAGATGACCATAAAGAGATCCTAGAAAATGAAATCAAATGACACATTAGGTTTATGAATAATTTAAGGAAAAGTACTGATTGCCCCATTCATAGAGGAATTACAAGCTTGGGGCATGGAACCGTATCTCTGACAGGGCACACTACACAAAGGGGTTTAGCAGGAATGAAAGCTTCAATAAGTGGAAGAGCTCATTTATGTTTATAGTCTTATTCAAGATGATTTACATGAATGGGATTTTCAGAAAAAGACACAACAAAGTCAGACCTAGAAAATTCATTACAAATCAAGACTCATTTCAAACCAAAGGCTCAGCTTGAAAGGAGATAATGAAAAAAAAATCACTTTGCTGAAGGAAATTGTGTGCAGAATAGCCATTTACAAAGGTAAGAGCAGGATCTGGGAAAGAACCGTCAAAGTTCCCTCTGCAGCAGCAAGCAAGAACCACAATGGCTCTTGGTTTTGCTGATTCCTCTGTGTCCCTTGCCCAGCTCATACACATAAACCGCATAAACTCTTTTTCCTTTCATACATCCTCAGTGACTGTCTTCTGTGGGACTGTCATTTTAACTACATGCTCCATATTTTGGGGTCTCTTGTCATACCAATTTTTCCAATATTCAGTCAATTGGGTAACAAGATTAGTAAGAGGCAACACAAAGAGATTTGGTTTATCAAGTCACTAACTCTCACATTGACAATGATTGATGATAATGATGTATATATGCACACAACATGGTGAGTTAAAGAATAAAAAGTTGGTAAAATCCTAAACAAAATCCAGAAAGAAACATATGAATGAAAATTTGGAACTCTCTGAAAAAAACTCCATGGCCATAAATCATATTTTGATGCAAGAGAAGGAGGAAAAAGTGTACTAATCTACATTTGTTATAATAGAAAACATATGTTAGGATAAAGGATAGATATTGGATGATCTAAAATGTTTGGAAGGTTTCTTCTATCAAGATGGCGACAAACACAGTAGAGGGGAAGTGGCAGTATTATTCAGGTTGCATATTACCAGCCTTCTTTATTGCTGATGGAATAACAGAAACAACTCCTAGAAGATAAGCACCTTTTAAATTTGAGGGAGGAAGTATTATTTCACTGCTCAGTTTTGAGGATTGATTAATGGGATATTCTGTAAATGTAATGGACTTTTCAAAGACCTTTGAATCAGTGGTGCATAATATTCTGATTATAGAGTCAATGCTACACAACACCAATAAAGAACATGTTAAATGGATTTGAAGTTGACCACATGACAGCTCTCAAAATCAGTCATCAGTGGTCAATGGTTAATGCTGAGTTGCTGTTGAACAGTTGTGTCCTAATATTGGGAGGTTACCATAAGGATCAATACTGGGCCAGTTTTGTTCAGCATTTTCAGTGCTGGGAATCAGTAACTGGGAAATAATCAATTGTAGCTGTGGAAGGTTCTAGATGACCAAGACATCAAGGAGATGGGCACACAAACTGACCTGGATCAGTTGTAGCTAAGCGTGTTCAAATGAACTGTTTTGAATACAGCTAAATAGTCCTATCTAAGAAGAAAAATTGAGCTCATGAAGAGGCAGGGGAAGCCCTCGCCTGGAAACAATGCAACAAATAGAGCATGTGAGACAAAAAGCTCTCAGTAAATTCCAGAACAACTGAAAGGCTTAGGAACTCCTGTGTAAGTAGAAAGGAACTATGATCAAAAATGCGAAAATGATCTGTTATTTACATGGGGCCTTAGAAAATAGGTGTAGATACACTTGGAGTTCTTGTGGGCTTCCTTTTCAATTTTTTTTAAAAAGAAAAGAATGCAAGGATGCTGGAACATTGGAAAAAGTGCAGAAAAAAAATTTTACAAAAAGTAGTTGAGAGCAAAAGAGAGGCATATATTGAGAACAATCTTCTTAGCTGAACAGAGCGATGGGATGTGATTTGTTCAGAAGCAGCAGAGAAATGTTTGATACTAAAGGACTATTTCACTAAGAGGGAAGAAAAGCATAACCATGGCCAAAGGCTGAAACTAGTCCCATTCAGATAGCACTTATGGTGCACATCTTTAACAGTACTGGCAGGGAGGGTTAAATTGCCACAACAAAGCACCAAATCAAGATCTTATGTCTTTTTTGAAGAGGTATTTTAATAAATAATTGATCTTGATACATAGTAATGCATATGGATTGCAAGGGCCTAGGATGCGTAAGAAATGAGGCACAGATTTCTAGTGGCCTGTCTGACTTTGCACACAATAAATTTTTCACTTAAGGTCCCCAGAATTTCAGCTCTTGTAAACTTCCTATGAATTTGTGTTCTGTTTTGGTTCCATTCTTATTTTTTGCAAAGTAGTTGGCTTACGCCTTTAAAAAATCCCCAGTCATAATTGGTAAGGGCCTCTTAAAACCATAAGCCGAAAAGGGAAACAACTGCATCATTAGCCCTTACTTTTTAAAAACATACCACCTCTTGCCCATCCCATGTGCCACACAAATGCCAAGTACTGTCTTCAAACTCAAGTCAGGGAAATTTCTGGCAGAAATACTGGACCTAGAAAAGTCAGGCTTTGGTGAAATTCTGCCTTCTGAAGGGATTAGTAGTATGAATATGTGCATAATTCGCTCTCTATCCTTTTTTGACCTAATTTCATGTTGCCATTTTTATCTCTGCTCTCACTTTTATATCACTTTTAGTCCTTTTTTTTCTTTTATATTTGAGGTGTCAAGTTCTCCATGCAAGACCATTTTTCCTTGGCATAACTGGATCCTATTGTAACAAAGAAAATTTTCCTAATACTTTTAGGATTACCTAGCCTCCTAATAGTAGTGAAGCATGGAAAATTTCAGATGTGTTTGTAGCATGTAGCTGATTTGATGATGTTATCTAGTGTGCTGTTATTATTGTAGCCCACAGACTATGGTTCCTGTCTCTACATGCAGATAGTGATGAAGCAGTGAACAAAAGCTTTCTAAACGAGGGAGGAGACATGGTACAATTTGAAATTGTTAGCCATACAATATAACAAAGAGTAGGAGTTCCAAGTTTGAAAACAAAATATAAGGTTACAGTTTGAAAGAAAGGTAACAAAGTATGGAATTGTGTACAGTAGAATTATTATTTTTTAAGAGTTTGCCTAATTCAACCCCATAATCCCATATGTGAGCATATCATTACACTGTATCTTCTCTAAAAAAGCAATCAGAGGTGAAGATGGGTAAACTACAGAGCAGTTGACATGAAGAAAGCTGCTCTTTATTCACATATAAAAGTATAGAATTGGGTCGAATTTTGGAATGAAATTATGTCTGTCAGAAAGGGGACTTTTGGCAGTGCTGTCATTATTTGCACTATTACTGGATACAGGTCAGATTTAGGAAAGGGATTTTACTGAAAAAATAATTACCTCAAATCTAACTAGAATACCTTTTTTTAAAAAAAAAAAAAAAAAAAAAGTGTAGTACCAGCATTACTATCTCATAGTGATGAAAGGAAAAGCCCTTATTCCTAGATATGAGCTCTCTTTTTTGTGAAATCACCATCTTCCTATATACCATGGGCTGATGTTAAAATGTCACTAAGCAAAGGAGTTCTGTATGCAACTCCTTGGTATTCCAGTTAATAGAATAGCCCAGACTTGGTCTTTTTGTGTAAATAGTCCTTTGACATGTGCAACACTTAATGGAAAGTGAAAGTGTCCAGTGTTTCAACAGGGTGCATTTTTCATGTGCAGGAGGAGACAACAGCTGAGATGAACGACTGTATCCTTATTTACATGGTTTACCTTGTTTCTGCTTCCTTTAGGGCTCTTCTATTCATGTTTTGAGCCAGCAGTAGGTGAGGAGGCATGTGCTGCGGGAAGTACTGTGCTGATAGACCTCAAACTGCCACAGGGAGTTACTGTGAGGTCCTGGGGGAACCGGGATAAACCGTGATGGACCTAATTCTCCCTGTCCCACACTTCCTCTGGTTTGTTTAGATTATGGTTTAATGCTGTTGAGGTGTGCCTATGGATATATAATATGCTTTGCATAAGCGGGTGTGGTGTCATTTCCTCTGCCCAGCTTTGCTAATGCAAACTGACGATGTACAAAATCCTTGTAGAATCTCACTAGAAAAGAAACTGGAAATATATCTCCTTGAACACAGGGTCCAAGAGGCTCATGTAAGCCCAGAAATTGAGATATTATGGCAGGATTCTTTAAGTTTCCAGAAAGGACCACTCACCTGAGAAGTGCAGTCATAGGTAAACAAAGGAAAATTTAATACAGCTGTTTCTAGGATAGGTAGAAGAGTGATTAGTCCCATGTTGCCCACTTTGGAAGAACAAATTGGTGAGTTCTTCCATTTCATTTTTTCGCTATACCACCAAGTAACATAGTGTACAACTACTTGAGCTGAATAACCAGCTAGAAATTTTCTTCTAATCCTAAATATTTAAGAGAAAAAAACAGCCCACTATAAAATGAAAACAGTGTAGATTATTTACTTGGGAAAATTGTTCTGCTCAGACCTTAAAGGTAAGTTTAAGACAGAAATTTAACTTTTTTGGAAGATTTTTACTTAAAAGTAAAGAAGAATTTTACTTAAAAGTAGCACTTCAATATGGTTAGGAATAAGAGAGAGAGTAATCGAGACAATGAAGGTGAGAAAGGAGTTACAAAAGTCTTTCTCTTTAGGTGAGCTCTAGGAAAGTTCTTATATTCAGCAAGAAGCTGCCAACAATGTTAGTACTCAGCAACTTTTCCAAGAATTGCAGTAGATCCACTGATAATAGAATTTATGCTTGAGCACGCAGCACTGGCTTAAGGTTAGTGCTTATGAATATATTAACGTTCCTTTCAAATTGTAAGGAACACAAGGACTTTAAAAATAATGAAGTGTATTTAAGAGTCTACTGCTGGTTTTATATGTTAGGTTATTTTGTTATGTGGGGATTTTCCTCTGCTGGATTTTCCTATGCTGTAGCACAGTTATTCATTAGGCTGCACACAAAATGGCTGTTCCATGGAAAAACCCATGAGTCAGGTGCCACTGAGCCCTCCTTGCAGTTGTGGTCTTCCATTGCATGGCCAGAGCTTAGAAACTAAACTGAGGACTAAACTGAAACAAGGACTGCTGAACAAAGAAAATAATGAGCTAGCCTTTTTTTGTTTTTTTTAATTTTACTTTTAAAAGAAAGATTGAAGCTGCTCTTTTTTCCTTCACAATATGTGGTAGTGGAATCACAAAGGTCTGCCTTGCAGGGTATCCCAACACCAGTGGTTTGAACCTCAAAGTTTAGCTTCACACCTGAAAGTGTTTTTGAGATGGGGGCATAATACGAATACCTCTCATCTTCCCAGGGGAACAGGTTTATTTTCTGCTTCAAATCTTTTTTAGACAGGTAAGTTTGTAAGATTATCAACCCGTAAACAAACAAACAAACAAAATCTTGGACCAACTTTGAAAACTCATACTCTATATTCGATTGCTTCTAAGTTCACTGTTCAGGCTTACTGGTCTTCTTTCAGTTTGTAGAAATGATTTTGGGGGAGGGAGACTAAGTGTTTTCCGTACATGTCTCACCAGGACAGGAAGACAACACAATTTGTTCACCTACACACTCATGTAATGTAGAGAGAGCTGACAACTCTGTGATTATGATGTTAAGTGAAGTTGGAAGGCTAAAGCACAGAATTTTGTGCTTTTGCTGTTGCATCAGTGGTATGAAGAGAATGATACAGTTTTTCATGTGCTTTGTTTTGCCTCTTTACACTATAAGGTCTCTGAGGTGTGGCTTGATGCTGATTATGGGCATATATATCAGAGCATTCACTGGAGACCAGTCACAAAAGCACTTCTAGGAGTTATTATGTACCAAATAGTAAATAGTACTGATGAAGAAATATGGACTGCTAAGAAGTGAAGGAAAATACTACCTCTTGTGCTGTGAAGTCAAAATTAAATGAGCATATGTGGTCTTTGCTTTTCTCCTCATGGGTGTTGTGTATTCTCACAGCCTTCACTAACCATTTCAGAGCAGGACAGCTGACCTTCGAAAGTAAATACGATTAAAGCTGAACAAATCAGGTAATTACAATAAAAACATGACTTGACAAGCAGCCTCTGGACAGAATTACAGTTCTATACACAGCCTTCACATTCAATTAGGATGATTTGAAATGGTAAAAATATTTAGTTTACTTTTGCTTGATATTTGGGGGACACTCCATTTCTAAGCTATATTTAAAAAGTTCTTTAGAGAGAAAAGATCTTTAGAAAAGAAAAAATAGTTCAACTTAGGTATTGAGTTCTTGCATCCATCACTTGAAAGTATGTTAACAAGGTGTTACCAGAAGTATCTGGACTGTTTTGCCACCCAAGTCTCTTGTGACACAGGATTTCTCTCCCTAGCATGGCCCCCTTCCCTCTCCTGCTCTTTTGCTACAACCTGTTGGCAGCTCATAGTTGGCACAGCTGCAGAGCTGTGCAGAGAGGAGCATGTGCCTGTCTCCTTCCTCATCCCTCCTCCTTCTCTCATTTGGGAGAAGTGCAGGTAGCCGCCTCCCAGCTGTAAGGGAACACACAGAAAGACAATGTGAATGGTGAGAACCAGAGATGGGAAAACATGTCCGTAGAAAGAGTGGGACTCACGACTAATGCTATGAATGTTGCTGCAGTATTACCACATAGTATTGGCATTAGCACTTAGAATCAAGAAAGACACTTCACTGTCACTTGTCACTAGCACATTGCCCACACTGCCAGATTTTCCCAAGGCAGGGATGAGTTGCAAGGTCTAGAAAAAGAGGTGAGCAGAGAAGTGAAATCCAGAATGTGCCACTGAAAACATGCAGGTCAACCCTGAAACACAAGGTCGGAGAGGGGAATCAACACACCCTGGATCTGCAGGACATCAATAAATTCCTATATCCAATGTAGATCTTATAGAATCAAAAAAAATTTGGGTCAAATTCCTATAGAAAAAACCTCTAAAAGCTCTTTAATCCCATTAAAACCAATCTGAGCAACACCCTGTAAAGCACAGAATGCTCCGACATACAATCAAGAAAACACCATAATCTAGTTTAAATAGATTAGACAGGGAATATGATCTGGTGAAATTCCTGGTGCCACTTCCATGTGTAAGAGTTTTGCAGGAACAGGCACATGGTGGAACCAAGTCCCAAACAGATAGCAGACCTGGGATGGTTTGGATGCGTCTGGCAACAGGAGCTGCTTGTGCAGAGTTGCTTGGGCTGCAGGTCACGGAGCAGAGTCTGCAGGGGGGTATTTTTTAACAATGCCACTGCAGCACCTTGGAGGTTAAGTGCCATTCTGTTCTGGGATACAAGTCCTGGCACAAAGGTGCCTGAGGTGGGGGAGATCCCAGCTGGCACATCTGCGTGGCACAGGTCCGTGCCACACAGCTCCGCTAACATGGATCCCAAAGCAGTGGGGTGGTGGTGGCATGGCACAGCACCAACCTCGTCAGAGACATGCAAGAGGCTGGTGCTTTCGCAGCCATGCAAGCACAGCACTACAGAGCTGTAGCTGGGCTGCCTCTGCTCCCAGCAGGAGCTCAGGTGCTGCTGGCCTGAGCATCTCTGCACCACATAAAAACATCTAGTCCCAAACTTAGAACCTTATTGTGCAAAGTATTTGACAAACAGAGCACAGAAAGATACCTTGCCCCAAGGAGTTTACTGTCTAAATAAAATGGAACTAGTGTAGAGCACACATTGCTCAGTGTATAAAGCAGTGCTTGTCACTTTTTCTGCCAGCAATGTGCCAGAAGTCAAGCTATTAAATTGCAGTTAGCAGATGGGCTAGGTACTCCTGTTGCTTTTGCGGAGTACCACGCAGCGACCACGGCTCTTCATCATACACCTGGCTCCATCAAAAATCCATAGTTATGGACCTAAACAGTGATAGAATATCTCTAAGCTCAATGAGTTATATGCCCCTCATTAATATACCCTTTATTTTCAGGGAGCTCCCATCTTTTGAAAGGGTGAAGATTACTTGAGGTTTTAATAAATGAACTGCTGCAAAGGAACATGTTGCCTTCCTCCTCCTAAAAAGATGCTATTTATATCAATAATCCCATTGTGAGTGTTACTCCAAACCTCAGAACAGAACAGTGACAAGTTAACCAACCACTTTTGTAATAACATTTACTGCCCTTTATGAAGTTAACAAATCTATTTTTCAAATTTCAGTCATTTAGAATACAAAGGGAAAAGCCATTTTTTCATATGATAAAATGTAGCTGCTGCTGGAATCAAAGAGTCAACCACATTTTTTTCATTAATTTGATTATTCTGAAATGATTGATAAGATTAATTAAAACTGGTTTGATTCAGAGATCTTCAGAGGACCCAATCTACACAACTCTTGCAATTTCCACTTGAATAAAAATGGAACAGCATCTATAGGGAGACAGATATACCCAGCATGCCTCTTTTCCACTCTAACTGTATGATAGTTATTATGCCTATTATTCTCCTTGTGAAGCCTCAGTCCATCAGGAATATTTTGAGACTGTTTTTAGTAGGGTATAGAAGGAAAAACAAATCTGTGAGAGAAAGAAAGGAGGAATGAAGGAAAAGCAAGGAAAAAAGAAAGGAAGTCAGGAAGGAGAGAGAAAGAAACAGATAAAGAAGGAGAGAGAGAGAAAAACCTGAAAACTTAAGTGTAATTTCAACCAATTAAAAAAGCTCAGCTAATCTGCATTGAACCTTCTGGGGAATAGATAATTTCACCTCCCTGAACAAAATGCCTTAAAGACTTCCTTTAAAGCTGTGAATAAGCAGAAGTTTTTCACCCCTTCCCTCCCCTTTCCTAGTCTGTGATTTAGAGTTAAGGGTACCCAATAAACCAATAGTATTTGCATAAATAAAATCAAGCTTGTATTACCAGATCAAGGCTAGTCTTCAATATTATTCACATAAAATACTATGCTTAGAGAGGGCTTAATCCACTCTCTAGAGCCACAGATGTTCTTCTTCAGTGTGCCTACACACAAGAAGGCATTTATTTTCACATTTAATAATGTGCCCTGCTGTTGACTAGTCTTCAGTCTAGCTGTCCTGCTTATATAAACAAAAGAACCTCTGGAAGGGCATGGGTGACAGAGTTCCACCACTCTCTTCCTTGCAGTTCTTTTATCTCAATGTGCCCCCCAAGATGACATTTTTGTAACATCTCAGTAATATCACACTATTTAAACAAGTGTAACAGTAACCATCAAAAAACATGATCAAACACATTGCTGTGTCTTATCGCTGTCAGGATGGGTAAGGCCATAATCCAGCCAAGTTTTAGATATGTGTCTAACTCAAAAAAAAAACCCAAACAAACATTCAGTAGACTGCTATTCAGTAAATGGGCTTTGGTGGGCTTTGATATTAAACATGCATGTAGGTATTTTACTAAATTTGGTCCCATAAAGAACAAAATACTGAATAGGTATCACAGGGGGAAAGTAACTGTTTAAAGAAGTAAAAAGAAACATGCAGGAAACTTCAGGTGTTTGAAGTAACAGTATTGATTAAATAAAACAGTTCTTGCTCTATCTAATGCTGATGGTGCCAGTCATAAAACAGTGAAAAGGCAGTCAAAACCTGTTCCTCACCCCAAGTCAATGAGAAGTTCTGTCATTTACTTTATTGGGTGGAGAATTTTTTTTCAAGACTTTTCTCAGCCATTCATGTGATTAGAGTAATGCACATGCATAACAGATGTACTCTATGCCACCAAAACATTATGGTTTAGTCAGAGTGCACCTTAAATCTCTCTTTGCAGTACTGGGCAAGGATTTCCATGTCTGAATGAGTCCACCTTTAGTAAGCTCATGTACGACGTAGGCCAACATTTGCATGTGAAAAGTCATCAAAAATCAGGAGAAAATGTGCCTACCTCAGTAATTTTTAAATAACTCAGGCCATTAATTGGTAACCTTTGTTTCTCCTGCTTGCACAGCCATAAATTAGTTTTATGGATTAAGTATATTTGAACTTTTAAAAATGCTTTTATAGCTTAGAAAGCAAAACACTGTATTTGCAATCACACTTCAAAAACAGTGGAAGATAGGTGTGAATGTGTCTGGGAACTGATTAGGACTCTAATATCGTGATGCAAATTGTTACTGGAAAAATCAGTCTAGTTAATAATTGCAGCAACAGCCCAAAGGTTCATGGGGGAAAATATTACAATTAGTAAAATCAGTATTCACAACAGAAAATTAAGCATGTTATTTGTTTATCAAAGAAAGCTTTAGGAAAGCGACAGCCATCAGCCAGCTGTATGGCACATACCAGTTAAAACAGACAATATGAGAAACCTCTGGTGTTATGATAAAATTGTAACTTCCTCGAGTGCCATAGATTTCATCACCAGTTTGACGTCCTTACTCATGGAGCCCCAACATAATCTTTTAAACTGGAGTATTCACAGGTAGTCTTCCACTTTCCTGACAGGTGCGGTGTTAACAAATGCGAAATGCATCTGCAGCACTTGGGACTTAGAGCCAGGTCTGGCCTGTGGGAGAGTGTTATGCTGGTGGGCATGTACTTGTGAGCTTCATGGCTGAGGTTTTGCAGGGGAAAGTTGTGGTTTAAGAGGTTTTGACTTTTGGTTTCCAGAAGGGAGCAGAGGTGAAGAGGTGGATTCCCAGGTAGTAGTTGCTCAGCACTTAAAACACTTCATATGGTATGTTGCTCAGCACTTACAACACTTTCATATTCAGTCTTGTGCCACAGAGCTCTGCCAGGCTTGGCACACGTCCAAATAGTGTAACCTTTTGCCTAGTACTGGTATGAAACAAAATAATACCACAGCAGCAAGGGGTCAGCTAGACCTCATGGGAGTTGCTGCTAGTGCTTGCTACAGAATCCTCTAGAGGAAGCTCTCACTTCTGCTGAAGAAAAGCATTCCTGAACTCCCTATCCCCTTACCTGAATCATGCGATTGAAAACCAACCAACCAACCAACCAACCAACTCTGTGGTTGCCTTTGCTTGCCTTGTGCTCTACAGCCATTTCCAACTTGTCTTTTCAACCATGATAAGTCAAGGTGTTAAAACCATGACATCATGAGTGTTTTGCATAATTGCATGACTCCAGGAGATGGAGACAATACCATTTCTGGATGAGTCTACTAATTTCTGCCTCTCTCACTATGCTTGGTTTGAAACTGGCAGTATCTTTGTTCCTGGACTCTCTTCTACCAGGGAAGGTAGAAGACATGTTTTTTTATGGCTCTGAACTTGAACTTCCCAGACCAAGCAGCACCATGTGGACAGAACTGAAGATATTTTCCCAGTCTGACTGCCTTGCAGAGTACTTTCATAGGCACATTTTTCTTTCCCGTGCATAGATCTCTTCCTCTGAACTGGAGCTCAAGAAATTCCAGAGGACATCTAAATGTCTGCTTCTGCTCCGTATTGGAGAGAAATTGGTCGCTTGAGCTTATCATTTTTCACCTGCTTTGCAAAGGCTCTGGATTATAGTTCACTTCTTCCTAGATGCTGTAAAACATGTAACACAACAACTTTTCAAAGAACTTTTATGCCATTAGCCCATACTTTAGGAGAAAAGCTAAATGGAGCTAAAGGAAATAGTGATATAATATATACACTCACCTAATTTTTTTCCCCATTCTTGAGTGTTCATCTGAGTCATTTTAGGCTTTCAGGATCTTGCCTTTCCCCTTGCACATAGACTTGCATTGATTTCCCTTAACCACCTGGCATCCTATGTTATTCCTGCAGCCACTGAGGTAGCTGAGCACTTCTCCTTCCCAATAAGTGAGACGACAGAAGACCTTAAGACCTTTTCCTTTTTCATCGCCAGATTTCTTTGTCAGATAATCAGTTACTTAGTTACGAGCTCATGAGGGCAGGTGATTTTTCTGGGGGAAAGCCAACAGCTCATCTCTCACTAACTTGGGTGAAGAGATAATAGAGCTCAACTGCTTTCTGTTGTTATCTCTGTCTTCAGCATGTGAAATCCCAGTCCAGAGAGGAGGTAAAAAGGATAGCTAACCAACCCATTCCTAATGGATAGTTTGATTTTAAAAAAAAAATTGAAAATTCACATCTTTCAAATTTATATGCAAAAATTCACCACCTTAAAGGGGTAAATATTATTTTTACAGTGAGGGATTCTTCCAGCTGTGGTAGAAATCCTATTTATACACCTCTACATTGATTATTTTGTGCAGATGAACATTTTTACCTGTTTGGACATGTTTGTGTCTTGATGTAGCAGAAGGCAGATAGAGCTTTTCATCAGTCAGACTGAATCAGTCCATCAATCAAATATTGGTGCATGACTAGCAAGTGAAATCTACCCTTAGTTTATCAGTCTTTTGTTCCTCCCTATCTTCAAAGTTACCCACTCCTACAGACCAATTAATTCAGGGGCTGACAGTGGTACTCTTGCTTTGATTTTTGACAGAGTATCCAAAAGTATTTCTTGGCTTGTTCTAGCACTTACTTTCCTTTGGTTAGTGGTTCAGCAACAAACGTGCACACTATTGCTAATTAATATGTTTGAAATTCTATCCTGGCCCACAGCACTAAAAAAAATCTCAGAAGTCTTTGACTGCAGTAGCTATTAATCAGCCTTAAGCCTTTGCATTTGTCCTAATTCAAAGCATTTGTTTCACAACATACTTTCTGCATACCACACCAGTGTTGATCAACGTAGGTTTCAAAATTCTTGTTTATTTTATTCTACAGCGTGTCAGTCTGGGAAGTTAGACAATAAAGAAAAAGAAAGAAAAAGAGGGCTGTTTATTTGTCTCATGCTGGGGAATTTCAGACTCCAGCAGGGTTCGGTGGAGTGTGTGTCACCATCACAGAGCATGCTAAGGAGGCACACTGAGTGGGAGCTGGTGATGAGAGAGAAAGGGCAGAGGAAGTCTACGTTTGGCAGCAGAGAAGACACAAAGGAAAACAAACAACAGCCTTTGCAGAGAAGCCTCTTTCATGCTGTACAATGGATGCATGTTTTTATTGGCCTGCACTGTCCATTCTGCTGCATAAAGGAAAGTAGCCTCTTTCCGCAAAAATCAACCCTGCCATGCACAGAAGGTGTCGGTTCCACAGAAGCTCTGCTGGGTGGCCTCTGAAGACCTCAGGAAAGACACTAGGATTGTTTCTACACTGTGATGCTGCCTGGGATATTGGGAGGAGCAGCATAATATGTTGTTCTCATCCAGGTCCGTTGTACTTCTCTTAGAAAAATGAATAAAACAACCATTATGCAGGTACAGCCACCCCAGGACTCCTGACATGCTAAGGGTGGATCTGGGCAGCATCTCTAAAGTTTTGCAACCAGAGTAGAGGGAAATTTGAGATGCTTTCTTTGCCTCAGATCTCTCCCACACACACTGACTCTCTGGATAAAGGCTAAAACATTGCTGTGAGCAATGACTTATCCCTTCCTTTTCTAAAATACTTCTTCATAAGAATAATTTTTGCCCCTGAAATTAATTTGGTTTATTAAAATAGCAGGTACTTTTACAGTATACTGACATGTTCCACAGGGTCTGCTAGCTCTAACAATCATTGTATAACATCACTGTCAAAATAATACAATAATGCCTGTCAAAAGAGAGTACATTTTTAAGGGAAAAGTACCTACCTATTTCCAGGAAAGTGTAACTGTGAGAGAAAAACAACTGCAGCTGAAGCTGCAGCTGAGGTTGCTCTGTCCATTTTTTGAAGGAGATACGTGGAGAAGATAGGGAAATAAAGGTTGTATCCCTACTTGAAGAAAAACTAGAAGCTGTTAAAAACACATATGCTAAATATGTAACAGATTAAATAAATAAATAATACCCCCCCAAAAAACCCCAACCCAACCAAACAAAAAAAAAC
Organism: Amblyornis subalaris; assembly: GCA_018881555.1. Taxonomy (NCBI): domain Eukaryota; kingdom Metazoa; phylum Chordata; class Aves; order Passeriformes; family Ptilonorhynchidae; genus Amblyornis; species Amblyornis subalaris. Next base: position 3,876,048 of record JACAXG010000006.1, read on the forward strand.
CACCACCAAACTCCCCCCCAAAAAAGGAAGCAAAAGGTTTAAATCCAACTCCAGTCTTGCCCACCATGTCCTTGCACGTTCTCTGTTTGGCTTGCAGTGACTCACTGTCCAGCAGCTAAACCTGCCTGATCTTTTGGGAAAGCTTTTCCATCACCTCTGAGGCAGCTGCCCCCTCTGTCACACGGCTCTCCTGCTCCTCTGAGCAAGATCAGCAACTCACTCCAGAAAGGAGCCATTTCCCCCACCCACCCACCCACCCAGAGCTTGTCTGACCTATTCTTACAAGAATATATGATAACTGAGTACAGATAAATCAAAAAGATACTTCCCTTCACAGCAATACAATATTGCCAGCTTTCTAAGCAGTGCTTTCACCTCACCTTGGCTATGCAAAATTTTTATGACTTAAATGGCAGGAGATGTTACTTATTTGCCTGATTTCTCCTCCTCCCCTCCTGCGGGAGCACTCAAGGACAGAGGACTTATAGGAGGCTGGGACAAAACAGGCTTATCTATAGCACATCACTGCTTAGAGCAAATATTGTTTCTAGCTTCTGATTCCCTTTTTCCCTAAGGTAAGTTTAACTCTCATTTAGTTTAGGAATTTAGTTTGCCTTTGCTTTGTTCCCTCCCTAAAGTGCCTAAAAGCAAAACATAATGCTGTGTCCCTGTTCACTCTTGGTGTGGAAAGATTTCTGCATTTTTATCCAAAAAGAAGAAGGAAAATAAAAAACTGGATGGTTTTTGTTTTGGTTTGGTTTTTTTATAGGATTTGTGATTTCTTTCTGTTGTGATGGAAGACTCAAACTGTTTGTGAGACACTAGCAGGGATATCATAACAAAGAAAAACTGAACTTACTCGGGGTCAAGATACACTTGCAATGCCACTGTCTTTAACCCTGCTGCCATTTTTTTCTATACAAAAATGTCCATCTGGAGTTTGAACACAGCTTACTCTTCTACTTAAACAGCTGATTCACTTGACATTCTCATCTTAAACCTTTTTGTGTTCCTTGCAGGAGAATGAACAGTTTTATGCCTCTGTATCTGTTCTCATTATGTTACAACTCCAGTAAGCCATGCTTTGGAAAAGCCTACCAGTCAAATAGGGTATTAGACTTTCATTTCTGACAAGCACAGTTGAAAGGGATGGGAGAAGAGGTCTGAATGGGAAAAGAAAAAGAGGGGGAAAACAAAAATGTATTTGAGCTTGTGTTTCCAATGATAAAGATGTAAAATTTGGGTCAGGAGTTAGATTTTAAGGAGATCATTTGGGACAAAGAGAGAGGGAGGATAAGGTTAAGTGAGACCTATATGTTTGGGATTTTTTTGCTTATCTTCAGAATTAGTGTTACTCAATGTATAGGTGCAAGGTATTTACTCACATCCAGAATTAATACACGACCTTACTAATACTCGGTACTTAATTCTTGCACAGAATATTTTCCCCCATAGCAGCAGATCATACAACAAAATGCAAAGTTTGGTAAACAAATCTCTTATCTTAGTTGTTACAAAGGGATGATTTTTTCGTGAATCAGCAAATATAATCCAGATTTCCTAATTTTCCAGATCAGTATGCGTACCTCTAGACCATTAAGCACTACAAAATCAATGAACTCCATGATGTAATACAACAGTGGGAGTGTCTTACAGCTTGTCCTTGAAAGATGTTTGTATTGACAGCAAACAGCCCAGAAGACAAAGCCTGCACCGTGACAATTCCACAAAATCACTTAAAAAACCAAAGAGTAACAATCCTCAGGGCTCCAAACCTTCCAAATTAAGGAATTAAAATCCCTATAAAATGTCTAACCCCGGAGGCTTTTTACTGTAGAATTATCACTGGTAAATATATAGATTATTTAATTAATCCACTTGGTTTTAAGTTGTCTGCTCTTTTATTTTCCTTCTGTGCCTCACTTTGGTGGTTTAAGCCCCCTGGCACCTTCAGAAATTGCTGAGAGGTGTCTGGTAAAAGGATCAGAAGTTCACAGGCACACGTGGATGTGGTGTAAGGGACCTCATCCCCATGTCTCAGTCCCATCTCCACTCAACTCTTGCCCCTTGGATGCAGTCCTAAGTTCAAAGACCCACCCAAAGTGGCACCCCAATGGTACAGTCTTGCCAGCTTTGCTTTTAATGAGATCAGGGTTTCACTAGGCTCTGGAGTCTGTGATTCAAATGCTCTCCTCACTGTTCAGTTAATGGGATCAGAGTAGCTCCATCTGTAATGTGCGGGTTGTCTCCTGGGTAATCTGCCTCAAGGAGATGAATTGAGAAGCTTACACCTTTAAATATGATGCAGTCAAGGAGAATTATAATTATTGCATGTATTAACACTGTGTACAAGGCCCAAATTACATGGTACAGAAAATATGAAATAAAATGGAATATTGCAGTAGCCAATAGTCAGGGAAAAAACCCTCATTTATTGAGCATTATCTATGCTCTTGGAAAACTTTGGTGTGGAGAAAAGAAACAGAAGATCCAGTCTCCCCGAAACTACTGGAAGTCCTCTAGGGCCGTGAGGCAGATCATCGTACTTAGCCTGTATGTGGGAGTTGAAAAGAACTCCATCAGCTTATCCTGTCATTTCTTCTTCCTCAGGATCAGTCTTTTTCCTCACTTTGAGGTCAGAGAACAACTTTTGCCTCTTTTGCTGTCCAGCCTGGTTCATTCATCTAAGAATAGTTTAGTTAAAATGATCATTTTCTCAGAAGAATTGTTTCCAAAAGGTATCAGTGCATTCTCTGTATTGGTAGAGTAAGGAAGAGGCTGAGTGAATTTGGGAAGTCATCTTTGAAGCTGACTATAGGATCTGAGTGCCTGGTTTATTTTTCCATTACTGGGAAGTATGCATATAAATCCCTAAGCTTTTGAAAAACGTAGCCTAAAGGCTTGACTTGTCAGTCTTAGCCTAAAGCAATGTAGGTGTCATCAGCTGCAAATACAGTTGTTGCCATTCAGCTATCAAACTACTTGATTTGCATGGATAAAGATTATTTTAACCTACAAATATTGGATCTCCTGGTGTTGCCCAAATTGAACACTGAGCACAAAACCACACATATAAGATCAGGCTCTGATACCTCAGAGTCTTCAGGAAACGGAGCATTTGCCTACATAAAGTTGAAGTCAAAGGCACTGGAAGTTGAAGAGAAATTTATTTTAAAATGTGGGTCTAAGCCTTATTTATTTGGACCAATAAATGCAGTTATCTGACAGCACTGATTTTAACTGCGTCTTTTGCTATTATGCTGTCCAAATTCAGCACCACATAAGAGACTGTCTGAGTCCTTGTCAAAGAGATTTTCTTCCCATTACATACAGTTTAAAAATCATTGTAATTTCCACAGTAGCAGAAACTCCTGCTATCCATACATTTTACCAGCTGATTCATTCTTCCATATGAGTTAAAATATAGCAACTGGAACTTGTATTTCTCTGCCTCAGAAATCTGCTTCAAAGAACAGAAACACCATTTTATGTTGCAGGTATGAGTAAGACATTTGCATTGCTTTTATTGAGGACTTCCTTCATTCTACATCAAATAATATTTTTTAACCTGATTCTCGCCTCATGCCATACAAATGCCCAAGTCACAATAATAAGTACCTGAAATTACCTAAACCCTTTCCAATTACTGTAGCTTTAAATATTTTTCTGAGGATCTCAAACAAGCACAATAGGGACCAGCTTCAGAAAAGTCTTGTGTTTGCAGTGAAGCTGAGCATGCTGTGCAGTTTCACTGACATCACGGGGGGACAAGGGTAGAACACATCAAGTGCGGATGAAAGTCTTAGCTGTAATGCATCTGTTTTTGGAAGTTACAGACTCCATGTTTGTGAGAAAAGAAAACAGGGTCTCACAACTGCACTTCCAGACACAGACCTGTACTGAGTTTTAAAAGCCTGCAGGAGGTGGCATGCTGAGTTGAAGAACTTGATATGGAAGTAATTAGGTAGCAGACAAGAAGCAAAATAGAGAAAATAGTGGAATAAGAGCTTTTAAGAAAGTTAAATGATTGCTCAAATCTCTCCTCCCCTTACCATTCCTGACCTCCTTTAAGTTAAGGCAGGCTCGATGAAAGATCTACACACTTTCTTCTAATAATAATTTCCTCAGTAATCAAGGAGCGGAAGTTGTTAAGTGTAGCATSATCGGTTGGAAGAGATTTGCTCCAGCATTTGGTTCTTGTGCCAAGAACATAAAACTGTCTGATAGGAAGTCCTCCACACATGAGCAGGGAGTAGAGCTGAAGTAGCAATCAGCAGCTGATCGAGCCTGATCAAGCATGCAGACCAGCTGAACAAGCAGGAATTTCAGCAAGTGGTTGCTGAGCTGTTTTAGACTGGTCTGTGCATCTGATCCCACCGGCCCTGATAGTAGCTCTACTCTTTGGGCAAAATCCTGCAACTACTTGCAAGGCTATACAAGGACCACACTGCAAGCAGGTTTGGAGGTAGAACAAACAACAGAGTGTCCCAAGTTAATAATGTGACATTTTGGTGAGACCTGTACACCAGGAAATGGAATGGGTAATTGGTGGGATAGAAAGCTAAGGAAATGTGATCTTTGTTGCTAATTCTACCATCTTCTTCTACCTCCCACCATGAGTAAGGAACATGTGGGTGGATAAGTGGATCCTCTGGCTTGGTTTAATGCCAGCAATGAGAACATTTGTGAAGCAAAGCCAAGCATGCTGGCAAACATCCATCGATCATTCTTTCCTTCATTAAAGTCCTCTCACCTTGTGAGAATAAATTGATTACGCTACCATAGACACGCTTCCTCCAGCACTTCAAAGCCTGCAGAGGTGGAAGCTGGATTTGGGCCATAGTGCCTGGAGCCTTCAAGAGTTAATTAAACATAATAGTAACCTATATATTTACAGGTCCCTTTTTGATGACAGCAACAGAATAGAGGTTAACCCCACTTTTCAGGTTCTCCCTCAGGATTTGTTTGAACTTTGCTCTTGTTCTACCTCTACATCAGGCATGAACTGAGTTCTGCAAGTCAGAGAGGAATGAGTGCTGAATCTCCAGCTGCAGACATGGACCGCAGGGATGGAAAGACTGAGTGATTTGCCAGAGATTATATGTGAAAACTGTGGCAAGGTGCAGTTGTATTATTTAATCCTCTTCTTTTCTCACAAATTCCCTGCCACCCTCCCTCTTCTGTGATGAATCATGAGAATACCAATACATAACTAAGTATAAATGACATGTAGGCACTGGCTGAAATTCTGCAAAGCACCTTACTGCTGCTGAGGTGGCAAAGAATGAGGAACAGAAATCCTCCAGATTTACTAGTCCTAAATGCAAACAGCATTTATTTAAGCTTCCAAATAAAGATCAACTAAGCAGCTTTAAAGACATCACTAAAACCTTCAAGCTGCATAACACTGATGAAAAATTGACTCAGAATCAACATGCTGCACTGTACTTACTAGCCCTGACAAGGTGGATAAAAATAGCAAGGAGACAATGGTGACGTCAATCAAAGACTGGGTGAGCCAAGGAGTTTTGCAAATACTCCCACATGGAGTGAGTCAGAGATGGAGTAGAGAGTTTGAGAAACACAAGGCAAGCAAAATCTCTTTAAAAGAAGTTTCACTGTGTGCTCAGAAGCCTTATACAAATTGAATTTAAAGCAACAGAGAAATGTTGTTGAAAAGAGAGGGGAAAAAGTATCTGGAAGGCGTTTCAGTCCATTGGCATGGCGAGAGGATCTCTTACGATTTTTTACCCAAAAAACTCTCCAAATGAAATGCTAGATGCAATAAATAAAAGCAGATCTTGAGGCAGTATAAATTTCCCGGCTGAAGTTTGGCAACAAGAAACCTGCTCCCTATGCCTTCACATGAGGATGTGATTGGCACCCTGCGGGACAGATTTGTTACAGAGTATTGATGTCTTCTATCAGTAAACAGAGACAAGGACAAGTTCAGCAGCTGATGGATAGAGTATGGTGTGACATTATATGGTAGCTTAGGGTAGTAAGTAATAGCATATTGCAGCCAATTGGAAATTTGGAGAGAATTTTGGGATGTCATAAAGTTATTTGAATGTTTTCATAACATAATGAAAGGTAATTTAAAAAAAAGAATAACAATAAAATAAATCCCCCCATGAATACTGTACCTCTCTCAACATGCCAAGCAACAAAAAGCAACCTTAGGTTTATAGAAGATGGTATTTTTAGATGTAGTAGTCTAGGGTCTCATATACAAGCCAATTCCAAGTCCTTTAATATTTGGGTTTACTTTGGAGAAATAAAAAACAATCAAGTTTTGTAAAATCAATAGTTCTAAAAATCCACCAAAAAGGTGTCTTTTGCAACATCTAAAGGCCTAGTCCATTATAAAAATACTCAGCTTCTTGACAATGTAAATAAAGATCTAAGATTAAAAATTCAGGAGTGATGTTTCCTTTTTAAGCTCATTATATCCATGAGTTTGCTCGTCTTGATCCATAGGGCAAAGAGACCATGCATTTGCACGCACAATAATCAAAGCAAGTATTTTCCTGACTTCATTAGGCCTGGGACCAAGTTTCTTAGCAACTTCATGCAAATGGCTTTCTTTTTTTCCCATCAGGAAAGGTGCACAAATATGACGCAACACACACGAGCTCCAAATGCCAGCTCATGTCACAATAAACATCTTTCCTAAGGTGAGGAAAGAGGTTTCTTTCACAAAGCTTTTATCCACTCTCTGAACTTTTTCCCCAAGTCAGGCCTTTTCCCCACAGACACTCATTTTAGCATCTGGTTTTACAGCATTTGAAGATTGCACAATGCAAAATTTATACAATTTTGTCCTGAAAATGGTCCCCACCAATAACCAATCTCTTTTCCATTTCAGAATTGATTCTTCTTTGTAAAGAGCTCCCAGTCTTTTCTTTATCTGTGACCACTTGTGGATTTAGGCCTGAAGCTGGAGAACAGAATACCTATAAGGGAACAGCTAAGAGAAAATTTTTGTCCTTTTTTTTTTTTTCCTGCTATATATTCTTCATCTATTACTTATATTTCTTTGATGTTTCAGTCTTTTGCAACTGGCAAGGAAGATTAAAGCTATTATTCTTTTATTAAAAATTCAGTGTTCTTTGCCACTCCTTTCCTGTTTTTTGACTGAAAAGCCAGCCAAAACTTAGATACTATCTGTGGGTAGGAAGCATCTGAACAGAAAATGCCATGGTCTCTAATGGTTACGAGGAAAACCAAATATTTTGGTATACATGCAGCCTAATAATTAGCTCTTTTAAAGACAGCAAGTACTCACTTGCAGTGGAAGACCCATCCTAATATTATATATGTACTCACACACCAATTCTTGAGACTCCTTTATATGGAAGAACAATGAGAACTTCAAATTAAGACTGCAAAAGTACTCATATTTTTCCTTTTAACTTCTGGAATGAATGTAAAGCAATGTTTAACTTTCTTTATGCTGAGATTTAGCCATATGGAATGTTTCCTTCCTCTACCTAAATCACAAACTACTGAGAAAGCATAACTGCTATTACATTATGATTTTGGAAGAAGAGTTAAGTACCAAAGCATAGTTTAAGGAAAGGTACATAAGCCTTATTAACTGATCATGTCAGAACAGCTTTACTACTTATTGTTGCAGCCTTTGGGCTTAACTGAAGGTTTTGGTTGAAGGTGGAAGCTTCATTTTGGCCTGGGGATGACCTATGAAAGATGCAGCGACCTCACAGCAGAATAATGGCTTATCTGCAGTGCTAATTTAAATACCACAAGACTGTGACATGTCAGGGTAATACAGTGGTGGAAGTACTCGGGGAATACACGTGCCCCACTTAATAACATGACTTGTTAGTCAACAGAGCCTGTGCTGGTGGGAATTGTCTCTGGTGGTGTAGCTCTTCATGGGAAAAGTCTTACTTTTTATCTAACTGTGGAAAATAGAGATATTATTTTGTTCAGTAAGACTGATACCGTAATTTAGATGGTGACTGCTGAGGGATTTCTGGGTGAAATCTGACCAACAGTTAGCATGAAGTTCAGTGTTCAAACAAAAATGATGGCACCTATTTTAAGCTACAACACACAAGGATACAGACTATATCTGACTGGTTTCTTTTGACAAATCAAAAGTTCACTATTCAGAATAGTAACTGTGTTGTAAACTGTCATCAGGATAAGGCCCTTAGAGTAAATGTCTACATATAATCTGACTAATGTATGTATTTTGTAAGCAATTACTATCGTTTGTCCTTTGACAGGGCTTTCTGAAACATTACAGAGAAATGAAGAATACTTTTAATTTGTACTGTATTAAATTACACTTGTATTAATTATTAAATAAAGATTATTACTAAAAGTTAATGAAAGAAACTATCATTATTGTATCTGCCACAAATAAAAAATCTACTTATTGCATTGTAGAGATGATGCCATCCATTAATTAGTTTATAGACACCCAAACCTAAGGGAATGCCAGAAATTTCCAGGATTTCCCTAAATCTCACATATATGTGAGATTTCTGGTGCAGTGGAAAGGTATGTGCTGTGTATTAGTTTGAATGTTTCTGCCTCTACTTCAGTCATGTAATATCTTCCTCTTTCCAATCACTGCATGTTTTGAATTAATAGAAATAAATCACCAGTTCACATCATATCCATCTTGGAGATTAGCCCTTGAAAATTCTCAAGACATGTGAATTTTCCTGATTTTATATTTTGGAAAATAGAAGCAAACTGACTGAATAGAAGTTAAGCTTTACTGTTGCATGACTGAGGTTTGTCCGGTTTCACAGGTGCAGAATAAATTTATGAGTAAAATTATTCTGGAACTGCATATATATTACGTATATTTCCCTACTTAACTAAAATAGTGTTTCACTCCAAGACAATTTCAATGGATTATTTATTCCGGGTGACAGAAGACAGAACAACCTTGGTCTCTGTTATTTTGTTACACTATGCATAACTTTGAAACTCATCCATTTTATAGGAAACCACTGCTTGGTTGCAAATCTGTCTAGATTCAAGGAAAGAGATGTTTTGAATTTCTCTTTATTTTGAAAGAGAAAACACGATGTTTGCTGTTTGTGTGTGGGGAGCTGTTTTTGTCCTTTGTTGCCCTCCCTCCCAACATAAAGTACCTGTGATACTCATGCTTAGACCCACTGTGCAGGGGGAGAAATCAAGCCATAGGCTGGAACCTGCTGGTCTCTACTGCTAAGCTCTACGGTAGTTTTCTTCTTCTAGAGGATGCGAGGGTGTTTTTAGATGGGCATACCTGCAAAGCTATGCTTCACTGCCCACAAAACCAGCACAGAGACAGTATCAGCAAGTGCTGGCTGAGGGGCCCCCACCAGACTAGGGGAGAAATCCACTGATCTCATCTTTGCTGATCTTTGTTTCTGACAGTTACTTCTACTCATGCTTTGTGCAGGCCCTGGGGAATTCACCCTCACTAAAAAAATTCAAAAATGTGCATGTAGGACGTGCAGCTTTACAATTTTGATGTATTCATAAAGTCATGCAAATACTATATGAGTATGTGAGGTACTAGTCAGAGAGACAGTTTCAGTTAAAATGGGCGACATTCATATCTGGATAGACAGATGGACTATGCTGGGGTGAAAAGTATAATCGTGCTTTTAATATTCATGAACCGTATGTGGCTATACAGGTCTTTAGGGACAGGACAGTGCAGATCCAGATATGTTCAGAAAAGTTGGATGTCACTGGACAAACACATGATGTGATCCCAGAAGCAATGCTTCTCAGGACATTATTTTCTTATAGGGACAACGTCCTTGATCTTGAATGACTGCAGGTTTTAAGTGAACAGTATGTCAGTACTTTCCACTGAAATCATTTGACATGACAACTTTAAAATACACAAAACATATTCTGCAGATAAAGAAATACATGAACTACTGGAGCCCAGATATAAATGCCTGGTAAATAAATATCTGATAGAACTATATATGAATTTTAAATGTGCACACAAACATATATATATGCACATGTATATGTAATAGTATACACAAAGGCATATAGAAAACTAAATATATAAACGTGTATATGCATATTTACATAAGATTCCTACATGTTATTGATGAGAACAAACTATTCAGGAGGTGGCAGGTTTACTCATAACAAAAAAAAAAAGACATTTTATAACTACATTTTACTTGCTCTTGTTTTTCCATCTTGCCTGTCTCCTTGAAATGTTCCTTCCTATTGTGATAAAAACCAATCTCACATTTCTTAGCTGCTGATTGGAAAATCTAGTAATACACAGAACTAACCTTTTTGAAAAGATGCACAGTCTCATCTTGTAAGTCATCATAGTGGGAGCTGCAGGTGCTGAGCAAATGAAGAGCTAGTGTAAAGAAGCCTAAGTAGAGGTATCTCTGTCTTTAGGTTTTGATATGGTAACTGACACCTGGATATCGGATCTTGGACATCTGTTTGACAGTTTTGACTTGTAATTATTATGATGAATCCTTAAACAAACAGATCATAGTAGACAGTGGAAAACACACTAGAATAAAGTAGAACCTGGTCTGTTACTAGGGCTGATGTGTGTAGGAGAAATCAACGAATATTTTTTTAAATAAACGCAAATTTTTCAACTTTTCTACGTACTGAAAGCATACAGTACAATGCATTTGGTGCTGCCAATTTAAACCCTGAATTATTTGGTAGAATTATATCCTCAAAGCAAAAGATGTTATTCTTGCTTTTACTGTGATGTATTTACTGTGGCACATACTTGCAAAATGAAGAGCCTAAAGTAATACTCCTAACACCCTATTCAGACACTCAGACATAAGCAGACTGAAATCAAAGCACCCATTGCTCTCCTCTAATTCAATAGGATTTGTGAGGATACAACATGTTAAGAATATAAGGCCGTTTTTACTTTGATTCCTTAATAAATGGACTTAGGATCCTAACTGGAAAGCTGTAACTTATGTGCGTAGCAAGGGGGTTAAGGTGGCACAGGGTTAAGGTGGGAAGGCATCATAAGTCTCTTTGCTCTGTTTCAACCTTCTGAAATTTGATGCCATTCACCAGAGGTCTCCTAAGTGTAAAAGTTTGTCTCCTCTTGTTAAATTGCCACCTGCTCAGGGAAACGCTAATCCATTAAGGTCAAGCAGTTCTGAGAAGGTGCTGCAGTGCCTGGGGCAGCCTCTTGAGTTTCACTTCTAGCAGCTGCAGGAAGATGAAGTCGGGATGGTCCTCGTTACTGAAATTAGACAGATCAGGAAGTAAACAGAGCTTGCCTTTCATCTGATCTGGCTTTGAGATGGGAAAGGTTGGGGAGGGGGGCAGAGCAGAGGGTGAATTCCTCTTCTAATTACTTTATGGGTCAGTTCTCCAGACTTTGTGTCAATGTCAGACATGCATAATCTTTTTTATTTTTAAATGAGAGAAAAGGGAAAAAAGTCTCATGAACTACTGAAGATTTTAGGGTTTACTATCGTTTAGTTCTCAATACCGTGACTTTCATGGGGATTGTTACAGGTTCCTTTGGGAATGAGCAGCCAACAAATCTAAGATGGGGAAGAGCCATACCGTCTGCATAATCTTGCCCCTTTACACAGTGAAACCTTTGCCTTTTGTGTTCATTGCTTGGCTTCTTTCCTCTGAAGTGGATTTCAGGATTATGAAAGGCACTGGACTGAGAGTACAGGCTGGAGCCCTCTGTTTTTCACACCTGAACTGCTGGCATCACAGTCCTATGAGACCATCTCCTCCCCACAGATCTGGAGAGACAGACACCAACAATAAAGACGAGTGAGATGCCACCTCCATTGCAAAGGCTTCCCACATCGTCTCCCCTCTCTGCAGCCTGTGCCAAAAACCACCCTGCACAAACCACAGCTCCTCTGGAAGGGCATCATCACCTTGCAGAACTCCCTGATTTGCACATGGTGGCTTTGGAAAAGAGAATGAAAATATTGAATGATGGAAGATCATTGAGGAGCAATGCAAAGTGTGCTCATCATGAGCTATAACTCATAGCAGCAGTTCAGATGTGCTCCTGCAATGAATGAATGAACCAGACTCAATCTTGTTTTGTCTCACAGAGAGCCAGTAATGTCTGGGATCAGCTGGTGCAAAAGCAGACTTTTCAACACCTTTTTTGGGTAACATAGGCTGTGATTATATGAATTCCATAGGCACAGGCAGCCTTATTGCTTCAGTCCCCACTTCTCACACACCCACTTGGAGTCCTATTTTCACAGGGTTTTTAAGAGCCGCTTTAGAGAGCTGTGATAATCCAGGGGATTAGTGGGAGCCAGAGGGGAGCCAGACACATGATGCCCCACGACTGAAACATGCAGATGCTTTGCTTTGATGTGATAAGGCGCAATGAAGCCTTTTAAAACCAAGATGAGGGAGTGTTTTGTAGAACACTGCAGCATCCTAACTCTACCAGGGCCAGCAGAAGCCGAGATGCTGTGAAGACAGCTGGTCAACTACTTGCTTTAATTAAGTTTTTGCCCCCTTGATTCTGCTCAGCCAAAGCTCTCTCCTTCACCTTCCCCCACCCCTCTGCTCTCACAGTTTATGATGGTGAGCAAGCAAACTGCATTTTACAGCAGGTATCCCCAGTGAGATGGAAAGACACCCTCCTCCAGAGTTAGTTATGTCTGCATTATATGTAGCCAGAAAGAGCATTTTGACTGGGCGAAAACAGGCATGTTCTACAGTCCTCTTTCTTCCTCTGACTTGCAGCAGGCTTTTGAGTCTCCCAGAGCCCATGGATTATTTTGAAGCTTTTCCCTCTACTTCTAAACTGGGCGAGATACTCAAGCGCACCCCTTTCCCTCTATAAATTCTCAGCGTGCTTCTCCAGCAGAGACAAGTGCGTGTAGATACATTTCTTTTTGCATAATTGTTTCTCAAATTATATGCAGAAAATCTCCAATGTGCATGCAGATGCAAAGAGGTACATATTTAATCATATATCTGTATTTCCCTGTATATATATGTACAACTTACTGGGGGACCAGGACATTCACTTGGCCATTTTCTTTCATGCGAGAAATCTGTATGCATACAGCTGATGTCAGTTATGTCATTAGGCTCTAATGGGGATTACATTGTGCTGAGAACTTTATAGAGATCGGAGGAAAAACAATCCCTATGCAAAGTAGTTTCAACCTACATAGTGCAAAATAACTGGATAAGGTGATGGAATAGAACTTCGTTTCTTGTTAGAAGATGCATTTTTCTAAGACTATGTTGAAAATTCTTTTCTTAACTGATATTAAGAAAGCAAAAGTATTTAGTAGTACTTAAGGTCAGTAATTCACCAGCAAACTCTCAGAGTTTGTTTGAATCTCCAAGGATGAACATCATCAGGATTGTTTAGGAATATCACTCCTTGGTTGCAGAAAGTCCGCAAACCACAGATCACAAAGTGTGCTCTAAGGTGCCACCGAGGTGTGTCCTCAAGCCCTGCACATTGAATTTTTAACTAGAAAGTACCAAGTTAATTGAAGCAGCAGTAAAATACCATCACAGACCCAGATCCTGGGTTTGCTTAGATCTTAGAATCCATACAGATTGAATTCTAAATGAAGTTATTGAAAACTAACCTCCAAGCCCATGACAGCTTGGGACCAGAATGCATTCAGAAGCCATCACATGCCACTGATCTCAGAGCAACAGATAGGATATTGAGAGACACTACTGTCTTCTTCTTTGTGGTACTTTTGCACTGTTTTCTCTCTTTTTCTCCAACATTTCATACTTCTATGTCTCACATCTCTGGTGAGAGTCCTAATTGGTAAGATAAAGACTACTGTGAAGTCAATGCGTGTGTGTGTAAATAATTACTGGAGGTCTTGGTTTCATTATGTATTGTTATGAAAACAAGTCTTGAAATCTCAAAATTTGTCATTAAATAGAATTTGTTTGTGCTTTGGCCAGCCTTACTTTTCTCCACCATCTGCTTGACAAACCATCTTGTCTTTGGGATGCAGTTGGAAGAGGTCTATTATGCTTAGAATAAATGCTGCTGGAAAATAAACTCTTTATTGGAATTTTTATGTTATTCCATCAGACAAGGACACTCTTGCTAATTGGAATAATTCCTCCACTGCCAGTTTCAGTCAAGAAGAAATGTAAGCAGTACGCAGTTGGGATTTTGTCATTGTGATTAAACACATAGCTATTCAAATGCAATCTAGAGCAGATACATCACTCAGTATACCACAAGGTATACTTCTTTCCTTGGCACAAGTGTTTGCCTCTTGTTATCTTGGCACAGCCCTAAAATGAATATGTAGTCAAAAGTGCTAACTGAATTCTAGAAGAGCATCCAGTCAGGACTGGGCACAATACGAATATTTTAAAAATAATGACAACAAACCACCAAACAAACCAGAAGAATTGTTGGAATAGATCAATTATTGTAAAGAAACTGTTCCTGACATGAGCTGAAATCTGTAAAAACAATTTTCGTAATAGGCTCACATCAGCAAATCTCTTCAAGATGCTCTTTTTAATCTGCAATATCTTGGTTTCAAACTCCCTAAAGAATAAGGAATTATCTCTTTCATTTTAGTATTCCAAAGGTGCGGTACCACATATGCTTTCAAAGTCACTTGACAAAGAGAACAGAAAATGTTAGCCCCTTTATGAAGTGGAAAGCTTTAAAAAGCTCTTATTATTCTGCAAAATGCAAACAAAGCTCAGGAGGGGTCTCTGTTAGGAAGCGATTTGCATTTCTTGGAATGATTTAAAACTGACGAAGATGACAACTTGAGTGACTTCTTACCCACTGTGGACCTCGAAGGCTCAGGCAGAAAAGGAAGTTAAATATTGAAATTATTTTTCTGTTGAAAGACACAAAAACTGATCTGATATTTAGGCTTTCTCTGCCTGCTTCTGGGCCTTTGTCACTTTATCATCTGTGACCTTGACTCAGGGAATCACTGATCTCCATTTTATCAACAGCCAGTGGCTGCACAGTCTCTTGCTGATATTGACAGCACATGTTGCTGGTTAAAAAATGACACTGTCTCACTTCTCAAGAAATTAGTTCTTTTTAAAGATTGTTTTATCTACTGGCAACATTAAGATTTTCTTTACAATAAATTCCGCATAGCTCTAGGACAGTAGGCTGGATTCAGTGACTACACCCAGTCAACAGAATAATGGGAAAGCAGATAAATAAGTGGGTTTGGGCAATTGATTCTGGGAATTTAGCATGTGTTAAGATATTATAAAGAACATAAGACTTTTCTGAACTGAAGAAATGGTAAATGGGAATCAAAGGCAAGTGAAAACAAAGAATGCATTTGAAAGACTTGTTTTCTTTATAGGAGACCAACGTACCAATTACTAAACCCACAGTTTTAGATAAAATTTACTGTATGCCAAAAGTAAGATAATCTCTTGCAGAGAAGCCCATCAGAAATGCTACAAAAATCCATGGAGGATCAACAAGTTCTTTGATCATTAGATCTGACTCAGTAATGTGCAGAGATGCAAAGTGGTAATTCAGATGTCCTAGCAAAAATTACTGACACTACTGAGTATTGGTTTATAACACAATTTGATGGAAATGAACCAAAATTTCTAGCACATGATGCTCATCTAGAAGATCGGCGTGTGCCTGTGCAGCCTGTGAAATCAACACAAGCTTCACCATTGACTTGGTAGGAGCAGAAAAAGGCCATTAAGGACAGAGAAGAAACAAAATGGGAGCTTGACCAGTCACACAAGTGCCAGCGAAGCAACCTGTCTAAATTATCACACAAAGAGCTTCCAAGGAGCGCCAAACCGCAGTTTGCTTTCCTGGATGCAGTTACTTTCATGATGTATGGAGCCACAGATTGTCCTAAACACACAGCACGCATACTAAAGACGCTATAAAGGCCAGCCAGCCATGGACACACCTTGCTCCAGCTTTGTCCCTTTGGGCCTACCACACCCAGCCTGGATCTCTGTCCATCAGCCACAGACAATGAGTGTCTGGGCCATATGACACAATAAGCATCTGTGGTGAAATCACAGCCCATTGAAGTCAACATCGAGGATGCCACTGACTACCACAGGGGCCATATTTCATGCAGTCACAGTTGTCTACACAAAATGGAATGGTTTTTTAAGCTGCCCTCTTCACTCTTCCACTTGCTGTCTTCTATAGCAGTGCATCTTGAGGTAAACTGGGACTGATGGGAGCCAGTTAAATATTTTCCAGCACACCCTTTTTGGTGGAGTTGCCTTCTTTTGGCAGCTGTGCCAAGAGATGCAGAGGAAACCCTGTTTCAACCAGGAACTTCATAGCACTGTGGTTAATAGCCAAAATAAGGGAATCCGTAATTGGTAGGCTGACAGTGATTGCCAAGGAGTGAGATATTACTGCTTCTCCTTATTTGAGATTGAATCCTTATTTTAGCAAGGTGATAAAGATCAGTTTCATTGCAATTAGGAAGATAATTTTCACTTATTCTGGGCTTAGGTGAAATGCTATATAAAAGCCAACCAGCACCTAGCACAGTGGTGCTCTGAGCTTGATTAGTCCATTCTAGGGACCACAGCAAATAAAATTAGTAAATAATAATCATAGCAACCAGTGGTGCCTCTTAGAAGATTGAATATTCAGAAAAGCAAAGAAGAAAGGCATTCTGAAGCTGATGTTCACAGTGTCTTCAGTTGAGGTCCACAATATTTCTTCTCCAGATGAAAAGAAATAATACAGGGAAAATTCAACATAACAAAAGTTATACTTTAACTTTTCAGATGGACCAGGATGTTGCCTCTAGCTTCACTGAGAAGCTCAAAATCTCTTGGATTACATATCTAGATATTTGGTGGCCAGCCATGATTGGGTAATTGAGAATAAAAGCAGTCTCTTCTTGGCAGCAAGAATACAATAATGTCTCTGTTACTACACTCATTTTTCCTCCTTATGCTAGACTCCTTGGTCATATCTGATTCATGCAGAAAGAGCAAAGATGTGCACTAAGATCAGAGAACAGCATGCAGGAGCAAGGATGTTTCTTTTGCAGAGGAACACTGCATTTAATAAACGTCCTGAGCCTTAGTTCATTCTAAAGCATTTCATAATGAAGCCCATTGTTTAATCTTCTCTCCTCCCATAGTTAATAATATTCTAATTATAATAATTATTATTTCTTAGCATTTACATAACACTTTGCATCTTCAAAGCATTCTCTAGCTATGAATCATACTGCTCACAAGTTAAGTTATAGAACTAGCCAGGATTTCACTGCTAATTTTTTGAAAGGAAAAATTTTTTTTTAAGTTCTGATTTTATGATGTGGAGAGGTATAGTTCCCATTAGCTCATATTTGAATCTGAACATCTGGAGGATTTGGTCTGACAAAGTACCCTAGTTCCTTTGGAAAAAGATAAGGACCACAACATGTCCATCGGTGGCGTTCAAACAGCTCAGAAGAATACTGAACAGGGCCCAAAGGCGACAGGTAGATTTGATCCAACAAACTGAAATGAAATATTTAGTTGGTTGTTTGGAAAAACATTTTCACAATTTTGAAAGAAAAAATCCAGGAAAAAAGAAAAAGAATAGCACAGAGAGGCATTTTAAATATTGTGATTGAGAACACATAAATTTCGAAGTAGTGGAATTTCCTCTAAGATTAATGTCCAATAGCATCAGCTCTATTAAGTCCAAAACTGTGACAGAGCATTGCGTCATTTGCCTCTCCTCTAACCAGTTGCTTTGTGAACCATAGTCCCAGAAAGCAAATGAGGAAATCACTGTCTCCAGATAGACCCAGCTGAAGAAAGAGCACAGGAAAGGGTGTTCTTTAATAGGGAAAGACCAGTGCTGGGATTCAGATGCCCAAACTTCAGATGCATATAAGTACTTTGCCAAGACAGGAACATAAGACTGTTCACTCCTCCTTGGTCGCCGGAGGTCACAGAGGGAGAGGGAGGTTTACTGGTGGTCTCTGCCCAAGATGCAAGACTGACACGGGCAGGTGAAAATCTCCCCAAAGTCTGTTTCACTTCTCTGAGTGCTGAGGAAGCTCTTTTTCTTAGGTCAGAACTCTGAGGTGACTCTAGGTTGACAAGATTAACTCCTTGTGGATGAGGAAAGGTGGCTACATGGCTTTACTGTTAAAGAAACTTGTATATTGACCCAAAGAGAAAAGTCTCTTTTCTTTGAAATTTGTGCTACCTCTGACCTCCACACAGAAAACCATGACTTTTCACCTTCTGATGGCCTCTCTGAGAGGCACACGAGGTTGGGTTTGGTCCATAGATGATATTAAACTATTACGTTCCACAATAAACCAGATGATCTGCCAAGAAAATAAGCACTATGGCATTTAACTTTGTAAGAGATGGTTACTCCTGGACTATGTATATTAATGAGTTTTGAATGAGTGACGTTTAATAAAATATTCACCATCTCTTCAACTTTCTTTCATTTCTTTTCTTGCTGCAGCCCTTTCATATTTGAAAATTAATTATGCACACCATATTTAACCAGGGTGAAAATGAGACTTACATGGAACCTTTCCAGCTCTTCATTACATATTTAATTGTTAAAATAATCAAGCTATCCATCACACATTCTGCCACCCAGTCGTCTGTCACCTTGGAATCAGTCAGAGAGATCGTAGAAAGAGAAGTGTAGAAACAGAAATTTCACATTTCTCGAGCTGAACAATTTTGCCATTGAGAGGAATGGTCTTGGCATAGTATATCTGTATCGTATTTGCAAAAACAACCACCAGCATCTTCACAGCATCTTCTAATCTTTGAGTTTCCTCCCATTAGCACTAAAAACTATTGTCATGTTATAGGAAAATTCTTCAGCACCAAAGAAATTCAAGTTCCTGTGTCTTCTCATTGATTTTAGAGCCAGACTAAGAGCACTTTATGAAGTACACAGTGATCTGGCTGGCATTTAATAATAGCTACATGTTATGTGATTCTTTTCATCAAAAACTTGTCCATGCACTTCACTAAAATGCTAGGTAACACAGACCTTGCTTAATGGATGGTGAAACAGAAACTCTAGAACAGTATCAGGCTACAGCAGTAATCCATCAAACATAACAAGGCATTTTGTGGAGCCGAGTCCTTTGTCCCAGCAAACCACAAGGTAAATACAGGAAGAAGGATGAAACCTCCACCTTCTGAGTTTGACCACATTGCTCTTTTCACTCAGCTTTCCACATACCAAGAGCTGCATGAAGTCTGCTGGGATGTTTCGTTTAAATATGGGGCTCAGTGCTGTAGGATCAGAAGCCGGTGTGATGCCAGAAATGCACAATATTTGAAAGATGTAAAGTAGAAAGAACTCATGGATTTTCAATGGACCCTTGGGTTTTTAGAAAGTAGAAGAGTAAAGGTGTGAAGAGGAACAAAGTTGTTTCACCTACATGGGTGTCACTCCCCAACTATCTCACATGCTAAATGTACATAATGTCACCAGGAAAACAATATTGCACACAGCATTTTTTAAATATATTTCAGTAGTTATAAAAATATAACCCGGATAAAATTCACAAAGGAGCATAGATGAGGTGCAAGTTTTAACTTTTCATATTTTACTGAAAACATCACTGTGTTTTATGCTAGAGACAAAAGGATCAAAAAGAATATTTAATTCTTTCAGTAAATCCCACGGAGGTGAGATTTTCAAAGGCATTTTGGTGGGAACAGAGTAGCCCAATTAGTTTATCGAAACCCAGTCTCACTATGTATTTCTCTATAAATAAAGTATGATTTCAATTTAGTACCCAATTTTACATAACCAAGAGTGGGCTTATAACTAGACAGGTCTAAGAGTGCTCAGCAAAACTGTAGCTTTAAATGACTATTGTCTAATGCTTTAACAGTCCCTAGCAGTTATTGTACATTGCCCTGTGGTCTAAAGGGAAAATAAGCTTTCTATTATTTTGTAGACAAAGGTAGAACAAATACTATTAAAATCTAACTGAAGAGCTTTCTAAAGAGTATTAAATAAATCTCAGCTCAGGCAGGCTGTGATGTATTGTGAAGGTCAAAGCTGATATGAACAGTGAAGTAGCTACTTGCAGGGAAATAATGCATTTGGATAAAGAAGTTGTGCCTATCAAATGGGGATATGAGCTGGAAAAACAAAAAAAACCCAAACAAAACAAATCAAAAAGCCCACAGAAGATGCAAGAATCACAAAACAAAAGTCACCAACACCAGCCATAGCCTGAAAAGTATCAAGGACAGAACCACTGAAGCGAATGATCTATCTTATAAATTAGACTTCAACTAGTGTAAAAGCAGCCAAAGTGAGGGCCCAATTGTTTTTGTAGCCTGTCGGAAATAATTTCAAACCTGACAGGATACCATGGCTCGTAGTGTGATCTCACAGATTTCAGTGGTCATGCTGAGAGATAAGCAGAGAAGCACGGTAAAAACCCTGATAGCAAAAGCACTGCTGCCAGCTTTGCTGTACTAAAAAATTATCATTCACTCCAAGTAGCAGATCAGGCGAGTGCTGGATGGCTTCCCTTTTCCTCTCTCCCTCCTCCTCTGCCTGCCTCCCTGCTACCACCCTCTTTCTTCCCCTTTCCACTCCCTGGAAGGACATGAACTGTTGTGTTTTATAGTATCAAAACCAGCTGATATATCCAGTAGCAACAAACATCAAAAGAAATTACGCTGTCATCAAACTATCTTATGATATCATTAGTGTCCTAAATTAAAGCAAGATGATTGCTCCAGCAKACAGAAACCAACCATACACAGATACTAATGCTGCAAATAGGTTGTAGAGTTCCACCGGAGGAGAAGATGCCATGCGCTCCCTCTGTAATCATGTTGGGAATCAACTGACAAAGGCATTTCTTCAGCTGCAGATGGTGACAGGCAGAGCTACACACTTCACGTGCCCATCTCAGATGGGGGGCCTGTGCCAGCTCCTCAGGTTCCTGGCTGCTTGGCCCTGGAGGGCTCTGCCAACCTGCCACACTCAGGGGGGAGAAGGGCAGGTCTTGTCAGCCCTGCAAGATCACACAACTGCTGCCCGGACCAGCGCAGAGCCATAAGCACCAAGGGGAGCCCATGGGAAGTTGCAACATCTCTGTTGTTGTAAAAACCTTGGAGCTTCCTCAAGCAGGGCAGCGAGAGGGACTGGTGGATGTAGGGATGGTGGCAGAGGCACCTGGTTTGGAGCACAGGGCCCTTGGGTGGGGGATGCTGTTGACTGCTTAACCCACAAATTTCTACCCATAAGCTTCCACTCCTGGCTATTGCCCTCTTCTGGAAGTTGCAGTGTTGGCCTCCAGGATGGGAATGCCTCTCTTGTACAGGTCAGGGAAATTTTATTCCCTCTGACTTATAACCTCATCTACTCGGACTAGTATCATTACCATTTGCATTTGTATGATACTACGAGGGCCTGTCCAAAACATATTCACTGGAGATTAATATTTTCCTGGAAGAAGCACTTACTAATTTCACTAGAGGTACAGTTTGAATCCATTTAATTTATGTGCACAATCTTCAAGCTGGTAGGGAGGAAAGAGAGTCCTCCGAGAAAAACACTGAGCAGAGATTGCAGGGAACTGAATTCAGTTCTTAGCATTGGTGCAGCTTCAACTGTCAACAAATTACTTCATTAGCCTGTGCTCACTGTCCCAAGTGGAAAACAAAGATATTTTCTTTGATCAACATATCCAATTCTAAAGTAGCTGTTCAGAACAATAGTCATTTAACAAATGCTTTCATTTCTAGAGTTTATCACAATTTGAGTCCAATAGCAATTTGGCTGTATAGCTATGGTGATGTAAACAACAACTGGGCTGGTGGGGCTCATGTGCAACTAGAAGATGGGCTACCATTCCATTTAGCTTTTTCTCAGTAAAGACGCTCAGCTGAAGCTTTCTTGCTTCACTCCAGGACCCCAGCACTATCCCCTCAATTCAGTATCCATAAATTTAGTGATCTGATCCAGGTTAAATGCCCATGTCTTTTTTTTCCCCATACCTAGATCCTGCAAACACTTGTACTAGCACAGCTAAAGGGCTGGAAGATGAAGAGCAGAAAGAAGGGAATAATTTCTCTTCCAAAATTTTACCTTGCTGCTGAAAAAGGTACTTGGGAATGCAGTCCTGGAGACAGGCAAAGGCAGTACCATCTTTGTTTTACAGTCAGGGAATGAAATCACGGAAGTATTAGCCGGTTTGCCCCGGGTCACACAGGAGTCTATTGCAGGGCCAGAAATTTGACATAGATCTCCCATGTCTCAGATCAGTGCCTTAATCATGAAATAATCACCAGAACATTGAATAGGTGGGTTAGCTGTGGAATAGGAAGGGGGGGGGGGGTTATTCCCCTGGTCTATAGAGAGAGAAATGGCAGCAATGCATTTCTAGTTTCTAGAAGTATTTAAGTTAATTTATATCCTGATAAGTGACTGGAAAAAATGACACTGTGGTGTTCTCTGTTTATTCCCTCTCAGTTACTTTCAAATGAAGTTTTCACAATTCTCAGTCCAAAGGAAGGTGTTGGCACAACGCAAACTCAATTGAGGACTGAAAAATCATACTGTAATTTTGACTCATACATCATCAGTAGCCAGGAAGAGTTTTCAAAAATATTCCAGAAGTCAAAGGTCCAGAAAAAGAGACACAAGTTTAATTTCACTTGCTCCTGCTGGTAACAGAACACTGTCCAAAATCTGGAGGCTCAATTTCTTTCAACTTACCCTGAAATTGAAGAGAAAAATCTTCCAGTCCAATCCAAGCGATCTAATTTCTAAATCAGAGTAACCTTCTAGAATACATAAATATTAATACTGATAATAGAATAATAATGTTCCTTCACACTTGATTTCAAGCAATTATTTAATTTTATTAATCCAAACAGAGCAAGAAGGATTTCACTTGCTCATCTCACTTTCTCTTTTTGTGGTGGATCCTTCTGATTGCAAATTTCTACTAACTTACAGTCTGCAGGTGCCAGAGGCCGCAGAACTACCCTGCTCAAGCACAGGTGTGGGGCGAAGGGTGAGACTTTTGGACACTTTTCTCCACAAACTCCATGAAGCTGCAGCAGGTAACTCTCGCTGGCATCCACCAGCATTCACTGCACTCAGTCCATGGTTCCATTTCTGCTGGAGAAACAGGCCTTTTCACCCAAGGGCAGAAGCAAAGGGCTGTGATGCTGCCAGAACAGGGCTTCTGGCAATGAAATGCTTGGTCAAGCCCAGATTTAGCTGATCCAGCGCTGGCAGGCCTCCAGTCCCATCAGGAAAGAAAATGATCATGTGGGCAAAAAACTCTCTCCCTTTTCCAGATTATAAAATAAACTCCCAGTATTTGTCCCTTAGACTCACATTGGCCTAAAATTTCATCCTGCTACAAAGTAAGTCCAGCCACTTATTGGACTGGGAGTTTATCCTTTGTTTTCTCCTTCAAATATTTCATAGATTTATTGGTTGGTCTGCTCTCTATTCCAAGTAACGTAGAAAAAAAATGAGTGCAGGTCTCAAAATACTGACTGGAATTTTTTTGGAGTAGCAAAAGGCAAACTTTTTTGAGCATTTACGTCCAGGACAAAGGTGAGATTTTAGTTTATCGCACATTGCATAGCCTTGTATTTGCACAAGCTGGCAACACAGTGAGACAAATCCTCCCTCATCTCTGGGAGCTATGTACTGCTCACATCCCACAGAAGCTCCATATTGAAAGGCTCCATATATGGCTGGAATTCACCACAGGTAAGTGTTTCTAATATAATGCTATTGCCTCCCTATTACTCCATGACTTTCCCTTTCCTTCCCTCATTTTGAAAGAGTTCTCAATTGCTTTTGTGAAATAAATACCAAGAGAGCATGATGACAACAAAGGTTGGGAAGCTATAATAGAATTTAAAAACTGTAATAATACAGTAGGAGTATTGCAGTAGTGTGGTATCTTTCAACAGATATTGTAGAAGAAAGCATTAATTAAGCTTCAATCATTTAACCTCTGAGGTAGGTAATATTACTGTACACACTTCACTAATGAATAAACAGAGGCCTTGGCATGTTGCAAGCCTTGTCTAAAGTTACCCAGCCAGTTAGAAGAAAGGGAAGAGACGTAATGAAATTAAGAGCCACAGCAAGTATTCCTAGTATGACATCATGCAAATTCTCTTCCCTACTTCCAGCAGCTGGCACCACTGTATTTTCCAAATTATGGTATTTTTATACATATAACCCATGGGTTAACCATCTTCCATCTGTGATTTAGGAGAAGCTGCTCAAGTTGCAGTCATGTCTGTGGGCATTACTCCAGGTTTCCCCTTTCCTCATTTGTCCCACTGACTCCCCTCTTCCCACTCTGCTTTGTCTTCCTCACTCCCTTTCTTCTGAGCTGGCAGCCAAGGCTGCAGAGGTCAGAGGAGTCATTTTCAAGTAAGGATACCTTTGCAAGGGTACAGGTTTCCGAGGGGTTGATGTAAAGCCTGAAAATATGGCAACACATAGTCAACTGCCTTTTAGCTAGTTCCTAACTGCAGCAGCATTACAGTGGGGAAATCTATGTATGCATTTTGCTTGCTCAATCCGCACAGTCACCTCTGGGATCAAGTCACATTCAAGGAAGTAATCCCCGAGGAGGAGAACAAAACAAGTGTTGATTTCCCAAAAGACCAGCTTCATGTAAAATTTCCTCAATGCCTTCCTGGAGAAAACAGAAGAATAGAAAAGTTAGTATGGACAACTATGTCTACAGAGGAAAGAAAATCAACCATATTATCTTTAGAGATTGGATTTTTGGAGATCAAATGTAAGCCTCTTTCTGAGGCCTGGAGTGGTTCCAGACAGCTGTGGAGTAAGGGGGTGGGAGAGAAGAGCTTTTCACCCAGTGCAGAGTTATTTGTATTTGTGAGCAAACCGCTGCGCTATTGCACAAGCAGCACAGATAATGTGCCTCAGAGATGCGAAGTCAGTTAGCCTGGCACATCTTACAGAGCTCCACAAAACAGAAATGCTAGCAGTAATATTAAAGGAGGTGGCTAATGAAAGAAAACTGTCCAGGGAACTGCCCCACAGTTATTTTAAACCTTCCTTTCTTGCCTAATTTCTGCCCTTCCCAGTGATGATTCCTCTCCTCCTCATTTTGATTCAATAGCCATGACAGAAGTCCGCAGCTCCCCCTCTCTCCCATTTATTCCAAGACATAATGTAGTAATTATACTTACATTTTTAAAGGTAGACATTTCTCCATAGGCCCTATCAACCTGTGGCCTCACGATTATAATTACTTGATCTACAGACTGTTAATTTTTTATCTTTCATAGGGACAAAATAGTACAGGAATAGGACACAAGGAAATGCAGAGAAGTTGCAGACAGATACCAGTTAATGTTTCTCTAATGACTACTGTATATGACAGGAAATACAAATATCAGAAAATGCATGATTTTACTTATATTTTTTCCTAATTTCCTATTTGTCAACATGTCGACAGATTCAGTGAAATGGATTAAATTTCTAGGTGGCTTCCTGGGTTATAAGCAACAAGAAAACTATCCAAGTAGGTTTCTGTTTATTACTTTTCCAATTAGATTTGCATGGCATTGATGCTTGCTCTCAGGAGTCTATTTGCAATATTGGGAAAGGGTGTGAGTGAAATGAGGCCAAATCCATGACAAGTTTCTACTTAGCCTAGTTTTCCCTCAGTTACTTATGACATTTCTGTTTTTCTAGCCTGTAAACAAGACAAAAACCAGGAAAAGCAAGACTTGGTAATAACAGTGCTTACTCTGGCTGGAAAAAACTGGTCCAAAACAGCAAGCCTGGCTTTGATTACATGTGGTAATCAAGCTGTGTTCATAATTACTTGACTTAATGTCTCAGGAAATGTTAATCTGCACATGGAAGTCTTGGTTCTAGAGACTGTATGATCCACTGACATCGGGTAAGAAGTTAAACTACTTCATGCTTCCTTTTTTTTCCACTGTAGTCTGATGTTAGGGGAGGACTAACAGAGATAATGGAAAAGCTGGTTAGAAAATGAGCATTTTTATCTTCTAGGCCAGTGTGGTAGCAGTACTAAACAAAACACCACAAACAAAACCTAGCAGCTAGTCAAAGAAGCTGGGTGCAACTTATATGGGCAGGTTTTGTTTTTTCCACTGGACTTAAAGTACACTAACCTGACAGCATATATTTTAGTATACTTCAGAGTTTAGTGAACCAGAAAAATACTTTGTTGAGAATATCACAATGTAGTAGAAGTACTATGATATGAGAATGGATCCCAATGGTGACTGTTTAGGGTAAACTGTAAATTTTTGAATACTGTTTCCTCAACATCTCCTGAAGAAAGACATACATTAGCTCTCGAGACTGTTAACTATGCCACAGTGAATTACACAATTGCACAATGCACATTCAGAAATGAAATAAGCTGTATAGTTCCTGAAGCAGTTTTATTGGGAGTGGGAGGTGTGGGGAGACTAAAGGAGCTCATGGGATGTGTGTTGTCTTGTTTATGTGACAGGTAAGTATTGTGGTAGTGCAGAAACTCTCCCAGTCCCCATCAAGAGTTCGACTGCTTTTGGCTGAGTTGTTTTCATTTGATGGCAAATACCAGTTTCTTCTTGTCCTCTGTGAGTATCTTTCCTCCTTACAAGTGTCCAACTGCTTCCCATTTCTGCCAGTTAGATACACAAAGAGCTTGGGGAGGGAGTGGAAAAGAAGTTTGGGGAAAACATGAGATAGTCATGCTGTAACATAAATGAAGAAGTGCTTAGGACTATATTTAGGTTTAATAGAACAGCAAAGGTATTAGTAAATTTGGCTCACTGGAGAATGAGCCAAATAAATTGCTCATGATTATTTTGACATATTCTGTTTTCAAGTATTTCGGAAACTTAGTTGCTATTTCATCTTGTCAGCAAAACTTAACGTTTCTATAGATCAGAATTATTTTCAACTATTTGACATAGGCATTTTCTACTGAGAGCTCTGGATTTTATTCACTGTCAACACATTCTAGGCCTGCATTTGCCTTTTCCACAGGAACAGCCTGATGGGTCTCTGCCATCGATGTACTTGACTGATTATACACCCAGTTCTTTCCCTTCTGTGTTATTTCTAGGTAAGGAGCTCTAACAAAAAGCATTTGAAATTGTTGTTGCTTCATGGGTGAACGACCAGGCACTTCATGCCACTGCTCATATCTTGCACAGTATTCTCTCTCCATTGATAAAGACTCCCATCCGTGCTGCGTGGCTGGTATGTATATATCTGTATGCTATATATCTCCTCAGCCTTGACAAGGCTTCCCAAGGTTAGGAAAACCTCAACAAATTTCATTAGCATTCTCTTGCTCTATATGCAATGGTCAATCACGCAAGTATTAAGTAAAACCTGTCATAAGACCGAGCCTGCAGGAACCTGTGACTGCAATACCTACTCTTTCAGCACAAAATACTGTCATGTGCCCTTTAACCTGTTCTGCCCCACCTCAAAGCTCTTGACCAAATCCTCCCTTTACGCCTTGGTAATTTTCCATCGCTGTGATATCAGTGCTTCATGCAAGTCCAGTCAGACAAAATCTTCTGCACTTCGTTTGTCTAAGAAAATCTTACCAAGAAGTAGTATCAGTTTAGTGTGGTAACAATCTACAGTGATGAACCTGTGCTGCATTTTTCCCCCATTTGTTTCCACACTTTTTTATTATTTTCTCTGAAAACACATTCCAATAACTTGCATACTCAAAAGTGCTAGACCTGTAGTTACCCAGATTTTAAAATCTTGAATAAAAGTAATAGATCATGACCAACTGGTTATTAAAACTAAGATTATAAGGTGTAAACAGTGTTTTTCAGATAATATTTCTGGAAATAAGCAGCATGGAAAACAGTTTCCCACAGGTGTCAATAGCTGTTCATAAAATTTGACTTAATTATCAGAGCATGTGATAATTTAAACTGATTGAAATCATACTGTTCATGGTAGAACCTCCCCATATGTGTTATAGGTGAACAGCCTTATCACACACAGAGTGAGTTTGGCAAGACTAAAAATATGGTGATCCTTAGATTTAAAAAGCAAATAAAAGGAAGATACCTGGCTCAGACCTCCCCAAATCCTTTGTTCTTTATAGCTAGCAATGTAAAAACAAATAAACAAACAAATCAGCCCATCTCAGAGGTAAGCCATGCATAGAGCTTTGTCCCCACATATTTTTGCCTAGAAAATATCTCTGCATTTATTTGCTGTGTGCAAAATGCTGACTGGCACAGCAACCGTAGAGTGACTAATATATCACTGTAATCAAGGACAGCTGGTTTTCTTGTGGAGTTACCAAATTCTCTTCAGGAGCCCTAGCTTCTAATTATCTCTAACTAGGAGCAGCCTCCACCTTGCCTTCCCTCCCCAGCAATACGAGAGACCGTGGTGCAGCACCCCCAGCCTCCAACTCTTGCTCCCACACGACGGGAGGCAATGTATTAAACATACAATGCGTGTTCTAATAAGTGGAGCCAACGAGAGCTAAAGAGCTTGCAGCTGCTGGTACCACCTGTGTCCCTTCGCTTCCAGCCAGAACAATCTCCTCTCTGCAGTCCCTAGTTGTGGCGAGAGATAAAAGAGGCAGAAAGTGAGAGTGACATGTCTGGCTCATGTCCTGCTCTCGTCATGAAGGAGCCAGTGGATCTGGAAAGCTTGCTTGCTCCCTCTGTGAATGTGGATGATTGCGCCTCTTTCCCCCACAAGCATGCAAACACAAGGTGGCCGTGTATGAATTTCCTCCTTATTCCTCTGTGAAGTGTGCCCCACACGCTTGTTGCCATAGTTCACGGAAGTGCAATTTCATTAGTCACCCCTGTTGGCTGTCCCGAGTCCTGAGGATTGTTGTGGGACAGCAGACTTGGGCTGAGCAGAGAACAGACCTGGTGGGTAAATGTGATTTTGGCAGACTGAATGGAAATCCATCCTGAGATCCATTTTATTTTAAGAGACATTTTTATAAAGGCTGCTGACAGAGAGCCGGGGTATTTTTTTTAGCCTCCTTTTTTTTTTTTTTAATATGCTGTTTCTTTTTCGCTTGCCCGACCGGGTGGTGATATGGATGCCTTTCAAAGTTTAGAATTATCTGTTGGCTACTTCACTGCCTCAGGACAACTGGCATCCGTTCAGGGATCAGAAAGACCATCAGTTGTTTGGATCTTTTTCCTTTCACATGGAGTTTTGTTTTGCTTTTCCCCTTTCCCTGTATTTCATTTCTGAGTTGGCTGTTTTGAATCAATGCCCATCTTGGGCCAGATTGTGCCATTAAAGCACTGGCCAGTGTTGTAGCCTAGATGGAAAGCAAGGTTGGCAGAAATAGGCACTCACATAGATTGACACTGGATTATTACCAGTATTAGTTATCAACAATGAGAACTGAATCTGTTCTTTACAGAATTTCTACTGCATCCTCAAACTAGACTCTCCTTTCTGCAAAACTCTGTCTGCAGTTTATCTGCTCATTTTAGAAATCCCCTCTTAGCTGACATTCCAAGCATGAGTGCTGGAGAAAATTCCCTCTGTCAAGTTTTATAAGCAACACCTGTACTCCTACAGTCTTGCCCTTTTTCCTTCGCAAATCCAGGGCCCTTATCCCTTCCTTTCCCTTGCATCATATCAGAATGTTACTGCCAGACAGGATGTAACAGGCACAACATAACATCTCTCCTTCTGGTCCAGCGTGGACTTGGCTCCTTCTGTTTCAATTTAACGTAAACTAATGACCTGAATTGCAAATATATTTTAGCTTTGTAGTATAAAGTCTGGGCTCTTGGAGCTATCACAAAGCACTGGTTATAACACCACTGACTTCCTGTAGACATATCTTCTCTTCCACATAGAAATACTGTTCAGAAACATTTTGAGGATTTCTTGTTCTTGCCCAGGATTTTTGAATCCACCATAGCATTGGCAAGAGGACATTTCCCAGAGTTTTTTCCTGTAGCTAGGACGGCTCTGAACTTGAATGTATTTCTCCCACAATTTAGAAGGAAAACAATTGGATGTGGGGCTGTGATGCCTGTTCCAGTCATTGCAGCAGTTGTCGTTCTATTACTACTTTATAGAAAATATTCATAATGCCCACATCAAATTATCTAGCACAAGCAATAAAGCAGATGAGAAGACTTTCTTTGCTTCTCTGAATTGCCTCACAGCAGAGCTCTCCCTCCTCACTGACTACACAAAGAGCCTGGGACTCCTCACCACCTAACTTAGCAGGTGACTGAGGTTGGTGGTATGAATATCCTGTTGTGCCACTGCCTATTTACTGCTCCGTGTGTCGTTTGTTTCACAGTCACTGTTACGTGCTTTGTTCTCCTTTGTGAAATGCTCCGTAAATCCTTGGATGCTGTGAGAAAAAGTTCTTGCATTTATCGGCCTGATTGATTACAACTGGTCTTGGAACAGAGGGAGCACAAGGGGTACATTGACCACTTTGGGGGACAACGTGATTTGATATTCCTGCTAGTAAATACATCAAGCAGAAAGTGACCATGTTAAACAAACAGGCTGCTCTGTATCTGTACCATTAGTTCTGATAGTAAAGAGGGAGTAAAAAAGTTGACCCTCCAGCTTTCCATGCTGTCCCATGGCAGCTCCCAGCATTTGATTTTGTATTTGCCCTGTAGCTCATTCCTTTCAATCGTTGCAAAACTGGCATTAGACCAATTTCATTTCTCTTGGCCTGCTTCTTGCTTATCCTCTGTATGCACTGACGGTCCAGTCCTATAATGTGACAGATGCTGTCCTGAAGCAGACAGAAATTGAACAGTATTGCCCTGCACCTTCCAGGAATGAACCAAAAGACAGCGCAGACTTTTCCAATTGTAACTAAGATATTACTTCTCTTCCATTTTTTAAAATTATTATTACTATTATTATTTTTCAGACATTAGACACATACGGTCAACAACATGTGGCAACTGATACTGTAAGTCTACCAGAAGGTGTTTATTTTCTTTAGGAACAATTGAATCTTCATTTTAATTGTGTTCCTCCACTCCTTTTACAAACACACTATTTACACAAACCACTAAGGGAGGCAGATATCCTTCCATCTGTCCACATTTCTGCACAAACACGGTTTGCATGTTCAAATTCAGATGTGTTTATGAGTGCATGAGAGAGAAAATATTAATGTACAAAGTTGGGTGTAACTCAACAAACCACATTGCTTCTTTGAAAATGTGATGCAGTATTTAAAAGTGTTGACATATTAAATTAAGAAATGTTTAAAAGCATTTAACATTTCAAATATATCTTTATTCTCCCTACTTAGCATATGAAATTATAGATTCAAAACTTAAATGAAAGGTGTTTGCATTGCCATCTCCTATGAAACATGTTTGGGGGGTTTAGAATGGTTGTTCTTACAGTGGGCTGCGGGAAAATTATTTTTCAATAACTCTGTTGTGTGGAGCTTGACTAAGAAGTGGCAATAATTGTCATTAGTTACTCACTAGGAGATGTTCGGGCAGAATAGTTAGTGCTATTTTCAAATCACTCTAGTTCAATTCTTTTTCATTGTAATAATGTTAACATTGGCATTCTATGGAACTGATACCTTGATGGTTTACTTGTGAAAGATTCAGGTCATCTCTTATTTTTGTGTGTGTGTGTGAATGTGCTCTTACTCTTTCCCTGCTTCCAGATTTTCTTCTAATCATTAGTGTATGTGCAGTAATGGTCAAGTTAATGAGGTCTCATTTTAACTTCTTATGCTTCAGCTAGTCTTTTGGCACAAGGAGAGCTACTGTTTGTGAAAGCTTAAATCATGGATCCAGATAACTGTGCCTCCAGAGCCACACCAGGGTAGTGGTAGATGTACGGAGCAAAATGTTACCCCACATGCTGGTGACTGCAATTGTAGTGCAGGGAAAACACCCATCATTACTGCTTGTCAGCCAGTGTTTTCCCCTCTTCTTCTCAAGGACTTTCTTAGAAGTGGAGAAATTGAGGGAATCTTTTGGGTGAGATTGTCTGCTTTCCACCTAAGTCCTCTGCAGAAACACAACCATCGAGTGACCTTATGCTTTATATGTAGGGCATACGGCAAACAGAGACAGAGAAGAAATGTTTCAAAGCAATTCAGTAATTTAGGAGTGTAAGTCCTGTTGATTTGCCAAGTGTACAAAACCCACTACTAGAGAAACGTGGATCATGGAAGGGATTTTCCTCATCAATATTATGTTTGAAAGTTGCCTACTGTAAGTGCAAACAGCATGATGGAAAATTGTATTATTTGTTCATATAAACAGAAAATTCTCCATTTTGCCAAAGATTCATAACATATGAATCTTTCAGTTATTCTTGCCAGTTCCTTGTGTTGATTTTAGTATGGCATTTATCAGTTTCTATGTATTTCACTTGGATTTTAATAAGATGGACTCATTTGTATTGTATTTTATTCTTAAATGCATAGGTATATTCATTTCCAGACTGGATTTACAAATATCTAAAGGTACAAAAACCAGAATAGACTGCTGAAAACTAAGTTCTGTGTAGTTAGGGCTAGATACAGCTATGTGTGAGTAAGCAGTTATCACATATTTACCTATAGAGTCTTATGTATATTCTTCTCAAGATAAAAGGACAGGCAGAGCAGCATTTTCACATCATTACCAAAGCTGTGTTACAGCAAAAGTGTTCAGTAATTATAGTGCACACTAAGATACTACTGTAAAAACTGGGGAGAAATTACAGGTTATTTAGATAGTATGACATAACCAGAAACAAAGATTTGTTGTGTTGGAATTCCCATTTGTAGTGGCCATTTTCTGTTGAACTGATCTTGTGATTTCAAAAAACGCATTTCCTTATAGAGTCATATGCAAGTCACCTGCAAAGCACAGAGTAAATTCGGTCCTAACGTGAGGTAATACACATGGAGGAAAAAAAAAAAAAAATGAGGAGAAAAAAGCACACAAAGATAATTATATGAATCCTGGGCCTGATTCACTGCAGTAACATTCCAGCCAAGTAATTCAAAAGAAATTAAGCCAGCACTATATTGGAAGAGATTCACAACGGTAAATTAGGACTTCTTTTGGCATGCTCATGTGCAAAAAGGAAATTTGCTCATTGGATTCCCCCCTCACTTTCACAACATAAATCAGCAGTAATTCCACTGAAATCAATGGAGTTAAGCCAGGTTAGAATGACGGGGAGATGAGAATCAGATTCACAAGGCACAGTTTGCTGTGATTTAGCACACAAACGAGTGCCTTATAATCTGTTTACTAACAATGGATGAAATATGCAAATTGTCTTTTTGGAAAGCAACCGTGAAAACTGAGCTTCACAAAAAGAAAATGAGGGGTACGAATGTTCTTAGTTCCAGACATTCTCATCCCTAGTGAAAGGTTTGATATACAGACCCTGTCTCAGTGAGAAGAAAACTGCCAAGTCTTCACAAAGCATGCAGAAGTAAGGTAGATTATAACAAGATGTCAGACACTGATGTGGAATGGCAAAAATCCCTCACAGACACTGGGATAATCCGGCAATCAGGCCCTGAACAATGTCCCTCCGAGCAAACCCAGGCAGGCCGACCATGCCATTTCACAGTACAGACTGCACCCTAAATGTACTGCAGAGCCATGCAAATGTGACTGGGTCCAGGTGGACCCAGAGCCTGGTGGTCTAAAACAGGAAATGTTGATAAAAAACCCCCTGCCTTTATGTTTTCAGAACCACTGAGGATTTAAAATGGTTGCAACTGAGAATCAGAATGTGGCAAGTGACTGAACAGAAGATCCCAAAATAACTAGACAGTGAAATGCTTTCATGTTCACTTACCCATGGAAGAGACAGGGAGAGTTAACTTTTATTGGCTCTGATCAAATGCTCATTCTGGATTTCAGGATGCAGAATGAGCCTGGTAAAACTGCACATCATAATTAGAGAGATTATTTCCTTATGCTAAGTCTTTAAATTGGGATTTCCTACTTTGGATTTTCTTTTTCCTTATGATTCTTTTATTCTGATCCAGGCTCAACACAGATATTTGTGTTACCTGTGAGAAGACATTGTATTATGGTATTCAAGACCAGGCAGGACATGCAACACATGGAAAGACTGGGATTTGCGTTAACTGTATCCTAAAGCATTGCCTCAGGAGCACTCCAAGTTCCACAGGAGCTCACAATGAAGGAAGCCTTATCTTTTCCCAGCAAGCTGATGACCTCATATCCTTAATTCCTGACTTCTGTTAATTTTTAATAGATGCGGGAAGGACCGTCTTACAGTTTGAGATAACAGGGAGGACAAGACAGGAGGAGCTGTCTCAGTTCACAGGCCTACAAATCTTACACAGCTGACTGGAAAATAGTATGAGGGAAACCAAAAACCTGTCACAGCAGGCTCTGGAACCCTATTGCCCAGAAGAGGGCAGACCTACAGTATTTTTCAGTAGATGGAGGCATTCTTGCAGGTCTACTCTTTCTTTTGTCTGTCTAGTCTGCTGTGTGGGATGCAGAAATTAAATACAATGCAAACATACAAAAAACCACAACTCTAGGAAAGAAAATCTCTGGCATTGGTCTCAGTCCATGGGCTCAATCCTTTACCAGTCAGAGTTCTTAGGCAAGAATGTTTTTCTGTCTGCCTAATGATTATTATGGTCAAGTAAGGAACTAGATCCATGTCACTGCTGTAGATCTAGAAAAAAGTCTGTCACAAGTGAAAACTAAGCCTTAGAATAGAGAATGCTAATTTTAATAGAGTTCTCCATTCCCCCCCCAATAAAATGAAAACCATCATCCAGCTTTCACCTTATTAGTTTCTCCCTACTTTTTCTTCCTTCTTTTCCTTCTGCTTCCCCCCAAATGACTGAAAAAGAAGATCTGAATGCATGATGATCCATGTATTATTTATTAAAGTATACCTAACTGTCCAAAATAAATATTTGAACTGATCTTTCTATTTCACTGAAAGTGCACAGCAGAAAATACAGTGAATTCTTGCTCAGTTGAACCTAGGAATCATAATATCAATATTAGCTATGATGATACTGAATAACATACACCTAGTGAATAACATCTCTATGAATACAGTTCTTAGAAACACCTACTAGGAGCAAGCGCTTTTCCAGTTTTCTTAGCTTCCAAACACTTTCACCTTCTGTCTCAGAGTTAAAACTGTGATAAAAGGACATCATTTTTTGCTTTAAAACAAAGAGAAATTCTGCTCTGAAGTAGGCTCTGCTGGTAGTGAAATCTGTGTTTGCCAGGTCTTACATCCCTTTCCTTTTTTGCAGTTGTTCTTGCTGTAGAAGCCTCCTGCTCACCAGCCAGCTCTTGTCAGCTCTTGCACTCTGCTTAATGCCAAGTGTCACAGGGTACAGCATACTAGGGGGGGTGTGACTGGAGCCTGGGTACTCCAGCAGGAAGCCTGACCCAAACCGACCTCTTGCCAAGCCGTTGTACAGTGAAACATGGCACCAGAATAGCTCTCCAAGGTTCTCACTGTCCTGTGATACTGATCTCCCCCTCCTTTCCCACACCTTTACACAAACGTCCCTTTAAAACGAAGCAGAATCTGGCATAAAATACCTGACATAAACCCACAGTGGCTTATGTACACTCATCACTAGATTTTTGCAATTTGGTCATTGCCAGTATTCCCTTGAAGTTGGGTGGAAAACTGCTGTGACTGCAGAAGGTGGCTGCTCCCTCACCGTTCAGACAGGTGTGTATGAATCAGACCTGCACTCTCCTTGGACAACCGCAAATATTCTGCTCCACTAATGCATTAAAACTTAAAAGGTAAGAGAAAAGTACACAGAGAACTGTCCTTACTTTTAGGTTGCATCAAAGCACTTGAAATCAGATGAGTTTTTTCTACTCCCAGCTCCAAGTTTAGCACAGACCAGGACAACACAAGCATTTTGTTAAAAAAACTTCCCTGTGGCATTCCGATTCCTAGAAAAAGAGGAATGATGCCATTGATCAGCAGTGGAGGAGACCTACAACAGATTAGGACTCTACCAATTCAGAAAGAAATAAATTATTATATTAGAAAAGTAAAGCATACCACAAATCTCATGGAGAGAATGAATAAGTAACAATTATAATTATTTCTCATTCTGACGAACATGAAGTTATTACAGCCTGTTTAAAGTTAACAGAAGTAAATACTTTCTCATTTGATATGTAATGAAAGTGTGGACCTTATTGCTACAGGAAATTTTGAAGCCAGAAATAATAAAAGGGATAAAAGAACAATTAGAAGTGAACCTAGAAGAAAAGTCTGTCAGGACTATTAAACACAGAGATGTGCTGTCTTCTCTAGTTCTGGAAGGTTTCTATGTGTTCAAGGATCTTAGGATGACAAGCTCCAATACACATATTCAAATAATAATTTGGAATAAAATTTCACAAAAGCGAAACAGTATTTTCCAACAAAACCAGCCCAGCCACCATCTTCCAAAATGTGTTTATGAAAACTGTCTGAGGTAATGCTCGAAACCGAACCTAGTCCCTTCAGAGTGCCATTTAAGGAAGGAAAACATTTATAAAAAAGCATTAGCTTCTGGCCTTGAAACATTTTCCAGAAAAATAAACCCAAACATCTCCCAACTACTTAAGTCAAATAGCCATTGGGGTTCCAAAATTTTTGACAGAAACTGTTAAATATTTTTACTCGCAGCTTGCTGTTTCTCCAAAGCAACAGACACAGTGTTAGAAGATTAAAAGTTTAGGAATATCCCTCTTAAAACTTAGCATAGGCTTATTCAGCCCCGGGTACAGCAGCTGTTGCTTCAGAGGCAAAACTGGCTGATGGTAGCTACAGCACCACTGCAAGCCAGGCTCCCCGGTCTAAACCTTCCTCCAGTTTAAAGATCTGGGCCTGCCAACATTTCCACAGCAAAGGACCCATCCCTCCTCACATGAGGGGAAGACCTTTGCTTCCCTGTCCCTTCCCAGAGGGCAGAACAGGTAAGAAAAATTAGGCAGCATTTTCAGAAGCAATAGTTTAGCATCCATGACATTGAGTAGGGGCAAATGTGAGCATCAGTGAGACGCTTGTTTAAAATGAGCACCCTCTATTCTTGGCTCTATTACAAAGGCAGAGCTTGCAGAATGACTTGTTCATTATTGAGAGACAGACTAGACTGAACAATGGGGACAGTTGACCTCAGACCACACACATACTCCCTTCACTTGGTTCCCAGATGATCTCTGGATACCGAGTAATCACTTTTCCTGAAACATGAGTCTCTTCCCTGCCCAAAATTATCCCATCCCTTCTCCGGGCATTGCTGTCAGTGAGTGAATCAAAAAACACATCACAGGTTTTCAAAAAGTGGATCCAGCAGAAATGGGACACCTTTTTATCTGTATGCTGGGAACCTGATTTTGTCAATTATACGCTGTATATAAAAAGCCTCTGCTATCTGCTTTCACAGTACTCTGGGGAATGCATATGAATAATTTTAAATGAGGAAAATGCTGTTGGGAATATTGTTTTATTTGGGAATTCTAAACTTTGAAACACATCTACAAAGAGTATTTTATAATTAATAATATTTATTTTTTATATACACACATATATGCCTGTATTTGGATTAAAGTAAATAGAGGAGGGAGACTACATTTAGAATCACACAACAGCTAACACAGATCTTGAAAGACAGGCCAAAGTGCTCTGAAAAGAAATAGCTTTAGACAAAGGTGGTAAGCATGGGAAATCCTCTGATTACCTTGGTACAGGCTCAAGTGACTGACATGTGAGTGACAAATGTGCTATCTGTGGCACTGAAATTATTCCATTTATCAACTATATACTTTCCCTGAGACATGATAGTTATGTAACAGGAATAATTCTGGAAAACTCTAATACATGTCAATGAGAGTTGGTTTAGGGTGATAATTTAAACCTTTGCAGTCTTCTGGGCCTTTTTGATGACACCTCACCATTTATTGACATAGTTCATTCTCTTTTGAACTATGTCGGTTAGAATCATTCATCTCAGAAACTTTACAGTGATTTCATAGAGACTGCTAATACAACACTGTTATTCTTAAAGGAACAATTTTCAGAGCAACACACAGAGGAATTACACTGCTTCCAAATTGCAATTGTTGGCTAGTACTTTTGTCTTTCATGCTATTCTTTTTGGTGATTTTTTGATGTAGCAAACAAATTGAATTCATCTTGAAAAATAAATTACAAACTGGGAGTTTTCTGAGCTGTCCACACAGTATTTGTTTCATCTTCCAGCATATGTTCCAAGTGTATCACTGGGACTGACACTAAGAAAGAAGGTGTTTGCCAGCTGTCACCACAAAGTGGTTTCTGAACTGTAGTATTATTGCCGGATCCTGAGTGCTCTTGCATAAAAATAAATATTAGCAACAGCTGATCTTTTACTGGTGACCAATACTTACTAATGATCACATAGAAGTTTCTGAGCCTTTTTTTCATGCTAGCCATTCTTTTATACAGATGTCTTTGTATTGAAAACTAAAAGGACACTTTTTTATTTTATAAATCTCAGCAAACTCTTCTGCTATTCCTTTTTTAATCAGTGGAAACAAAATACTTGTTATCCAAACTTTGTAACATTCACATATATTAATTGGCCTTCTTACACTGCTGTACCACAAGATGTTTTCTGTCTTTCCTGAGCCCTGGAGTATTTCTCTCTCAGCTACAAAATTCTGCAAAACATTTCAAAACAATGTTACAATAGTTATTATGTTAGAAGACTTAGAGTACAGCCATCTCAGTCTACCAAAGGCCCCCTACATATTGCATTATATTTCTCTATTCATCGGTATTTACTAATGGATCTAACTATCTAGAATGCATAAGATTTTCCTTGAAAAGTAATACACAGATTTTCAGGTATTTTTTTCAGTTGCAATGAATCATGTTTAGCATTTAATTTACAATATTTACTAAAAACCCCGCACACTCCTTCAAAAGAGCTCAGAATCAAAATATTAAGAACAAAACCAAAAATCATAGCATTTGGTGGGGAGAGATAGATGACAGATTAGCAAAACATGACTTTGCATCTGGTGTCTAACTTTGGATATATATTTGAGGTTTTGTCTTTCCCACTGTTGTAAATATTAATATATTTAGGATAGATGTAACTTTCACCCCATCTTCCTGACTCACTATCAGCAGAATTCAAGGAACTTGCCCCCTACATGTCCTAATGAAAATGCTTCATGATGCTAACTCATGGGAAAAGAAAAAAAAGGTTCATTTCACTAAGGACCGTATTAGGGTGTCTCATTCTTGTGAACTGCCATCTACAGATGGTGTCCAGTGCAGATGAAAAAGGTACTACCCTGAAGGGAAAATAAGCTCCTGTGATAGACTCTCACATTTTTCGACACATATCAATTTTACAGTAGTGTGTATTTACACAGAAACCCACAAATACATTCAAAGTAACTTGTATTAATACCCAGGACATCTGTGGTAAAATATTGCAATGCAAAATATGCTTAAGCTCAAAAAAAAAGTCAATGACAGAAAGTAGTTTCAAAAACATTTCTTTGTAATATGAAACCTACAGCGGTGTCTGCTGTTAGATATGTCCTCCTTCAAGATACGACATTCCTGTGCATGCAAACAGGGTTATCGCACAAGGAACTGGAGATGTCCTGATATTTATCTAGTGAAATAAAAAACCAGACGGCACAAATTATTAATTTTACCCTTTCTAACATAAGTAGAAACTCTGAATACTTTCCCAGCTCTGGGTTTCTTGTCCAGCTTGAGATGACTGAAGCTAAAGAGATCAAACGCTCAGGGTCTTGGTTATTCTGGCGTCTTTCAGGTGTCTCAGGCTGTACACATGAAACCATGACTCACTTTTTGAAATTATGCTGGGACAGGAAGCCCTTTCAAACCTCAGCCTGAACTCTGGAATACTAGCAGGGAACCATGCCTTCTCTTTCTTCACTCACCCTGGAGAAAACAGTCAAAAATTTGCCTTCTGACCTCGCTGATACTGGATTGCTTAAGAACCTGAAAAATCCTCTCTGTGCCCTAGAGAAGACCATTTATCTTGTCTCGGCTGTGCAAGCCTCACCAGGCTGCCACAGAATTGTCTGAGTTGTTGGCATCCCTGGTGCCAGTGGGCCAGTCTTGAGGACCACAATCCTCTCCCCAGCCCTGCTTTCTGGTGGCCTCTACACTTGTGCTTTCACAGGGAACATTTATCCAAGGAAATTCACCAGAGCTGGAATCCGGTATTACCCCAGGTCTTTTTGCATTGCATTAGAGAGTTAGGATGGATAAAAATCTTCCCTTAGAAGCAGAAAAACCAGGTAAATTTTAACGTAAATATTTGGCCAAGTAAAAAAGAAATGCAAATTACTCAAAAGTACCAAAAGATAAATATATGTCATCTAAGTCTTTCAACATTGAACTCTGATAAACCTTCCTTAGCTCTCACAGAACTCCCTATACTTCCAGCTTTTCACCAGCTAAGATTTTAAAGGTCATCCAATATCTCAGCCATTCAAATATATGGAAACAATTACCATGTTAGCACATATGATTCACAGCATGCAAGTTTGGAAATAACATATATATTGATGTAACTATTTCTTTTGTACAGGATTTAAGATTCAAAACTACACATTTGA
Organism: Amblyornis subalaris; assembly: GCA_018881555.1. Classification (NCBI taxonomy): domain Eukaryota; kingdom Metazoa; phylum Chordata; class Aves; order Passeriformes; family Ptilonorhynchidae; genus Amblyornis; species Amblyornis subalaris. The sequence continues at coordinate 3,916,662 of JACAXG010000006.1, forward strand.
AAAGAATAAAAATTAATAATAGGGAAAACACATGTGGTGCATTTTTGCTACCTGAGGATGCCCTGAGGAATCTCTCTGGTCAAGGTTTTTGCAGGATCAGTGAGAGTGAGCCCCTCAGCTGGTGTTGAGAACATGTGGGTTAGTCCCAGGGCCATCATCTTTCTGTAGCCATCTAAATGCTCAGAGGGTCTTACATAGCATGTGCTTAGAAAGAATTTCCATTTTAAACTTTAGTTTTTAGCAGATGATTTTTATAACCTTACATCAATGGTCTAACTGCAAAACAGAGGGTAAACTCAAAACAAAGAAACTGCTTGCTAAACAGGATGCCAGCTGAACAGAACGGAGTGATAACTTTCCTCTCTGATTCTTCACTGATGGTAGTCTCAGTGTCTTCCTTATCATCCCAATGAATGGAAAACAACATGTAAATTTTATTTTAGGAATGAAATTATTATAAAATGCATGGATTTAAAAAAACTCCACCAAGCTCCTACTCTGAGAGTAACAGTATTTTTAGTCTTGACTGCTGTATCAGGAATTTCCAGCAGTAAGAATTCATATTTCTTCTCATTCTGTGAAATAAAAAAGGCTTACAATTCTGTGAAATGTAATGTACAGGTTTAATAGGATTGTACTCTTGCCTAATGTCACAGTAACAAATAAATGCAATAGAGAATTGCTGACACAATAGAAAACTGCTAGTTCAACACAAATGAGTCTCTGTAAATAAATCTGAAGTAATTTCTCTATACATCTTGGCTACTGCTTTAAGCTCTGCGTACAGTCAGGGGTGAGGGTGCAAGGGGAACCTTGCAGCAACCTCCTCAGTGTGTTACAGCATATTGCAACTCAAGGAAAGAGTGACCTGCTGGTTTGACTTCAAAATACCTTGTCTAGGCACAAATCCCCCTTGCAGCCCACATGTTACAAAGTGCGGAATGGCACATCCCAATCTGATGGAAAAGGGATTGTGAAGGGACAGTGGTATTGCCATGCACTGGGCAGTGGTCACAGACTCAGAGCTGTTGCCACGTGGTTGGCACGACATACCCCGGGTACAAGAAATGAAAGCAGCACCTTATCTCCCCAGTCAGCAGTTCTTGGCTCTTTCTGCCACCATTTCCTTACTGGCACAGGCTTTCTTCTCACTGGCAGATCCTGCAACATTTTATACTGGGAAAATACACATTACCCCTACTCTGACCATTTCCCATCCTGCGTATGCTGAGTCGTTCCAGTGCTACCAGTTTTAACATGACAACATGTCTACCACATGCTGACCAGTCTAGGGAAAAACATATCATACAGCTGACAGATTCTTATGCATTGCATAAAACCATGAGAGAGCCTTATCTTCACTAAAAATAATGGGAAAACCACAAGAAAAAGCCTAGCAATGACTGTTGTTAGTATGAAATGGTAGTGGATAAAACAGCTGTCACCTTTTTCCCTCACCTTTCTCTCTAATGGCATGTTTCTTAAACTAATTTTCTCACTAGTCCCATATGGGATACAGTTCTAAGTAGCATGTAACATTAAGCAAATTGTATATTACAGTATTTTTCAATTCGGGGCATCAGCACTCTACCCAATGAAGTCACTCAAAATGTCATGCTAACAGCACAGATGGAAATCACCTTTTCTTTTTCAACATGCACAAGCATCCATTAAATAAGACAGTAAGTAACTCTTCCCAAGCGATACATAGGCATACCAGGAAGAGCTGGCACTTTCTTCAGCACAATTCAATAGCTTACACCCACACTGGACGGTTTATTCCAGTTATTTATTATAAACTCTATTGTATAGTCAGAGATTGCCTCCTGATATTCAAAAATGTTATAACTCCTTTTGCCAAGGAATCCTCTTATTTCCTATTATCATGACTTTTCTTCTGTGGAAGGTTGGCCAGGCACTCATCCAGCTCCTTTCCCACTGCCCCTTCTCAACAGGACAGAGGGCAAAAAATAAGATGGAAAAGCTTACAAAAAATTATCAATAAAATTATCAGTATTCATGGGCAAAACAGACTTGATTTGGTGAAAATTACTTTTTTTATTAACATTAAATGATTAAGTTATTTTATTAATTATTTACTGCCAGCTAAATTAGAGTTGGATGTTGAGGAACAAAGGCAAAAATAGTAAAATACCCTCACGCTCTGATCCCCCTTCTTAATTTCATTCCTTCATTTCCAGCTCCCCTAGCACCACCAGGGTCTCTCCAGTGGGTGCAGGGGACTCTGCAGAGGACACCTGGAGCAACTCTTTACCTTCCTCTCACTTTGATGCTCAGAAAGCTGCTTCTCACACTTTCTTCCCCTCAGACCAGTGTTTTGCCAGTGCTTCTCACTCAACCACGTTTTGCCCTTTCTTGAATAAAAACCCAAAAAGCAACAACCCCTTGCCAGCAATCTTCAATGATCTGCTTTCAGTTAACGGCCATTGTGGAATACGACACGTAAGAAATACGGAGAGGCAGGGGGACCTGGTCCTTGCACTGTTTATTGACAATCTCCCTGGGTGGCTTGATTAGCTGAGGAGCAGATGCTATTTTTTCCCCCCTTTCTTGGTCTATTTTTGTTTGGAAAACTTGAAACTGATTGCACATATGCTTAAAGTTTAGGTATGCAGATTTGGAAAAATCTAAACATGTAAATGCATTTCATGAATATTACCGAGTAGGCACCAAATATTTATTCTAACCATAGGATTTCCATGCACAAATGTTTAGCTGATACAAACAAAGGGACTCAATTGGTCAAATTCTCTTTAGGTTATGAAAGGAGTTTGTCTTTGTTTCTGTCCTGGTTTAATTATCTTTCTTGGTCCAGATGCCTTCATTGAGCTGCATCTGCAAAATATTTCTCGGATGAGGTATGACTAAATCCTTCCTGTGATATGCCCCCATGGCCAAGGTCCAGGCGAGCTGAACACCCTCACTGCTCTCCCTGAGGTACAAGTTGTGAGTGCTCAGCACCCTAAACTCTTTTATAGGCAGTTTTGCATATTTCAGTGGTGCAAAATTTCACAACAGAAGAAATTGCTTGTGGACCACTCCTCAGAACAAGTATTTACTTACATACATGTGTCCTAATATCTCAGGGAGTTAGACTAGAAAGGACATGGCATTAATGATCGTTGCAGGAACGGATAAGCAAGAGGAAGTGAATGCTGCCTAAAGCATCTGAGAACTTTGTAGGGCTGAGCTGGAGGGATTGTGGCAGTAGGGTGGTCAAAAACCTTCTCCTCTCCACAGAGGGCAGCAACCAGAAGGAGAGCCTTTACTAAGGAAAGTCAAAGGGCTCCCTATGGAATATTACCTCCTGGAAGGAAATATTTCTGACTGATCTCCGTTTTCCAGAGGACAAAAATTAGGTCCTTCAGAAGGCAAGGCAAAGGATCATCAAGGATCACAAACCATGACAAAAGCATCAGATCTGGCTTGACAGAGAGCCTCTCAAGGCCATCTCACTGTGACTCTGAGTCACCATTTCGGGTGATTCAAGGGTCTATGATTTCCATTGAACAGATGGATGCACACTGTCCATGTTTTAATGCCAGGAGGCAACTACTCTTCTTCCTTAACAGTCTTTTTATTCTGGAAGGAAGGCAGGGGCTAGAGACTGGGGGACAGGGCAGGAATATTTAATTGATATTTTTAATAAAATGGATCATTCTGATACGAAAATATTAAGAATGCAGTTTGTACATTTTCCAAATTGCACCAGGAATTAGAAGGGTACAGGATTTGTTTCTATAAAAGGTTTTATTTCGGTATCTGCTGATTAGTCAAGTAGAAGCAGCTACATTTTCTTTGTTGCTGTGCTGAGTACACTGACCTGAGTGTATATGTCTTTCCAGCTCTATCTGCACTGGAAGAACTGATGTTGGGAGTATTGGAAACAGTCATATTTTTAAGGCTAAAACAAGTGATCTATCTATGAAATTAAGTCACAACCAAAGAATTATTAAACAGGAATGTTCATTAGTAAGAGGTGGTACATTAGCAATTAGGACAGTAAAATTTGGAGCAAAACAAACAGAATTCTACAAGAATTGAAAATTTCCTTAGAAAATTATCAATAGTCATGTCATTTTCTCTAAGAAAATCTAAATAAAACATGGCCTTGTGACCAGGCACAGTTGCTCTTTCCTTCAGAATTAAGTCTTTACCTGGTGAGAACAGTAAACAGCTGGTTAACCTCAGGCTTTCATGCTTGCCTGATGCTTTGCTTCACAGCCAGTGCAGTACCATGACACATCCCTCCACAATGAGTCCGCCAACAGTGCATTTGATACCTGCACTGCTATTTTCAGATTAGAGTACTTTTTCCTTATAGTGGGTCACACTTTTGTTTCCAGTGGTTTTTTCACTTTTTTTTTTCTCTTAAATTTCAGGGTGAAAATCCCAACTCAGTAATTGGAAATTCTGTAATTTAACCTGTTTTTGTAACACTGGAAGAAGCCAACATGAAGAAATTCTGAAGACATAGAGACATAATAAGATGCACTTTGGTTGTTACTAATGGCTGTTCATTTAATGTAGACTTATATAGTTATAATCATGGCATTTACTGTATCTTTAATAGTCACAGACATCAGAGACTTCAGAACTCAGAAGGAACATGTGTGTCCAGAGTCTTCAGCTACCTGTGTGGCTGAGATCTGGTTGGATTATACCCAGTGAACTTGAAATGAGGAGGTAATCCCTCACAAATTCAGTGAGTCAGACAAGCATTATGAATGGAGCATTTTTGCGTTATCTTAGACAGAACCAACTCTTATCTGACCACCTGCTGACGGATATTTTTGCCTTCATATCCATAACTTTCTTTTTCTTTTCCAAAATGCATCCTTACAGAAGAACCTGCTTCTTTTCATAATACTTTTGAATGCAGTTTGCTATAGTCAGGATGGCATTATATAGTTTACCCAGATGGTCTGAATAATACTGAGTGATTCAAGCCACTCTAATTGCATACAATTTTGTTGTAGAAGTTGTTTTGTAGGAAAAAAAAAAGTAGTAACTCATACCAATATTTTTTTTTCCTTTCAGAAATAGACTAACTAAAAATTGGGACAAGAATTTGAAAAGTAACCAGTAAATGAGGGTGCAGAACAATACCTCAGAGAATTCGCTCTCTTGGATGCACCCTGGCTGGGCAAACTTTTGAAATTGTGGCTTAACATGATCAGACAATGGTTTTAAATTGTGGTTTATGTGCAACAACATAGTAAGCAGCTATCTGACATGCCTACCCTGTTGTATGTTAAACATATCTAAGGCTAAAAATTACTCCATTTTTCATTTAAAAAAAAAAAGCAAATCTGCTATTTCTTTCAAAAGGTTCCTTTCTTACTTCTTTTTTAAACTCAAGATTTCAATTTTGAAATATCTGAGGTACTGATATTTCTGACTTCATTTCCCATGGGAAACCAGTGGATTCCATAATGCATTGCAGCAGCTCAGCAAGAGGTGAAAATTATATGCAATGTAATCTGTTTGGGGAGAATCACACAGCAAGAACAATGGTGGGATAAAAAATCCAAAATATAACTCTCATGAGCACTGTGGAAATATTTTTTGAATAAAACCATTCAGTTTTCAATTTTTGGTAAAAAGGCAACATATTCTAAAGAACAACTGCCTACTTCAAACCAGTCCGGTTAACTGCTGTGTAACTGTGACAGCAGATACAGACACTGGTTCATTTATTTGTGTAATGTCTGCATACACTAACATGGCTTTTTTTTATTTTTTTCCCAGTGCTGTGGCAGATTATGGCACTCGCAAAATATGTATCTTGTTAGCTGATACAAAAGTTAGTAGAAATGACATAAACCCACTAGATTCTCCAGCCTATTACTGTATTGTTGGTAGCTTAATAGTAGTAAACGGAGGTCAGCATTAAAGTCTATCTGATTTTATTTTCCACTTACAACATATTCTGTAGATCAGTCATGGACTGTGAGACTTCATGGCCCCTTCCACAGGAGGAAGGGTGACTCCACAGTTAGGGCATTAGACTTAAGAGATTTGGCTTCAATTTCCACTTCTCCTATGGAATCTTGGGCAAATAATTTAATCTGTTGGTTCCTATCCCCCATCTGGGAAGATGATAATACTCCTTTCACCACTCTTGTGGTTTATTCACTTAAAAAGCACTTAGGGGCAGAATTGCCCTACAGTGGATGTCTGTGTGCAGGGTTCAGCACAGCAGAAATCCAGCCCTGCTTGAGGAACCACGGCAAGACCAAAAGAATAGCAACAATAACCCATTCCCAGGGATATGAATACACTTGCAGGTTGTCTGGAGCATGCACTCGAGCCATGGTGGAGGGCATGCCCACCAGCCAAGGCATATGCAGTGCCTTTGAGGAAATCCCAGACTGGCTATAGCTGTGAGATGAGTCATGCTCCATTTTAGCCTTTTGCAGCAGTTGTTGGAGCAGCAGCAGGGTGATGCTACCTGTCACCTGCAGGCTTGTGAAGCCTTGCTGCCTACTATCTTCACCCGCTATTTGGAGAGCACTTGACTGACAGGAGCTGAGCAGTGTTTCACCCTGTGGGGTTCGTGACAGCCACAGTGTCTGTCAACACATTCTATCACTCTCTGCTTATGCAGACAATTTTTTTCCTTTTTCCTTTCTCTGTCTCTCCATTTTTTTTTTCCTGATGTATTCATCACTAGGCTGCAGACACCTAGTTAATCCATTTAGAACCTATCAGCTCTGTTCATCGGCTCATAAACCCATTACCTCGGAGGCGCTGTGCTCAGGGACACAGGTGCCAGACCAGTGCACAAAACCCAATTGAGTTATGTAGCAGGCAGCAAGGCCCTCGGATTCGTGATTCTGCCTGCATGGGGAATTGCGCGCGTTATGTGGCAGCAGCCACTTTATTAAATATCGATTTAAATCACAGCCTTTAATCAAATCTGATAGAAGACCTTTCTCACCTCCTGTCTCTCCTCCCCCTCCCATGTCTTCTCAATGCTCCCCCCTCTCCCCCAGCCCTCCCCAGTCCCCTCCTGTCTCACACGGGTCTGCCTGATGACAGCAAAGCTCAGGAATGAATAGTTAGCAAGTAGTTCGGCAGCAAACCCTTATCAACAGTAATGAGGCATTTGCGATAATCGAGTGATGAAATGTAAATGGGCAGTAATGAGCACAATTACATCCACTGGGGAACCATCAAAGCTGCTTCTTTCCTCGCAGATAGATGAGCTCTCTCACTGTCGCTGCCCATTGCTGCCTCTGCTCGGAGCACGGCACAAGTGCAGGGACTGGTGGGAAGGGAGGCGGCACTAGGAAGACCAGGATCTGGTGCTGCCTTGACGAAAGTCTGCTGTCCAGGTAGAAGCCGGGCTGCCTCTGTGCTTATTCCACCTTTGATGGTTAGCCTTCGCCTCCTTCTCCCCCACCCTCCCTCCGCCCTCTCCTCCCTCCCGGTCCTTAGGGATGATTTGATTTGCTGCAATGTTTGAAAACTGCCTCATTGTGCTAACAAGATTAACTCGAGCCTATGTCTGTTTGATACACTGGAAATGTGCAGGGTGACTCAGACTGGCTTTCAGCTGGAAAGAGCCAAGAAATGGGACGGTTGCCAGGGAACAGGCCCGACGGCGGATTATGTCATCCTCGCCGGCAAGGGACCAGTGGGGAAGAACACCGACATGTTCAGGAGAGGGGGAAACTCGGTGTTTCCGTAATCCAGCCGGGAAACGTTAACAGATCACAGAAACTGCTCACCCAGAAATAAACACATCAAACTGTGTAATCTGGCCCAGTTACTCACTTTATCCTGGATAATTTGTGCAGCTAAATAGTGCTAGAGAAAAGTCAAAGACCCAGAGTTAGAAAGTTGGGTTGCAAAGAAACCCCTATGGAAAATACTCTTGTGCCTGCTGTGTGTTCCCCAAACCGCTCTTGACTCTCTGTTTCCTGGGTCTCATGGGGTTTAGCTGTGGCATATAACCTAATTGTCAGTGTCCTTATTTCCCTGTTTGCCACATTATTGATGGAGAATTATCACAGGAGTTTGTTTAAGAAGTGATCAGTTAAGGAAGGCTTATCAGTTGTGACTTTTTTTTCTTCAAAGTCACAGTAGAGCTTCTGGTGTGCCTAAGCCCTGACAGGATGGTCAAAGTTACATTTCTGACACTTCCTTGCATTAAAATCCTCTTTAATTATGCATTCATTGTATCCCGTGAAGAATTCCTATGCAGACAAATGTCCTCCCTGTGGATCACACACTTGAAAGCCAGGCATAGTGCAGATGGTCTATGAAGAGCACGCTGCAGGACTTTTGACCCTTGGCAGATCTGCAGAGAAGAGTAGGTGTCACGTTCAGCATGGCCAGAAACACGCCAGCCCGCTGGGGGTGCAGAAAGGGGCTGCTGGCAGAGCTGGAGGCAGGCAGGAGAAGTTCACCAGTCACTGTGGACTGAACTCACACACTGCAAACTTGTGGGTCTCATTTACAATAACACCGTTTCATAAACTTACTGAAAAGGGAAGGCTGTGTACTTTTTGTTTTAAAAGCATACACATTTTGCATAATTTAGAGGTCTGCAAAGTCTCCGGGAAGACTAGAAAATCTAACAAAGCAAAATAGTAAAGCAAGCAGTGGAACAAACTAATACTGGTGGAGAGGGAGTAATGGAATAGGAAACAGTGAATCTTTGGTAGATCTCTTCCAAGGACTACAAGGATTGTAATAGGTGGGATCTGAACGAAAACAAGGTTTGTGAACAGAGAATACTAGCCAGAGAGCAACAGGCTCAGGGGCAGGAAAAAAAACTCAGAAGGAAACTTGAAATACTCACTAAATGTTTTGAAACAAAGTCATGGTAGCAGATTGAGGCTGAACATTCTGAAGGCTACAAGAATGAAAGAGTTTTCAAATACAACTGAGTTTCTCTCTCTGTTCTGCCTTTCCAGCTCCCAGAACATGTCACCTCATGGCAATGAACTCTATCAGTTACCTCTTGTGACATGTAAGATGGACTCAAATTGAACCAGGGGAGGTTTAGATTGGATATTAGGAAAAATTTCTTCGAGGAAAGGGTTGTCAAGCATTGGAACGGGCTGCCCTGTGGTATTTAAAAGGTGTGTGGATGTGGCCCTGTGGGACATGGTTTTAATGGTGGGCTTGGCACTGCTGGGTAAACAGTTGGAATCAACGACCTTAGAGGCCTTGTCCAATCTAAATGATTCTATGATTCTAAGAAATGCTCCCTCTCATCACACTTTAATCTGCTGCCTTTTAATGTCAGAGAACATTCCCCACTTTCTGTGTCAGAATTGGCTCCAAATGACCAATCACAGTGCAGAAACCACATGAGCAACCCAAATCCTGGGAAGTGAATTGCATCAACTCATCTGGTGACTAATTGCGGAGGTGCTGCATCTGGAAATAGAAGACCAATGCATGGCTTTAGGAAAGATCCCACAGGTGATGCAGCATGGTGTGGTAGTTCACCCACCCACCCGCTCTCAAGCCAAGAAGCAACTCAGCCTTGGAAAATCAGAAGGATCAAGATGGTCACCTCTGCTGACTGCCACAGAAGATGCTCATGATGTCCTAATGAGTTACTTAATATTATAGAATTCTATCACCCCCAGTGTTTTTAACTGCATTATTTTTGATGCACGTTGCATTTAGAAATACACTAGGATCTTTTACTTGTTAGAGATGCAATAGCTGTTAAATTGTATTAGTTATTGACCTTAGCAGCAATAAACTGTAGCAAGAGTAGTCTACAGTAAACACTGCTAAATCATCATCAGCTGGCGTAATGCTGGTGTTTCTGACCATTTACACTATCCTCTGTAAAGTGCATTTGATCACAGTATATAAAAGTGTGAGAGTACTGTACACAGTTTTGAAATGGACTGAGTTTAAAGACATATTCAACCAATTTATCATTTAACTTACAGCTTCACAAAAGCTATTAAACAACACGGTGAGCCTGGAGGCCACACATATGCTACAGCCCTGGAAATGTAAAGAAGTTCATTTGAATCCCTTAATAATGACCTTGACCCATCGAACAAGGTGTACTTATTGTCAACAATTCATCTCACTCTTGACCCTGGCAAAATGCCTAACCTTTGAATACTTATGGTGGGGGAGGAAAGGCTTGGGGTGTTTTTTTCTTTCCCCTGGTGAAATGGGCCAATTTTTTTCCCTGTTTAGCAAAATCTGGAACACAGATCATTAGAATGCTTTTGGCAGCTAATTTGAACATCAGTGACTCAACTTTGAGAAGGAAGCCTTTTTCTGCCCTGAAGAATCTCAGAGAGTTTTCAGACTACAGTAATTGAAAAATCCCTAAACACTCACTCACAGAGGAGATACACATTACTGCAGGAACAGTCTACAAATTGTAAAGTATTCAATTTACATTCTCAGTACCTCAGGGCAGTTGTGAAGAATTTATATCTTCAGAAACCTTTGAACTAACAAAAGATAACATTTCACAGCAAAGTCTACTTGCATAAAAGTTTTTTAACTCCCTTCATTCTTATTCTGAAGGAAGTGTCTTTTGCACTTCTGGAACCACAGTTCAATGCAGGTATCTGAGATGTTAAAAAGGAGATGAAAATGGAAATAGAGGTGTTAAAAAAATTTAATGGACATACCGCATCTCATTTAGAACACGAGTTCATTATTCACCAGTCCACACATGATGTATTCTGGCTCTGAACTTGATGTCTTTTTAAATGATACTTCGGTATGATCAATGTGCAAAGATTCTTAGTTATATTAAGGCCCTTTATGCAAAGGGCTTTATAATGTGTAGGTATCGGGCACAGCTGCACCCTGGGTGAGGACAAGCTACACCCTCGATGAGAGCAAGAGGACATCTTTTTGTACCTGTGAGCATCAGCTGGGGCAGTGTGTCATGCCACCTGTAATGCACCCCCCTGTTCACACTGGGTCTTCATCTGCTTGGAGACATTGCATTTAAACCCAAATTTTGATGAGACTTCAGTAAAACTGAAGAAAGAGTACTTCTCTTTAAGAAGAGACTATTTTTTTTTTAATAGGGTCACTATATGAATTATATCACTTGGATCTCTATCACCAAACCAACGTCTTCGGAGGTTCCACTGTGAACTGAACAAAAATCTTGTGCATTAATTTAGGACCAAAGCACCTCCCAGGCTTCGTGGAATACCTTTCAGCACAATTCTGACGTTGTGCTTAAGTCACAGAGAAGTGAGCGTTAGCATCCGGGTGTCACTTGAGTATACCAAGAAGAAGGCAGAGACTGATCAGTCATAAGGGTTCAAGCTCACAGAATGAGGCCCTGTTTGTGTAAAGAAAATTGGTAATAGAAAGAGGCATTGCATTTGCTAGCTAGGAAATGAGCTTTCTCTTCCTCTGCCCCTTTTCTTGATCAAAGAACACTCAACATAATTACCAATCTAATGACATCCTTTTGCTTGACTTTTTTTTCTAATTTCTACAGAAAAAAGAGAAGGGAGGAAGGACAAAAAAAAATCTGCTTCAAGCTAGCCCTAAATCTGTGATTACCATATTCATGTCCAACACTAAGCATTATGTGGAAACATTAATGAAAGTTTTAAAATGCAATCATTGGTTAAAGTTTTTTTCCCCTTCTCTATAAAGAAATTGATAAATGTTTCTATTAACTAATAACCCAGGAATCAACAGTCTTATAAAACTGGTTTATTCAGCCCAGAAAATTAGGCAATCCATCATGACTGATTTGCTCACATTTTCCCCTGCAAATAAGTGAGATGAAAACTTTAAAACCAATAAGATAATGCACTTAACAAATTCAGCTGAGAGAGATGGATAAACTAAGATGCCACTGGCATCAGTTAAGGAAAATCTGTCGTGTTTCCAATTATTTGAGCAGATTTTGTATCCCAATTTGCTGCCAGACTGCCTGCATCCCCCACTCCCCTCTTTCAAACCAAATCATCTGATCTTAAATCAGAACAAGCTCATCATATCACACTATGGAAGGCCAACAGGGGATAAATGACACCAGATGTTATATGAGTTTTCTTTTAGGCTTTCATTTCAGACTTACTGCATTCCCCATGCTGCTTTTTACTTGTCAAAAACTAAAATGTGCTTTGATAGATAACAACCCTATTTTCTTCACTGCCTGAGCTTAGAGAATACCATTAAGTATTGATATTGATGGTGCTTAACTAGGGAATGCAACCTGGGACCACAGAAAGCAGGATCCTGGGATCCTGAGATATCTTTGAGTCCCACAGATACATTTTCCGTGAGTCCCAGGGTTTTTCTGTTGTTGCTGCTGGGGGTGGTGTCGGGATACATGCTGTGTGATTTTACAACACAAAATGTGAGCACTCAGACAGACAGGAAGAGCAAGGAGGGGCAGGCAGGCTCAGAAACATAACTCTTAGGCCCATCTGCTGCTGCTGTCTGAGCTGCTGAGGGAGTCGCTATCGTACCAAAAGACTAACAATGAACTTCTGAAACTGAACTGAGGCTCGCTGGTGCAAAATCCAAGGCACATCATTTTAATTTGCTTTGCTTATGGCCTTCCAGAGCCATTGTGAGCCCAGACCAGTAGTGAAAAAGACTGGGAAATGGCAGAAACAAAGAACAGCAAGGGGAGAACGAGGCATACAGAGGAGATGACACACATGGCTGCAGGGCACGCAGTACCCAACCAGCCTAGGTCTGAGCAGAGAAGCTGCTCTGTAAGGGAGAAACCTGATGATGGTTGTAAAGGTGTAAACATTTTAAAAGCCAGCTTGACCACACAATGTACTAACTGTGTTCCCAGGCTTAAAATGGCTGGCTAATGCTACAAGAACCTGATATAAGGAAAGTATGAACCACCTTGGTAAAAGGCAAAGAAATAAGTTAATATATGTCAGTCTTGATTGTGAAGGAAAAAGCCATTCCTTTCAGTAGAGTCATAAATGTTTGTCTTTAAGAGTATTTATAAAGCTACACTAGCCTTTCACAATTGCCACAAGTATTTTATTAAGAAAATACCTAAGTGCTGAATGCATTTTAACTCTTAAACCCACAGTGCCTGGTGACATCATGTCACAGTGGTGTTTCACATCAAGAGGATACAGATCTCTCCCAGCAGGCCAGGTTGTGTATGTTTGTATGGATGCACTGCCACGGCTTCGAATGCTTTAGTCTACTGCCTGGGAGTAGCTTGCTTGTCTCGTGGGTGTGAGAGGTGGCAGCTTAACCTCATTGACTTTTCTTCCAATACGCCTTGCATCTGCAGTGAGGGAGGACATTCACACATACTCTGACTGCAGCTGATGGTAAGCAGCTTGCTCCACAGTGCACTGAAGTCAAAAGGGTTAAGCCTCAGCAGAAGAAGAGATAAGAGTACAGTCATCCTGAATGACAGCAGCAGACTCTCTCCTTTACAGGTCAGAAATGCTCAATCACAGATTCTGAAGCAGAATTCAACCCCATTTAGACATCAGAACAAGTTTCACCCCTCACCTCTTTCTGCTGCGCTGGTGCTCTGCTGCTGCCTGTACATTTCTGCCATCATGATTCCCCTTACTTCCACTGATAACATCACCTTTGCAACTCATGCAAAATATGCTTGGTGAACAAAATACACCAGTAAGCCAGCAGCTGTCACAAACCATGACTTATAGCATTAAACAGCATCAGTTTGGTTTGGCTGACACTCTGCAATATCTATGTACCACAGCACCACTTGCTACTAAGAATGAGCTGGCCTAAGATCCCACCCCAGCAAACCTCTACAGGAAAGCAGAAATCCTCACTAACCAACTTGTGCAATGAAGTGGTAATGCAGAATGCTCAGGGACCGGGTAGGGGGCCTGGCAGCAGATACATCCATGTGTTTGGGCACATCAGTCTAGACACCAGTGCCCTTTGGAGCCTGTTTTCATTCAAAGACCTAAGCAAAACACAGTGTGAAGAATGGGCCAACAACAACTCTTAAGTCTGTTGTGACAACGAAAGAAACATCACTGAATATCTCACAACAACAACATTGTGCCAGACTTGACTTACCTTATCCACTTGTACCACTGCAGGACATCTAGTGGTAAGCAGCAACTTGAGCTGGTATCTTAATGCTCCCCTCCTGGCATTTTTCAGTTTGAAGACGAGCATCATATCACTAGTTTGTCCAATCTCGAGTGTATTTTATGTCTCTCATAGAAAACTAGCAGAATAGGGTAGAAGGTGGCTACACTAAAAGCAATTAACAGTGGAAGTTATTTAGGCAAAGTGATAACAAAATCCATCATCTATTCAAACTATTGCCCCCCAAAAGATGGTGGAATAACCTTTTCATCTTTTCTAAATGTCTGATTATTATAAATACATTATTACAGACATATTATTATATGCTAGATAGCAGATGAAAGGAAAGATCTCCTATCCTCCCGTGCTCTCTCAATGCTAATTTATCTTCCTTCCATGCATCTGCTCACATGCTTTGTGAAAGAGAGACAAGTCGCTGCTTTTGGATCCATGGGCACATGAGAAAAAGCCTGTGACTCAGCAATCCTCCAGCATCATCAGGAAGGGCCATCCCTACTGTCACCAGAAATATAAGATCTGTGGCCCCCTATTAGCCAGGCTAAGTGTGGTTCAAAATGGGCTGTGGTGGGGAAACACACAAGAGATGCCACCTCTGCTTCTCCTCCATGTCAGAACAGAACAAAACGGACTTGAAAATGGATTGTCCCACACAAAGGCTCTTGGTGTTTTCAGTCAATTTGAGCTAGCTCTCTGGACATCCTTCCTGTAAGGGTTTTCTCTGTGTATGATTTTCTCTGGTGGAAATTTTTGCCTAAGATGAAAATTTTAAGTGAAATTGGAAAAAAACATCTGTGGAAAGTGTTTCTGGAACCTCTGTTGGTGGACAGCCACCATGGAAAGCTCAGTCCTCAAACCAGGAAAGGAAAATGACCCTCATAACAATATGAAATCAGAGCAGTTCGAACTGCAGTAGCAAATGCTGACAGCAGACTGCTCTCAACCAAACTCCAGGCTGAATATTGCAAGCAGAAATTAGGCAGCAAACACTTTGGCATGACGAATTGATTTAAGAAAATCAACACTCTGCTGACATATAAGTCATGAAAGAAGAGCAAAAGTAATCAAATCAATGGCTTCTTTCACTGTATGATATTCAGCACAGCTAAATCTCACCCATCCCTTGCTGAGGCCACCAATACAGTAAAATCTCCATGTTCTGTCACTGGCCTGCCTGCCTGTGGGAGCAAGCTCCTAATTTAGTTATTGCAAATGCTCTGCTCTTACTGCAGAGCTATTTCCTTTTACATTTGCTCTGATCTAAGACATGCCATTTTCTGGACCAGAGATAAAAGAAACAACACTGAAATACCCTCAGCAGTAACCCTCTTTAAATAAAAGTCTGAGAATTAACAGCAGCCGCGTAGGTAACTTTGGAGATCACAGGAGCAACTCTGAATTTCCCAGCATACAACTGCGTGAATGTTTGCCTTCTCCTATCTTTCCAGTTGAGAATGAGGCAGCCAAGTAACGGGATTTGAATGCATATTGGCTTGCTGCCTCTGCTGTTTTGATTTGCAGACTGGCCAAGCAGAACGCAATTAGTGGTTATTGACACCTTTACAGGAAGCACTCATAAGGGAAATGGGAAATTGAAAATGTCCTTTAAAAGATGGAAGCAAAATACTGTATCAAAGCTTGCTGGTAAATAAGACGAGCCCAGAAAAGTGCTCAGTCAGAATATTTGTATTTCTGTATCATTTAGGAAAATCCTATTATGGCTTTAGCCACAGAGACATCCCTGGTGTGCAAGATAGAGGCAGTTCATAAAATACATAGCATTTTCAGCTTGAAAATAGGGCAACCTATTGCTTTCTGTAGATGGCTATGTTACACCCCAGTTCCCATCAATAGAACATAATCTCATTGCAGCAGGCAATACTCAATATCAATGAAACACTGGTATTGTAGGCATTTGCAGACTGCCAGTACCTAAAGGACAGAAAGACTTTGTGTTTTTACAAGGGCCAATATCTCTGGAACACATTTACGAAACAAGGCAGCACACCAAGGAGGCAAATGAGTTATATGTGTGTGTCCGCAGAGCTGTCTGCAGGCATTTGTTTGCTCTTTCTCTCCTCTCTTTCTCTCTCTCTTCTGATACTTTGCACCATCCCTACCTCACCCTCTCTAAGTTTCACTAGCAATGTCAGTTATGCAATTAGTCCCCTGCCAATTAATGCCAAATTAGATGCCTGCTGTCAGCGTTCCCTAGCTCTGACAGAGTGTATGGTAATAATCTGTAACCAGGATAATGCTCTAAGGAGTCTGCATTGTTCTCTGGATGGGGGGGAAAAAAAGGAAGAAAAAGAAAAAGAGAAAGAAAAAGTGTGTTGCACGTTCACTTATGCCATCAGCAGTCAGTGCAAAAATAAAATAAGTTTTGTTGTGCAGTTATCCCAATGATTAAAATATAATAGGCTAATGAGATTACAAAGCTGATTGTGAACAAGACCAATTGTGTTAATTGGAGACTCCTGAATGGCAATTTGAGCTGCTGCCGCTGCTGAGTTTTGAAATATAATCAGTTTTACTAATTTTATCTGATTTCTTAATGAAGCTTGCCTTGAGCAATTGTTCTATGTGTTCTTTAGCAAACAGCGTGTGTCATAACTGCTGACATTAATCTTGATTACTTTAGTTAAAATAAATAGTTATACTTGGGCGGCTTTCAGAAAATACATCAGAGCAAGTGTAATGTTAGGAAGAGATGAAATTTTACTTATATTTGTTGTTCTTCCTATACTGTATTTGCAAAGTCCCAACTGTGAAACATCTTTCTTGTGTGACCTGATCTCTTTCAGACTCCCCTATTTTTCGCCCGCCCTTCAGAAAGCATTTTTGACTTCCACAGAAAGAAAGATAACAACAGTGTCATTATTACAGAAAAATCTTTACTAAGAGGAAAAAAAAAATGTCACCAACAAAACTTATTCCAGAAAAAAAAATGCAAAAAGCTCTTCATGCATGAATCTCAAAGTTGGCACACACGTTCTTACCACCTCATGGTCCAGCTGCCAGTACTAACACTCGAGCCTTATAGAAATGCTCTCTCTCATATAGCTTATTTATTTTTATGGAGGATTAATATACTTAGGATGGCTCTTTGGAGCTTTCACGGTGAATTTGATGGGATGCTGTACCATATTGCAGCTTACAAAGGGACACATAAACATTAACAAAAATAAACAGTAGAAAAAGGGAAATGGAAATATAAGTGCAGTCTGAATTAATGGTAAACATAGCTAGAGATTGTTCATATTCCAGAACTCCTATTATATTATGGCCTTGCATTTACAGGGATAATCCTTTCATAATTAAGATAATGGCTAACTAGTCTGATAGGTATTATACATCTTTTTTGAGCCAGTATGTTTATATGACAACATAATTTGCATGTACTTATTACTGGACTATAAAATCTGTGGATTTTATATGTAGTTACATTGATTAGGTACTTGGATGATAAATAGAAACCATTTGGGGAAAGATGATATAGGATATATTAAACATTTATTTCACCCTCTCTTTATAACCAGCACTGGTTTGTTAAATTAAAAGTGTTTAGTCTGGCCTGGATAGTAATCTATGTCCAATTCAGGACTAAATATGTATAATAAACAGTCTAGCTTTTAATCCATATGCATGTAGCAATTTCTTTAGTCATGGGGTTTTAGAAAGAATTTAGGTGTTTTTTCTCTAAGACACGTTTTCTGGAACAGGGGAAGGTCATGGTGCAAGAATGGAAAGCAGCTTCAATACAGCACTGCCGAGGACCACTCTGAGTACCAAACAGCAGCATTTTCTACTCACAGACATAATGGGTGAAAGTCTGGATTTCCCATTTAAACCCTGCTCCCACAGTGCTTAAATCCACTTCTGCTTTAAACACCACAGTTAGAAAAGATGTCAGCTTTTTATGGATGACTTTGACTTTTATGGAGAAGCTGACACCTGACATACGGTGTTTTCACACTCTGCCCCTGAAAGTACTGGTTTTTATTTAAAACTACTCCCTGTCCTGCTTAAAAATCGAGCTAAAAATTTTGGGGAGAGAAAAAACCTCAAACAAACCATAAGATGTTTCCAGAATGACCTTTCCTTGAAATAACTGTAATGTGTAATCATGATTCATAACCATAATTCAGACCCTCATGTAGAAGGCAGTGTCCCCATCTGCCCAGGTCCCTCAAACACCAAACAACCTTTTCCAGACATGTTTAATTCTCCAGTGAGTAGGCTCATGGCTTCCTTAGAAGGCCTGCTTCGCCCAATGAGTACAAAATATATGTGAATTTGAATTTGTGTATTCTCACTTCTGCTTAATAAATATGAAAATTTATATTTAATGAGAATCTACTTTTACTCCTCTCTGCCTTCCTTAATGAGAGCTAATTGAATAGAACAATCTTCATTTGGCAGGACACATCACGAGGGCTTGTCTATACTTAGAAATTTACTGAGAT
This sequence comes from Amblyornis subalaris, assembly GCA_018881555.1. Lineage (NCBI taxonomy): Eukaryota > Metazoa > Chordata > Aves > Passeriformes > Ptilonorhynchidae > Amblyornis > Amblyornis subalaris. The sequence goes on from JACAXG010000006.1 coordinate 3,935,204, forward strand.
AACTAATCTGAAATGGTTGAGAAATATCCCTACAGCTTTCCTGCCCAAATAGCTGTTTCAGAGCAATTATTTCAAATGAGCTATTTTTGTAAATTTCAAGTGTATACAAGTCTCCAATCTAATATCTGGCTGGCATTTACATGCCTAACTAGTTTTTATGGATCAACCTATTTGATCTGGTAAGTAAGTCACACTGTAGGAACAAAAAAAAAAGTGGCTTTGGCTCTGATTTGCCTTTATGCTAATACACAACACAATAAAAAAAGATCATTAGTGCCACTGATAATTTGACTGTATATGACCTGGATATTGATTCCACAGTACCAGGGGCAAATTCTAGCCCCAAATACTTTTAAAGGTACCATACAGGCTACTTTGTAATAAAATCTTTCACCTTTTCACTTCTGATTAGGACTGAATAATTTATTTCTCCAGTGCTTTCCCTGCAATTTAGAGTCAGCTAGGCTGCTGTAACTTTCAGAGGTACATTAGTGTGTGATAAGCCGTGGTTTAGGTCCTTGCTGTGCTCAGTCTAAGAACGGCTACGAAGTTTCAAAGCTCACCAGCATTTCTTTGGGGTCTGGCAGCACACCAAAACGGCAGACTCTACTAAAACAGCCTGGATTCGGCAGACATGGATTGATCCTTTCTTGTTCTGTGTGAGAACCATTTCCCTCAGCATGACCACTGCTTTAATCTTGTATTTTAAACATAAACAGAATGGCAGATTTTACAGTATAATCTGTTAGGCACAGCAGTCTTTTAGAAGAATGAATCATTAACCTAGAAGCTATGTTTAAGTAAAAAGGACAGAAAACAAGAAAGGGAGAGAGAGGAAGAGGGAGAGAGATTGGTTTTGTTTATGATTTAACACACAACTGTGATCCACCCGCCTCTAAAATGCATTGCTGGAGCAGAAATAAACCTCACTATAAGCAGGGCAGAAAAAAGTGTCGATACAAAAGAGCTTGAGGAGCATGGGGAGAGAGGGGGAGGAAAAATGAATTTTAAAATTTTCTCTCCTGCTGCATTTTTGAAATATAACACATACTTTTATGGTAGTAATGTTCATATTGCCATGCTGTTGTAAAGAGACAGAAAAGAAGGCATGTTGAGAAAGGCAATGTCTCTCATTAGAGCAACTGATATAAGCAGGAAAAAACAAAGAAGAGGAAACAAAGATGTTCTGCTTTTCCTTGTATTCAAGTTAAGCAGTTAAAAAAACCACCTTTCATTCCTGTACAACACCAGGTCATTTTTGTTTAGAGGATAACTGAATTGCAGCTAGTGCTGATATATTAAACAATTTGCAGAGGGAGAGTTTCTAAGACAGTTTCTCATTTATACTACTCTCTCTTTTGCATCAGGCTGGGCAGATTAAATGTAATTTGCACCCTTGTTTAAGTTTATTTTACACTGCTGTGTTATTAATGTAGGCAAGAATCAGACCCTCTGCTCTTAAACCACTCCTGAAGGTGGCTTAGAGTCTTAAATGTGAAACTGATACTACTCATTTGCTGTCTACTTTAATAAATTTTCCTCTCATTTATGAGTATAAACATGGGTGTAAATGTATTAACATCACAGGTTCATAGGTGGAGCAGGAGAATCTGTTAGCATAGCTTTGATGAAGCTATTTATGATTGTTCATCACATGTACACACATAGCTTTCCTTCTCCTTGATTACAAGCAGGGTGTTAGATTCACCCATTATTTTCTTTAAAGTTCTGACTGTGTGTTGCTTTTTCAAATTTGATCCCTTAAGAAGAAAGCATGGAAAAAAGGAGGCTTTTCAACTTGCGGCTGGGGTCGGTATTTTCCAGTGTATTACTTAAATCCTTTGTGTAACTTGAACTTGTGCTGCCCAATTGTTCACTGCAGTTGGTATTCCCAAATGCACATGCAACCCGTGTGAACAGCAGTTTTTTTCAGCCATTTCCTGGGTATTGTTTTATACACCTGAGCCACCAGAAATGACTGAGCTAGATCAAAGTAGGACGGGAGTGAGGTCATCCAGTTGGGTGGCTGCTCTCATGTGTCCTCATATTATTTGGTGATGCAGTGAGAGAACATGTTACTGGGACAGAACGCATCAAAAGGAAGAGAAATACATTTTCAGGTAGATGATGTCACCAGAAAAGCTTAGGCATGGCCAAGTGCGTGTATATACACGGAGCTACCTGAAGGAATGTGCATGGCTGTCTGTAAATGACATCCTGCTGACCTGCCTGTGACGGAGGACCATCATCAGCTGGGTTTCCCATTTGCTTGAGAGAATGAGCAATAACTCTTTTTTTTCTATTCTTCATTCAAACTAAGGCATTTGTAAACAAGAAGCAAACTCATACCAGATGGGATCTTACTTTTCATAATGCGAAGACCAAATTGTTATTTAATCCTTCCAAATTGATTTACTATGTCAGGCATCTCTTCTGTTGCTAATGGCAGGAACTGAAGAATTTTGGGGTTTACCCCCCCATCCCAGAAAGACAGACTGGCTTATCTCCCAGTTCTTCTAACTTCTTTCACAGCCACAAAGATGAAGCCACAGATAAATCAATCATATTACGAGTGTTAGAAGTCTTTCATGGGTGACATGCTCATCCTTTCCTTCCTCTCCTCCTTCAAGGCATCTCTATGTTTTAGAAAAAAAAGGTGACATTATGATCCCTTCCTTTAGTTCTTCAGATTTTTTTTTTTTAAATGCTGTAACACCTGCACTTCTGAGATGCTTTGCTAACCTTTTCCTTCTTATCCTTAATTTCTCAAGTGGATCTGTTGAAAACAGACTGCTGTTATTTTTTCAGGCAATATTTACCTAAATTATGTCATATAGTCTGCATTTAGATTTCTCTTTCAGAAGAAAATATTGCCTCAGTCTGTACCTACATGTAGGTAAAGTGTCTTTGTATTAGATTTTTTTTTTTAATAGCTAGTATTTACGTCTTTCCACATTGTTTTTTATACTGGAGTTACTTTTTATTAAGGTTTTTTAACATATTTGTCATGCATGACTGTGGCTTCCTCTGTAAGCTTTTAAGATATAAAGGAAGCTTATTATACAACAAATAAGAATTATCTAATTTCACAAAACAAAAGGGAAAAAAACCCCAACAATTTAAGGTTGGGTTGAAGTCTAAAATTTGCCTATAAATTCAGTCTAACACCTAATCAGGCACATAGTTTTAACTGTATGAATAGTCCCACTGAAATCTAGGACAGGGAACTCTATTTAGAACAGTTTTTAAGTGCTGTTGTGACCACCTGGGGTTGTAACAAGTTTTGTGTTCAAGCATAACATGACTAACAACCATGGGTAAGGAAAAAAAAAAAGTAGGCTAAGGAGTTATCCCGAGTAGTCTGTAGAGTAATTTTATTCCTGGTGCCTTCTCTCGGCTCGGCAAACTGTAGTCAAATCACACAAATCACACCACAGCAGAAGGGTGCTCTGAGGCAGCTTGCTGGGCACACAGCTTGAGACCTTGGTTCTTTAGCTTTGCAAAAGGGTGCAGGCAACTTCAGTCAGGTTGCTTTCTTACCTTCCTTTTCCTCCAGAGTTAAATCAAAACTCAGAGAGTCGGGAAAAGATTAACACATTTGGAGTTTGGGAGCAGAAAGACTGAGTCATTCTTGTTTCTGATGCTTGCCTGGTTTGTGATTTGGAACACAAGAGAGCTATCCAGCTAGATTTTTCAAGGAGATTCCAAGCATGAAGGGTTGCCAGGCTTCAACCTTCCTCATGGCATTATCTGAAAGGCTGTGTAATTCCTTGAAGAAAAATATTCGCAGAGGTCACAGCAGTTTGCTTCAGCAGCTGAAACCTGCTTGCTGTCCTCTAAACACTTACATTTAGAGGAGGGCATTTGATAATTATCTAAATGAGGTATGAAAATGTTCACAGGCTGTTCATAAATAAACAGTGAGGAGAGCTGGGCAGAGAGATTAATCCAAAGGAGTGATCTGGTGGCAAAATAAAGGGCAAGTTTTCTATAGATTGTGGACCCCAAAGTTGTCCTTTCTCTTTCTCCCAGAAGAACTTGTGATCTCGTGGAGAACTCATAAAAAATCAACAGTTCTCTTTCTTTCTCTCAACATTGTATAATCATAAGCTACCTGTCACTTCAGTGCTGCACAGACCTACTTGATCCCCGTATGTTCAAAAATGCTTATGTATTTTACTGCTGCTGTCCTCTTTCAGCTGGTTTGTGGAGCCAGCTTGATTATTTGCCTTGTGGAACAGCAGAGATGTTAATTCCACTTCAAACTTTTGCCATACTGCTAATCCACATACATGGGAGAACAACTTTTAGCTTTCAGATTTCAAACCAAATGTAATAATTGGCCTGTTTTCTTGACAGGGAAAAGTTGAGTCCATATATTTCCTATCTTATTCATCCTGTGTCATTTCTTTTGATTTAAAGAAAGATTGCAGTAACAGGAACTAATGCAAATTATTTTGCCTTTTGATAAATACAGTAACCTTCTATTTTCAAACTACAGCTTTCAGATCTGCAGACTTCATGCTTGAGTAAGAAACTTATGTTTTTATTACTTTTGTATATGTGTTTTCCCTATGTTTTTATCTCTGCAGTGCCACAATAGTTGTAAGTAGTGCTAGTCTCATGCTGAGGTTTTAAAAAAATTTCAAAACACTGATCTTGTGAAATCACTAGTAAAGAAATAAAAAATAAATTTAAAAGTAAATTTAAATTAAAATTTAAATTTTAAATTTAAAAAGTAATTTTTTACCTCAGTTTAGAATTTTTGACTGCAGAAATTTTGTTTTCAGGAACAAGAAAAGTTTTTTGCTTAACTTCAAAATATTCAGTTAGTTTTCAATGAATACTTCAATCAACATTAGAAACCAATTGGAAGCTTAAAAAATAGGTTTTTTTCTTTAACTTATTATGTATACAGTAGATATGAAAGACTGTGCTCTTCCATTTTGAAGGCCTCAATCGATATTATGAACAGAAACAGCTGGTTAAACTATGCCATTACACTATCTCTTTTATTTAATATACTTAATTGAAAAAAAAACCTGTTTAAGTAAATATGTTTTCCCGTCTACACATCCATTGAGCCTAAGACAGATTTATGTACTTAGTGAGAGCTATTTTAAAGCACTTTTTCCTGCAATTGTAAAGATGTTGTGAGGTGTTTATAAATATTTTCTAACACAAATACCTAAGAAAAACAGTATTCACGAAATACAAAATGAAAAATAATTACAGCACTCACCATATTCTAACACTCTGTAATGTAAAAAGTGAAGAAGTTATATTAGACTAAAAACCTAGCTAACTGAATGCGCAAAGATAAAAAATATCTTTCTGATCAGCAAGAAATAAAGTAAGCAGCTCACTTAGTAGGATGTATTTAGACATATATTTTACAGCTTACCAACCAAAGCTTTTTAAAGGGCACAAAAAGGACAAATGCAAACAAAAGTAGAAGATAACTTAAACCAAGTTAACCTCCTTGAAGATTTAAATCACGATTGAAACAAACAATTTAAATCCTCAGGAATTAAATCAGATCAATGGAAGCTTTGGGTTTGTAAACTTTTCACATGTATCTCCGTGAGACCCTGCCTGCAATACCAGTGATGGTTAATCACAACTGCTTTTCCTGTGGAGTTCTCTCCTGGTAATCAAGCTAGACAGGTACCCCTGTCAGCCACACGGTTTAGCTCTGGGTCACAGCTGGATTTCACCCATAGTGTTTGAGGAATATGCAATCCCAGAAGTTTTCAAACTGTGATCCTCTTTGGGCGATAGGGACACACGGCTGGGAGCAGCACTGCTACCATGGCTGCTGGTACCCAGCAAGTCGCCTGCCCCTGCTCACCCCTACTATCACTGTTGGGTGACAGTGACCAGCCTCCAGCCCTCAGAGCAGAGCAGTGACAAAATAATTTTCTCCAGGGTCTGTAGTGACCAGTCTTACAAAAACGACTGTGAAATTCAGGTTCAGAGCAGTTGGCTAGACGTTTCACACTGCTTGCATTGAGGAGTTCCCTGCCCACCCCTGCCCTGGATCTCCTCACAGCTGGATGGCAGCAAGTATCACAGAAAACATCAACAGGGTTTTGGTTGGATGATAACTCTAGCCGATATTTACCCTTTCTCAAATATTTCTGTCTCTGATGCTGCTGCAATGGCTTCATCAAGGGAACTTGGAGATAATGGCATTCCCAGATTTCACGCCTTTCTTTCTCTTCTGTTTCAAGACAGACAGCGTGCTGCAGGTTGAATTTCTCCCACAAAGATGGAGATCTACCTGTAATAAAGTTTACCATGGTATAATTCTGGGGGAGACAAAGAGACAATTTCTTTGATGCTCTAAATGTGCAACCTGCAATGTGGTGATGATGAGCTGTTTGGAATTTCCTTTTTACTACAAACCCACCAGTTCCAGCTTTTAACTCATTGCCTGTCTTGCTGGGCTTGAAAACTGGGTAAGAACACAATTCAGATCTCAAAAGCCTCCAGTCAAGGGGCAGGCTTGATAGCTGACTATAGAATAGAAGAAGTCGGTCTGGTTTTATTTCTGGTAGATGAAGTCACTTTTTGAGAAATTGGATCTATAAAACTGCAGGGCATGATACAACGATAATAAATGCACAGAAGCTTTCATATTTATTAATTGCACATATTATAAGATAGAAGCGAGCCAGAGTAGTTTTCTAAATTGGGATCAAGATTTTTTAAAGCAGCAGCTCTTACAGCTGCAGATCCTCATACAAAACCCAACAGTGAAGCTTCTGACTATCAAGAGACTGAGAACTATATTAGTATTTGAGATAAGGTAAATAGGACCATCATGTGAAGAATATAGCTCCTTGAAATTACCTCATTCATATCTCCAAAGATGAAGATTAAAACAAAAAAGAGACAAGAAATTACACTTTCTAGGGTCTTGTCCCAAAACAGTCATTAACAAGTGACTTCTAGAGATCACTTCCTCAGAAATTACGTGTAAGCCTCCATTTACTGTTCTGAAACATGAGTGATAAATGGCACAAAACTGCTCTTATTCCTAGCTTAGAAAGCAGAAACTGAGACACTGAAAGTTTCTTCAGAACTTGCAAAGATCTTGGGAATACAACCCCGTCCTTGGTCTCAAGGCCCTCCATCTGTTTTCCAGAAATGGGAGATGTTACTGTAATGACTATATTGTTTCCCCTAGAGTGGAAGGCAACTCCCCTCCCACCTGATTTTCTTGATAATGTTTGTTAAATTTCTTCTTGTGGCTGTCAACAGGGCATATAAAAAGCAAAATGCATAAAGGAAAAGCTATGCCACATGGCAGGTGTGAAAAGCAACAGTTCTGAGGATTCATGCAAATATTAAAATGTACCTCCTACAGTTAACCTAGTGTTATTCATGTTTTCTGTTACACTGCCCAGAGGTGTTTCATTGTTTCCAACAAAAGGGATATTTGAATTTTTTCTTTTGCCTTTATCACAGTAATTAGTCTTGACTGACATTTAGAGATATTCAGGGAGAGATACCCCAATGCATTTTTATTTGATGCTCCTTGAATTAGATCAGTGCTAAAAGAAAACATTTTCCTGCACCCCTCCCCTGTATTTTTAAATGAATGTCATCCAAATGGCATTGCCACTCAAATCTTACAGCAAAATTCCTCACATGCTGATAGTGCAGTGTGGGAGTCTCTAAAATTGTCCCCCGTAGGTTTGAATTCAGCCCCTGAAGGTTCACTTGAGTTTAATTTCACTAATCACGCGGGGACAGTTATTTTTCGCTCTTGCTCAGCTTCTCTTCCACATGCAAGCACACACACACACACACTCACTCACTCACTCAGTCACGCTGCATCCCTCCCGTTCTGTTGCACTTAAGTCCAGATTCGCTCTGACCATTCCCGCACTCAAGCGGAGAGCGACACAGCACCACGGTGCCTAAAGACCATAGGTGGGTCCTTTGCTTCAAGCCAATTTATTCACATTTGCGATGGTAAGATTGATTTTTATCCTGCGTTTCTGAGTTTATTTAACTGATTTCAGAAATTGCCACAGAGGTGGGGGCAGAGATAGTCTTCAAGGTTGCTGTCATCCGGAATTTTATGTCCTTCATTTTCTTTCACTCTGTATGCCTGTCACATCGGCTTAACTGTGAGTAGCGTACTAGCCAGTACCTCTGGCATACTGTATATTAATAGAATATTGATATAGCCCAAATACTGTTGTGGGATTCATCATTTGGTAAATCCTCTGCCGTCTGCAGTTTTACAGAGCCGTTTAATTAGCAATTTTACAACCTCCTATTCTCTCATTAAATTAATTAATAATTAAGTTCAAATATAGGCATCTTTAATGTCATAATTATATTTCAGTTTTATGGTCACCAGAGTTTAGCTCATTAGGCAAGGTAGTCATAAACCATAGCTCTATTTAGGGGCTGAGGCACTGATGCTTAGGTAGTTTGCTTCTGCTTGGTATTTTTTATCCTTCTCACTTTCTCCTTCCCTTGTCCCCCTCCTCTTCCCCTCAATTCTCCAGCTCCCCTCCCTCTCACTGCTCTCTGCTAACATTGGCGTTTTTTTCCTGTGGCAGCTCTTCCTCATTCATATGTCATGTTGAAAAAAAATCCCTGGCACACACCCTCACAGCCCTCCCCTCCCTGTTACTCTCTCTGGAGTGGTGCAGCGACACTGGCCTGCGATGGGTCCTGCTTCCTTGCAAGCCCCAGGGACCACCACCTCCAGTGCTGGGCACCCAGCAGTGGCAAATTTTGTGTAGCATCCTATCAGGGACATTGTATTCCTTTTTGACTGTGCGATTTACCGAGGCACGGGATGTAGTAATGACATTTCACACAGTATGATATGTTGTGCGTTGTTTTATATGTAGTGGATTTATTTCAGTCATTATCACTGATTAAAACAGCTTAGTTGAAAAGGCAAAGCAAAATTTGGCTTTGAAATTGTTCTTATTTAATTTTGTTTGTGCTCACATAACCCAGGACAGCACTAATTATCTCTTTAGTGTAGCTCATATTTCTAATGTAATTCATATGTAAATTGTAATTTAAATCATATGGGAATGTTTGTGTTCCTTGCATATTCTCAGTAAAGAGCACAAACAGTGAATTAAAACTGTTTGGAAATGAAAACTTTATGTTGCCTTTTTTGAACTGTCTTTGATTTCTTTTGGCTTGCTGTTTCTCTAATGAATCATGATTCAATTGGATGGCTAAGGCCAATGCATTTAGTCTCTCTCTGTATTTAATGCAGTTTGCTCACTGGCCTGCTTTTCCTTCTGAATTTGGAAGGTGGGGAGAGCTTTCTGCATGCTCGCTATCTTTGAAAAAAAAATCCTAAGATGACTATTATTAATAATAATATTTTTATGACTACAGAGCCTACAAGGACAGCATGGCACTATTTGTGCCACTTTGCTACTCGAACAGAGCTGTACAAGAGTGTTATTTCTGGTAGCATATCTGATAATATTAGGTTAAAATTTTAATCCCAACCCAAACTTTCGATCTGATAACTTTTTTTTTTTTTTTTTTTGCTTAATGCAACATTACTCTCTTCTCTAAAAACCACTGCTGCCCACAACAAAGTGGTCTTTTGACAGGACAAGTCAGAATTTATTTGTATGAGTAGAGCATACAACAGTAAAAGTTGTTCCCAAACTTCTGAAGGTTCAAGACAGGTTTGCTTGCTGGATGTGGGAACGCTGCTGTGGTACACTTCAACATCAAACACAGCACTAAGAGTAACAGCAAAAGCAACAAGTTGGGTGCCACCAGGAAGGTGAGTGTGAAAGCCTGAAGAGCCATGGGCAGCAAGTGCAGGTGTGCTACCAGCTCATGCAGCAGACAAGATACAGCAAAAGACCTGAAGGAAACAGGAAGGGTAAAAAGTTCAAATCGAAGAGTAATTAAACCTAAAGAGCTAGCAAGTGAATGATGATGTCAGCTACACCTTTCTTTGCTGGAACTGCCCTTTACATTTCCTAGGCAAAACTGTACTCACAATATTAGGCAGATAATGAATGCCTGTTTCTCATCCTGCCAACAAAGGTCTTTGTCCCACCCAAGCCAAACGAAGCCGTCTGTACTGAACAGACAGAGGCCAGGCCCAGTGTCACTGCTTTGCCCCAGCAAACTGTGACCTGATCTGCCAGTGGCCACACAGGAGTGTGTCTGCAGTGCTTCCCCAGGTTTGGTGCAGGGGAGTCATGACATGATGGTCCTACAAACCTCTTCCCATGGACAAGTGCTGCTCAAGCTGGTATGCAAAGCCCTCAGAGGAAAAATCCTGAAATCCCTTCCAATCTCTCTGTAGTTCATGGGTATTACTGTGGCCAGAAGAGGGGTAAGACTTTGAGGACACGTATTTGTGTATTAGTCCTGCTGCTGTAACGTGAAGCTGTGGGACAGGGCTCACCAATGGGAAAGATTGCACGCGCCACAAAAGAGGCAGAGGGGTCAAACCACTGAACAGCCATGCCTGCTTCCCTCTGCCGATGTCCCCATCAGGAAAAGTGATTCCAATTTACAGCAAGCTTGTCTTTCTCAGGCTTTGGGAACCCCCTGCAGATAAGCTCAGCTTGGCAAGGTGCGGCATCAGGGCGATATGTAGTGTAGCTGAGCAGAGGGTGGACAAGGCAAGCAACGGGGACCACTGATCTGGTTTGGCTGTGACCACAGAGCCCTCCAGGAGCCAGGTGCTCTCCAGGGAGGGACACTGCCAGATCCAGGGCACCCGTTTAAAGCACACGTGCACACACATGCACACACACGCACGCTCCTCGTGACGACACTAGAGCTGTCCGAAACTATTTTCAATAATTGATTTGCTGTTTAATTGAACATCATGACTGACTAACATAGCTCATTACTTTACTCATTAGTTAATTATCGAAGAAAGTAGGACAAGTCAATAAAATGAAAGGCTGTAAATTCCAATACTAATTAGCACCATTTCCTCAGAGACATATTTAAGGGCAGATTGGCTACCCGAATGTCCCTGGACCTTGTAGATGAAGGGAAAGGGTAGACTTACCATAAATCTAGAGTACCGGCAAGCAAGGCTCCTCAGCAGTAAGTAGTCAAGTACACAAGTGCTGAGCTACCACCAGGCACCCTGTTTGAACTGGAATATTGGAACACAAGCAGCGCAGAAATTCCTATTTTTAAAAGAAAAGAGGGGGGTGGGGGTGGTGAGGGAGGGAGCACTCACACACCAGAGAGGATCCATATTTAAAATAAATTATGCAAACTGAACTACTTCTGCAGAGCACATTTGCTTTCCTAAGCTCTCTCTTTCCTGGTCTCTCTCTCAAGCATGTACTTTATCCTGTCTTTTTCGCTGTCCAAATCCTACTCAAAACATCAGCACATCCCTTCAGAAGTGGACACATTTTTAATGTGAGGATTCTAATTTATATCTCTTATTTGTGGCTTGTTTTTTTTTTTTTTTAATAAACTACTCCAGTAATGGAAATTATATTCTCTTGTATATTACTTTGTATTATCTTTGTATTCTCTGTCTTATCCATTATCTCAAAATTATTTTTTGTATTCTTTTTAATTTAAATCAAGTCTGAAATACCATCTGAGGCAGAATTTAATGGGTCCAGCAGAGCCTTAATTGAGCCAAAAAGTGATTTAAAACAAATAATGACAGTTTCAAAGAAGACTGGGAGAAAAGGAGGCTAAGGAAAAGCACATATGTGTATGCATGTTTGTATTCATGGTATGTATTTTACATATGGATGAGCTTACATATATATATATTTGTATGTATATACACATGTATATATATTTAAATAAGAAGTGTATGTATGTATATAAAAAATACATGCAGACACATAGATACATCTGCATACATACACACTGAAATATGCCTATATAGGGTTTTCTTGCTCAGTATGTGGAAATGAGCAAACTCCTCAAGTTCTGAAATTTAAAAAACCCCAGGTCTTTCTGGCTCCCTTTTAAAAAATCAATACAAGAGGACTCAGATTATGGAAATGTTCTGTTGATATACTGGCACACCGTTCAACAGTTTGTCTAGATTATTATAAACAACTAAGGGATCAAGATAAATATATTTTCTTCATTCCTTTTATTGGGAGGCATATCTTCTCTGTCTTCCTCTCAGCAAATATCCAGTTGTGAAAAATTAATTTCCAGTTAGGTGAATGGAAATGGAGATCAAAAGCATTACCTGATCTCGACTTAAGGAAAGAAATCACCCTAAGAATAGCTTTCGGTCTGGAGCTTTAAATATTTAGCATTTCTAAAAATATATTAATGGATTGATGTAAAAAAAGCTAACAAATGTCTGTTACTTGACTTAGTATATTTTGTGCCTGCAGTTCTGATTATTAAGCCACAAGTTATGATTTATTTTCAAGTGTTTTAAAAAGCACCTTGCCAAAGTGTTCTAAAGATTGCACAAATTTTTTAATCAGCAGTTTTAAGAATCTGAGTTTTTGTGCTAATAAAGCAAGACTGAAACTTAAACTTAGGGAAGAAGGGGAAAATGCGGTTGTCTTGCTTAACAGAAAGGTCCTGGAAGAAATAATGCGAGGAAAAATGCTCTAATTATTTTAATCAAATAAAAAAAAAAAGTGGTATTTTATTATCCGTGTTTGGGAGGGGGTATTTGTTTGGGAAATTCTCTTTGCATTAGTGAAGGAATGAAGGAACAGCACCATGTAAAACCGACCTGTGAAAAAACAGAGAGGAAAAGATGTCCCCAATTAGATGTTCACTCAGCATAGGCTAACACACAAAGTATATACAGTGTACACAAGCACTGCATACTTGATGGAAGTTGGAAATTATAAAGGAGAACATTCAGAAAAGCAGGAGATGTGATCTCTATCTTGTTTCCAGACAGTGCCAAGCACTCTTTGATACTGAGAATTTTTTTTTTTTTTAAATGGTTCTGGTTAGGTCATGCTGGATCCCTGGCTGTACTTGAACACTTTGGCTGCAGGGCCTTGGGAAGAGCTCCCAAACTGAGCAGCCAGCATGCTCAGCCTGCAAGAGCTCAGTATACACAACAGGCATGGGAACAGGGAGAAGGCAGTTAGAGGACCCAAGCTCAAGATTTAAGTCATACTTTAGAGCTACAAATGGCTCTAAATGTACACACATATGCAATTTTTACATTTTACACTGCCATTTCTCCTACCTAATGTAACGTTCATACATAATATAAGGTAATTCTCATTTGTGTTTTTAACCTTTTGTCTGTATCTGTTATCAAACAATCCAAAATTGGAGGCAGAAGTTGATTACTGAGTGCAGTACCTAGAGTACTCTGAGCCAGCCGATGCAAAATGTGCAGACTGGAAGTGCTGTGGCGAATTTGCAGAGGTCCTCTTTCTGAGATGGGGCCCCCAGGCCCCTGCAGCCTTTAATCAGCTGTAACTGGAGTGAAGCTGTCAGCTCCTGCTTGTATTCTGTCAGCTTCAGCACCACTTAGAGCATCCCTGACAAACACACAGCGCACATTTAACAGTCAATCTGTGGGCAGGCTTTTGATTTTGCCGGAAACTTGCTAAGGTTCCACTTTCTACAAGGGAATACGTGTTAAGTTACTAGGGAGGAAAATGGAGAAGAGAGTCCTTCAATCAAACTCTTTTATTTTATGGGAAAACCCAGCTGTTATCTTTTCTTTAGCAGGATGATGGATTGGCTCAGTTCAAGGTGATATCCCAGTCGGTGCAAGACAGAGCAAGGGCCATCGTGTGAGGGTGACACCTCCCCTCCTCTGTCAGTCCAGCCATGCCAGCCGTACCGTAGAACTGCAGCAGCCTGCTGTTATGGGGGGTATTGTCATATAAATTATTCACACTGAAATATTTGTTCAGCTCTCGTGTGTTTAAAAGTTTCCCATTAAGAATTACAATTTAAATATGTTTTCCAACTGCACAAACTTCCCCAAACACGCTTCCCCCCAACTCACCTACCCCTCTGGTGTAGCTTCCACAACATACAGGCGTTAAGTGTCACTGTCTGGGATGAGTGACTTCAAGCAAAGCTGTTCCTATATTTTTAAAATACTAAATGCATTTCAAAATAATGCAATGCCCAATGTACACACAAGAGTTCTTTATTAAGTGTAAATTATTTGAAGACATTTTTCCTTATCCCTTTCTGATGCTTGACTTTTTTTTTTTTTTTGTGGGTAGTTTATGGGCTAAGCCTATTATTTGCTGATTAAAGGTCCTTCCTTCTCCCCTTGGGAGTTTGAAAACTCTACTATTATTTCTTCACAGAGCTCACTCCTACAATATCCCTGCTGCAAATGCAGCTGAATCTTACCTAATGATGATAAAAATAAGGCCATGGCACATCTGAGCAGTCTGGAAGGGTACAGAGACAGGAAGGACAGACACAAGGTTTCTTCACAAGTCAAATCAGTCTGTAGCATTCAGTTTCCTCAGAATCCCCATGGTAATGTTATTGCAAGAGGAAAATTATTGTAACATTACAACACTGAGCTCCAATAACCACACTGATCCCTGGGGATTCTGCCATTTGCTGCCCCACAACATGGAAAATTTCCTGAATAGGCTCTTTCCCTAACCCCATTAAAAACACCGACTTCCCAAGGAGAGGACAGAAACTTTCTTGAGGACACACTAAGAGTTAAGAGTCCTCAGAAGACAGCTTTGGATTCCTTCTATGCCAGTCCTGTAAGAGTGGAATAAAAGGACTTCTGATCTCCTAAAGGCACCGTATGAAGATTATGGCAACCTCATCCAGACAGAAATTAGGAAATTAATTCTAAATTAATTAGAAATTAAATTAAGCATTGGAGTAATTAATATCTATATGGCACTAATATGTAACTATTACTACTAGTATCACTAGATATCACTTTTACTATTTTAATATTTTTTTTTATTTCTGTAACACTTAGAAGCCCTCACTGCAGATGAGACCACTGTTGCACCAGCCAGACAGAACAAATCATGGTCCCCTCTCCAAAGGGTTAAAGAGCAGTGACTGTACTTATGGAAGCAGTTCTGGTCCTACCAATATAGAGAGTTGCCTAGTGAAATCTGAAAGATTATTTAAAGGAAGAAATTATTAATTCATATTGTTTTCATTGGGAGTTAGGTGCCTAACATGCATTAAAACCCAGGCCAGGATTAGGCAATTGCAGCAAGTGACAAAGAATATACACTGGCAGACTTAATAGACTGAAACAGAAGGCACAGGTTTAGGAAAAAAACAGCAGCAACAAACTTTTGCAGACTTCAGTGTAGGAACACTTCCAGTCATATTTAAAAAGAGAAGAAGTTTCACACAAAGTCAGGCCTACTCATCTTGCCAAAAAGAGTCAAAGCAAAGCCACCCATCTCCATTACACATTAAGCAAGAGGCAGACAAATGAGGAAATAAATAAATGTTTGCGCATATATTTGAAGAACTCTTCTTTCCTGCAGTTGACATTCATCAAATTCTCACTGCCTCTCCTAATCAATTTTCTCCTTCAATTAACCAATAAGTCAATTTGTTCCTTCTCCATCAGAAAAATCCTCCACTCAGCAAAAAATGCATCATTTCACTATCAGATCAATTCACCCTTCCTTCTCGCTGCTCGATCGATGATCTCTGCATCTCCCAAACAATAAACAGGTCACTGGAAAGAAATCTGCCTAGGAAGTTTCTCTCCTTTTATTTGGAATCCTGCCTATGTACGGGTTGCTTGCCGGGCACTTCCTGAGCACACAAGCATGGCAAATACTCAAAACAATACTGTAGAGAATTGGATTTTAAGACAAGAGGAAGATCTGAACTGAGCTTTTATTTCCAATAACCTTGCAGCTGTTTGGATAACCAGTGGAATTATATGTTAAACCAGAAGTGCATGCAAAATGTCACAACATAAAAATCAAATTGAGGATGCAATGACAAACTGCACCAATTTTAGGCAATATAGAGCTTTTACAAGCCATCCTATCCCACTTAACTATTCTGATTGAGTTTGATAAAAGTGACAAGAAGTGCCCATACATAAAGCTCTAGACATCCAGAGATGGCAAACAGAGACCGCTATGCACAATGAAAAAAAAGATTGTCTTCAAATAAAGAACAGCTGTAAACCAGGCACTTTTCATTTGACTTCACCAGAAACCATCACTAAAGTTCAGTACATTCAGGATGTCTTTTCAAACCCAAAATGTAAGGAAATGTGGCATTAGAAAACACCACTTATGCGACAGTTTGCACCTTCAGTACAAAGCACATACACAGGTACAACCCCGGAAACTCCTTCAGCATGGGCAGGCATCCAGCCCTGGGTAGAACACAATTGCTATATAACTATACAAAGTAACAATGCTCAGCAGATTATGGCATGAAGTGAAAAATATAAGACCTTTAGATTATAAAATAAATATAAAAAAATAATGCAATTAGCCAGATTGGTTAGGACACTGATATCAGTGCTTGCAGCACAGAAAGGAGCTCACATTCCCTGGCACCTTAGGCAAACTACAACAAGCACTCTATTTGATGATCAGGCAATAAATTTTGTAAGATTATATTTTGGGGGTTTTCTCGACCATTGAAATGTAAAGATTTAAAAAATGCACTGCTGAAAGCAATGGGTCATCACTTAAGTTTTTTAGAATTCTGCTGAGTGTTTTTTACTTTAGGTTTGGGGTTTTTCTTCCCACTTCAATTGTTTGCTCTCTAGCAGTGAGGGAAGATATGGAGTACATTTTTTACTTCCAACTGTGTATCAAAGCAAAAGTGAAAGTTACACCTTTTTCTCTGTGATTATTAAGACTTGTGAATATTTTCATAACTAGAGCACTCTTTGAATACTTATGAATAAAAATCCATTAAATACTAATGAGTTATCATTCTCACTCACTTGCCAGTTTCTTAATCTGTTTTGCAATTAATTTATAATCTCAACGTAGTAGACCAAATTAGTCTTGGACAAAAATTTCCAGCTGAATATTTTATTTAGGGAAGAATGCAAATTTGGGACAAGACAAACTATTCATAAACTTGTGCTGAATTTTGTTAGTAGGTCACCTGAAACTAAAGAGAAAGAAAAACACAAAAGTCAAACTGCCCCTTTCCCCTCGTTTTAAACAATATTTCCAGTTATTGCCTCAAACTGATTCTTTTCCATTCTAGGGAAAACCAGGTCTCAATTTAACCCACTTAAATACTTTCTGAGCAACTGCAACTTATAGACACCAAAATCTCCCTAAAAACCCCCAGGGAGCTGTAGTCTCCTTTGGGAGCCCAGCTGTTTTGGAGTGCCTTGCAGCTGGGAACATGATTTACGTCAAAGAGCTCCTGGTGCAAAGGCTCCTCCCGGTGTCTTCATTTATGCACCAACAGTACCTTTGCAATGAGGTGGGACATCCCACAGCACATCCAGATAAATTCTCTGCAGGATAGGGAGGACCTTATTGCTCTCTACAACTACCCAAAAGGAGGTTGTAACAAGGTGGGGGTCAGTCTCTTCTCTCGGATAACGAGTGACAAGATGAGAGGAAATGGCCTAAAGTTGCACCAAGGGAGACTTAGATTGGATATTAAGAAATTTTTTTTTTCAATGAGAGGGTGGTTAGGCACCAAAATAGGCTGCCCAGGGAAGTGGTGGTATCACCATCCTTGGAAGTGTTCAAAAGACTTGTGGATGTGGTACTTGGAGACATGGTTTAGTAGTGAACAAAGTGGTGCTGAGTTAACAGTTGGACTTGATAATCTTTTCCAACCTTAGCAATTCTATGATTCTGGAAAAGAGCTGGAGATCACAGTCATAAAATATACTACAAAATGTACAAACATTAGAGGCCTTTTCAGCTGAAAAGCTAGAATAAGATACAGCTTCTTTGAGACAAAAATGTCTTCACTTTTGAGACCACTTAAGTCTACATGTATTGCGACTGGCTCACGGGTKGGGCACAAAGGGTTATAGTGACTGGGGTAACATCAGACTGGGGACCTGTCACCGGTGGGGGTCCACAGGGTTCCATCCTTGGCCCTGTGCTCTTCAACATCTTAATAAATTACTTGGACACAGGACTGGAAGGGATACTGAGCAAGTTCGCAGATGATACAAAACTGGGAGGAGCTGTTCACTCCCTTGAAGGCAGGGAGGCTCTGCAGAGAGACCTTGACAAATCAGAGGGATGGGCAATCACCAACTGTGTGAAGTTCAACAAGGGAAAGTGCCAGATTATGCACCTGGGACAGGGCAACCCTGGATGTACGGACAGACTGGGGAATGAAATGCTGGAGAGCAGTGCCACAGAAAGGAACCTGGGGGTCCTGGTCGATAGCAAATTGAATATGATTCAGCAGTGCCYTGACAGCCAGCAGAGCCAACTGTGTCCTGGGGGGCATCAGGCCCAGCACCGCCAGCTGGGCAAGGGAGGGGATTGTCCCGCTCTGCTCTGCACTGTGGCGGCCTCACCTCGAGTGCTGGGGGCAGTTTTGGGTGCCACAATATAAAAAAGACATTAAGCTATTGGAGAGCATCCAAAGGAGGTCCATGAGAATAGTGAAGGGTCTGGAGGGGAAGCCGTATGAAGAGCACTTGTCTATTGAGGTCACTTGGTCTGTTCAGCCTGGAGAAGAGCAGACTGAGGAGAGACCTCATCGCAGTGTGCAGCTTCCTCGTGAGGGAAAGAGGAGAGGCAGGCACTGATCTCTTCTCCGTGGTGACCAGTGACAGGACCTGAGGGAATGGCCTGAAGCTGTATCAGGGGAAGTTTAGGTTGGATATTAGAAAAAGGTTCTTCACCCAGAGAATGGTTGGGCACTGGAACAGGCTCCCCAGGGAAGTGGCCACAGCACCAAGCCTGACACAGTTCAAGAAGCATTTGAACAATACTCTTGGGCACATGRTGTGACTCTTGGAGATGGTGCYGYGCAGGGCCAGSAGCTGGACTTGATGTTTCTTGCGCATCCCCTTCAACTCAGCATACTCTTTGTTTCTGTCATTCAGTGATTCAGTAACAAGTGGGGCTGCTGGACACCCTGAAATCCATAATTTATACACATATATTTCAYATTATACAGCTCATACTGTGAACAGGTACACATGCATTGCCAATCAGTTCTGATATGGCTTCATTTGAGACTGGCCTTCCATAGTATGGACATGAGTTTATTTTGGATCACAGCTGATTATATGTGCCTTAAAACTCCAGCACAGGGAAATAATCTCTGCTTGAGCTGCCCTGGGGTGGATAAACACGATTTTCACAGTGTTACCCCATGGCTGTAAGAGCTGCATTGTGGGGAGGGAGGGGAGAACTAATCTGTGCACAAGACTATTAAGAGGAGAGAAGATCACAGGACACAGGTTGTGTCTACCACRCACTTTGTGATTGTTACCCGATGTCTGTCCCTTAACCTGAGAGGACAGAGAGACAACAGAGACCATACAAGATCTCTTTTTGACTAAGCAATTTACTTGCACATTGTGTGGTAACAGGGAACAATGCCCATACATCACTCGAGCAGAAAGACACTTTAACACTGTTGCCCTTGAAATCCTTATTTTTGTTAACCACAGGGCTTATGACTTCACTCCCCTGCTCCTCCAACCCTTCCCTTCCAGCTCCCAGTGGCAAGGAAGTGGTTGGGCCAGCCTGCTCTGGCCCCGGGGAGGAGGTAGCAGAAGGCTGGCCTTATTTACCTTAGCCATTTCCCCGTGTAATCTGGGTAATCGTGTGGCTAATCGGCGACGCGGAGGAGCCCCCCCACGCCGCGATTCACAATGCCAACCTATTCATATTTCACACAATAGGGTATTTAAGCCATCCCATGCCTTGCCAAGGCGATTGCGCTCCCTTTGTTCGGATGTTTTCGGCARGGGTCTCCGGCCCTACTCCGTCTTTCACACCAGCATATGTCCTAACTCTTTCCTGCTGCAGCTGGACAAGGGCCGTTGTTTTTGTTTTGTTCTTCAAAACCAACGAATCGATTATGGCGGTGTGAAATGTGGGTTAAAACAGCCCCCTCATGTATGCACACATTAGCCATTTGCTACATTACAACTTCACAGCAAGGTGACCTACGAGGCAACAGTGCTCGTGCTCTCCCATTTTGAATGGGCAATCTGTTAAGCATAAAAGGAAATAATAAATAAAAGACTGACTGAACATATTGTTTCAAAAATGGCTCACCACGCTGTATCAAAGTGAAATTAAAAGTGCCTCTAACCCAATGTACTGCAACCGTAAAGAAAGATAAAATCTGGTTTGTAACAGAAAATTATAGGGTTCACATGTATGGATATAGACTATTAAATTCAGACCACATTCCTGCAATAAAGATATTCACCTTTACTTGCTGCCTATCTCACATTCAGSATGCAGTGAACTCCACAGCCTTACAAATTATAGGATCTGATCTCATCTTTGTAGAAACTGAAGGCAAAAAGCCCACAGTAAACACCTGTGGGCTCAGGACTTACTCCTCATAAGGGTGTGTTGACATGTGGATAGGAATTGGCAAGGAAATACTGCTGTCATCTCCTAGGTTAGACCATCGGCTCTCTTCCATCCCTGGYTGGCAATGACAAAAAGTCAATTCTCTCCAAAAACTCTTTTGTAGCTTGTGGTCAACAACAGGTCTTGTGGCTCCATTTCTCTCCCAAGGTGCAAAGAAATGACACACTACAGCAACTCCCTCAAAATTAATACTACAAGCTTAGGTTAAGATCTGTAACAGAAATGACWTTTCTTGTTTTTAAGAATAACCCTCAATGCGTTATAATGTAATTCGGGTAATTAAAGAGAAGTGTCTAATGACATGCTAGAGCGCATTCATTCCTGGTTCAAGTTCATGCTACTTCATGGATGTACTACTGGTGCTGAAAACTCATGACTTTTCTCATAAATGCCTGAGCTGCATTCCATGGCTTGAATTTAGTACATGGGAGTTCACACCTGTGCTCTATATTACAATTAATTTTCATTTTTTACTCCTAAAATTGGCAAAAAGAAGAGTTTTGAGCCAATTTTCCCCAGAAAGCTAGGCTTTCTATGGAGAGTTAGCTAATTAGCACACGTGCAATATTTTACAGACTTATAAATGGTACTGTGTTGTGTAAAGTACACAAAAGAAAAAATTTGTACAGCATGCTCAGCTAGGTTTTTGAGTCCTTAACTGTAAAGCTAGAAACCAATTCAAAATCTTGAGGGGAACAGAGAGCATAATACAGACATATTTAAAATTTCATTTTGATTATCAAAGGAATTACAATATMTTGTTTCAAAATACAACTTTTTAATGTCAAAATTTTGAAACCTTTTTATTTCTCCTCTCCCCCCCTAGTGAAAAAATAAGTAAAACAAATAAAGSTCCTCAAGACTAATTTTTCAAGGCAGACTCTGGCACTAGAATGTGCAGCAGCAAACTATCTATCTGTACATCTCCCACTGAAATAACGCAGATTTTGTCCAAATTGCAATCAGTAGATTTTATACCACTTGAAAATGATCCTAATACAGCTAAATTTGTAAATGGTTACCTCCCCCTGCACCCAAACAGCAGGGACACAGCTACAGCAATATAAATGTGTTAATCCCAGCACGATGTATTCCCACATCTCCCTGTATCAAATCATTCTAAAGGGTTTTCAATATACAAGTTAATTAGCTACAATGAAGCAGCAGAGTAACATCTAATGAAAGCCGGGGCTTAAAATACCAGAAGTGGCCTGTTGTACCCTTTCCCCTGTCTTTAATATCAACATATTATTTTGAAATGGGTTACAGATATAGTTCAAGTGTAATTTAACAAGAGACAGATGGAATTTAATGAATAAGATTAGTTTGATTATATGGTAAACATAGTGGACATTTTAAAGTATGTGTTTTCAGCCATATCTACAAGAACACCATTTCTGTATCAGCACCTCAAAATACTACTGCCATACAGTATGTATTTATCTATCTATCTATCTATCTATCTATCTATCTATCTATATCTATCCATATCTATCTATTTAAACACTTATACTGAGCAAGAAGATGACACCATTTTTTTACTGAACACATGACATTACAGTCTAATTATATACTCTTTTTCTCATTTCTTAAAACAGTGCATGGAAAAGCAGTTGTGTACATTCTACTCAAAAAAAATTAAATCTCTCTAAAACTAATTGCACAAAATTAAAATTATATAAGCAACAAATGTCTGCAATGTACAACTTGCAGAGATAAGATAAAAAACAACATAAGAGAGGAAACTTAATTACGTAAGAAATATCTGCTACTTTCAGAAAACACAGAGCTGCATGTTTCAAATTTAACTAAGAAATTAAAAGCCCTAATTAATTAAATTAAGGTCCTGATCCTGACTGGATGTGGAAGCCAATGAGAGTTTATCCATGTGAATCTCATAGCTGGAGTGGGACTGAACACTACCTTTTGCTGTCTATCAAGGATGAAACTCATTTTGTAATCCCACCACTTCATTAGCACCTTTCCAGCACATTATCTTTGCCCTAATCCTTCTGTCACTTTGGGGATTCAGGGTCATTAGAGCATTAAGGGGTCGATGTTATTGTCGTGGAGGTGTGAATTGATCACTAAGATGACAACTGGTGACAAGTATACTTTATTAGTCTGCTACTTTGCCTCTTAATTGCTACTGATTAGCCTGTCTGTTAAAAAGGAAATTTGGACTCCTTCTGCCATTGCCAAAGATTACACTGCTTTCTAATAGGACCATCTAACCACTCCCCCTAAAGGAGCCCATTTAGACATAATGTATTTGCCCAACTCAGTGGAACTTCTTATGTGAGTAAAATCAACAAGGGAGGGCCCTTTAACCCTCCCATGACATTTTGGTTAGCTTCTGATCGAGAGAATTTCTCTGTTAAAAAAAGCAAATATTTCTGATTGCGTCTTTTCTTTCCAGAGTCATGAATAGGATAATCTTTTTTTTTCAAAAGTCCTGTTTTAGATGTGCCTATGCTTACTATTTGAATGGATTTCCCAGAGGAGGAGCTGGCTTTCCAAACATATTGCATTTAAAATACACATTAAGACAAAACAGCAACAACAACAACAAAACCCAAACCAAACAAAAAAAACCTACAAACTTTTGCATCTTGCCAGATTTCACATGCTTCAGGTCTTAATTGCTGTTGACCACAAGAATTACACTTAGTATTTAGTTTTACAGAAATCCCTGCTTTAAAAAAGAGTAAAATAAGAAAAAGAAAAAAAAAAGAAAAAACTTTTCAAACTAGGTGTCTAGGATAGTAGAAAAATCTTACTGTAGCATAAAGTACCATCCTACTTGCTYGACATTGACAATCTTTGGATTGCTGGTGGTTTTGTTTCATACCAGGATAAGCATTTCTATAAGGAAATTCCTTATAGAATTCCTTTCTTAGCAGCAAGGGAAAATGAATGCAGAACTCTGAAAACTTTCTGTTCTCTTTTATCAACATTGATTAAAAAATAAGAAGGATAACAAAAAGAAAACAACTCCCAGATCTCCTATTCCTACTTCAAAAACCCACATAAAAATCAGTCTCTGTATTACACTCCCTTCCAAAACCAAGTGCTAAACTTAAGTCAGCAAAAAATAAGAACTTTAACAAACATCTAATCTTGAATTTTGTACTAGAGACGTTATAATACGAATCTAGGTGCTCAGGATGAATATTTGACCTTCCTGAGTCATCTGAAGTGTTCAAGGTTATTTTACAGGATCAGTATTTCACATCCTAATTTTTAAGGATGACACATTTTCCATGAAGAAAATTTGCTACATAAATTTCAGATCAGTTCTTTGACTTTAATTGTGGTCAAAAGAAAACTTCAAACAGCTTGTGCAATAATCTTCCTCTTCTAACCATGCCTACATAGAGCTTTTGCAGAGGCACTTGGTTTGCTTATTAAAAAAAGCTTGAAGATGATGGGAACCTTTAATTAATTTTTTATTTGATTTCACTAGAGAAAAATAACAAATAACTATGGTATTAGTTGTCCAGGAGTAGTTTTACATGCATGGTGCTGTTCAAGAAAAACAAAAGTTCTTCCATTTTACCTCCAGAAGTTAATACAAAGCACACCTGCTCCTGACTGGAGTGTTATTTGGTCTTCTGATCCCACTGTCTTCTTCAAAAAGAGAATGTGATCTTGATATTTGGGTGGAAGTCCCTGTAGACCSCATTTTAAACTGTAAATACTTTAACTTCAGTAGTTTGGGTTTTAATTTAACTAAGGCACGGCCTATAAGTGGTCAACGCAATTTCAGTCGGAGTGACTCACCGCAGTTTTCATTAACCAGTACCTTAACAGCTTGGCTTACCTGAAACAAATAGCCTGTGTGGAAATAATCCCCACACCAACTGCAAGAGTTGTGGGGTTGATGAGCAAGATGTTCGGGAGAGAGAACATATCTGTGAAGTAAATTGGGAGAAAGTGAGCACTGCCGAGGTCACTTCTGAAACCAATGCCAATGCTTGCTTTACACAGCCTGGTCTAACAAAGGTAGCCTTAGGGAATACCTGTTACCTGGCAGCATTTCTGGAAACAGTCATACCTGGATATTCATGCTGGAAGATGAATAAGAAAGACTAACAAAGAAAACACACTGCAAAGGCACTGAGACAGACTRGTGTGGTGAGATGAGGCTGAGATGTTTCCTTACCATCACCGCACCGATGACTCAAAATTTGGTTCCCACAGAATGTAATTACCTTCCTGCAACAGAAAACTAGTGAGCAGTCCTTCCTGGAAGGAGGCTGGCTGCATAACCATAATCTGCTCATTATGATTTAGGTAAATCATAAGGTCAGGTAGATTTTTGGTTTTTAAAAAAAAAAGAATCGTGTAAGTGATCCCTGTTTGTTTGAACAGCTTTTCCAGGGATTTGAGATCTTTCAATTTTACATTAGAAAACATGAACTCTCCTGTAGGATAGCCTTTAAGCTTTAGCAGAATTAAGTGTCAGACAGCAATTTCTGTCTGACAGTCCATGCTGTTGAGTTCTTCGCTCCAGAACTACTCACAAGTCAGAWAGGTATTGCCTTCTTGTGGAAATTTCCACTCTATTGAAATCTAAGAAGTACATGATTATCTGTCTGGCAAAAAAAAAAAAAAAAGTTCCAAGTCAGTAAAAAAATTCCCAGAAACATCTCTAAGGAAATTTCTATCAAAAAAGGTAGACCTTACATGATATTGGACAAGAGTAGCCCAGAAAAAAACACCCTGAACAACTTGGTGAGGGGAAACTCAGTGTACTGCAGTGCCTAACTGTGCTAATTCAATGGCCCAGACAGGATGGCATCATGGAGAAGCAAATAGGTGATAGTAACTCTGCATCTGGTAATGAGAAAACTCCTACCGGGATATACTTTGATGTCCATACATAAAGAATGGGCCAAATAATTGGAAAAATTTAGGAGAAGAATCACACAATTAAAGGACTGAAAAATACGACAAAAAATGGGAGAAGAAAATTTCTCCCGGAGGAAAAGATGTAGTATCAAAAGGGAAACTAGGACCTCCCGGCTAAAAGCTGTGAATAGTTGTAATTTGAGCTGAAGGAGGGCATATATTTTTCAGGAGGTTATATATTCCTTTTCAATCACTGAACAGAGAATGTTCACGAACAGCTGATCCACTCTCACAGGCAGAGCTGAATGATTTTCTGAGGGACTTGCTCTTTTCAAGCAGAGCATCAACAGATGATAATGCAGCAGAGTCAGCTCCAGCATCCCTGTGGCAGAGGCCATATCTGATGTCAGCAGCAATGAGATCTAGACTTAGCATTTCTATACGAAATATCCCTTTCGCTACTGATTTTCTTCCACTCTGAATAATTCTAGGGTTTCTTCCCTCCCACAGTCTTGGCTTCCCAGCCTATTGTTCTAGTGTATAACAAGCAGGCACAATTCAGCTACTACGTGCTGAATATCCAACGTGCTGTCTCAAATAGCCYTACTAAACAAGTCTAAGGATGCCACAGCACACATTCACAAAGAAATTAAGGTTGTCTTTTCTTAAGAAATATGCTGATATTTTGCATTGGTGTTAGCAGGACTTCCAGTTCAAGAGATAGCTGTTTGGATAGGTAAAGCACATGAAGTCCTGGTCAGATTGATAGATTGAGTCAGAACTCTGGCATTTGGATTAAAGCAGTATAGAAATGAATCTTATATTTGACATTTAAAACACTTTCAAAGGGAACCTTTTCCACTGCCTGCACTTTCTTAAATCACAGCAGAAAGAACTGCCATGGCAGAACAGTGTGAGAAATTACTATCCAACTGCTTCTCTGTTTTCCCACATTATGACTGAAGACATTAGTCTCTGAATCATTTTACATCCTGGCATTATGTGCAACAACACTGTACGTAATAAACAGACAATGCAACAGAAAGAAAATTTGAAAATTAATTTCTCCTTTCTTTTGGACAACATCTAGAATATAAATGTGGTTTGTGGCAGCTCTAGTTGAAAGAGGAAAAAAAAGAAAAGCTGCTTGCAGAGGGCTAAGATGACTAAAAACTTTAGATTTATRTAGTCTGACTCCCATTTCCTGCATGACCTTGGCAAAGTCACTTATTGTAACATTTTCAGAAATGGATGCTATTTCCTCAGGCTTTCATTCTACTTCTCATCTCCAGAGTATATGACTGTTTTGCATGTACAACCAATAGAAAAAGTAAAAGTCTCAAGGGAATTTATGGAATCTCTGGATCTTGATCCTTTCAGGGCYTCAGAACTGTTTGATGTAATGTATATGTAGCATGATTTTGTACATATACATGTAATGTATATGTAGCTGTTCCGGGACTTCTCCCACAAAACTTTGGGTTTATGGACTGACAGAGTTTTGGAAGCCCAGTTTGAGACAGGCAAGTCATCCAGATGAAGTCAGTGAGAGACATAGTAGTTCTAAAATACCGGACCTTTTTCCAACGAATTTCTTCCCATCACATGACATGAAGCATTTAACAACTGAAGGAGACAAAACTGAAAAGTGGGTGTTTCATCTCTGCCGTATTTCTCAGCTCTCAAATCGGGGCTTTAGCTATTTTTGAATGGTTGAGGCAGAAGTAAGGAGACAACCACTGAAGAACTTGAAGACCTTCTTACTTGGAGGAAGTGAAATGTTTTATACAAATGCTTTATATATGGAGTACTTTGTACATTTGCCAGCAACTTGCAYTGATTTATAAGAAACATCCTCTCAAACCCAGATATTGAGGTTAAATTGGCAGCTGCAAGCTCATTCTCCTGCAGTGTTAAATAAATAGTACAAACTTTAGGACTGAAAGAATCAATCCAGAAAGGATGGACTGTATCAGACTATAAACACAAAGAGACCAAAGCTCTGCTAAATTAGCTATTGTAGGATATTTAAATACAATGCATACATCCTCTTTATTGTCACCAATCTCTCTCCTGCTCATGTTCAAGCTGAGGTGGGCTATCAACCTTCACAATCATCAGAAATCACATTTTGGAGAATATTCAGGTAAGTCAGAGCATGAGAAGCTGAAGTGCTCTAATAGGATGTGGAAAAACGTCAGACTCTCTGTTTATGTTCATCTCACCAGCTTTAGATAATCTCTAATTTTTATCTTGGGACAATTTCAGTGATGCCACTTAGAGTTCTCACTGAACTTTTCCATGTATGAGCTCTACATTTTACTGTGCCCATAGGAAATGTCATTTCTTATTGTCATGGCTTGAACTTTTATTTCCACCTTCTTCCTTTCAGTTGTGTGCACATCAAGCATTCGCTAGCTAACATTTCAACCCTTTTTCTTTCTTTTTTTTTAAAGAATATATGTAAGCATGTCTTCACTTAAACACTCCACATAGATGTTATTAGATGTTCTATTAAGTTAAAAGTATGTCAAGGTGAAAATATTCCTCGCTCTACATGCCAGATCACAAAAACAGCTTAGCTTTTCTGAACATTCTGGGCCGAAGGTTTTCTCATAAAAGTCGGACATGGTACCAAACTTCTGATGAACCTATTCTTTAGTTCCTTTGAACAGCTCTAACCACCAGCAGCAGGACAGTGGACTGTCTGCCACTCTTAGCAGCAAAACTGCATGGGGACAATAATCAGCAAAGAAAGGAAAGTCGTTATGTTTGTTCCAGAAGTTAAACCAAAGTGAACTGGAGTGAAAGTCCTCTGTGCAGTTGAGTATAATATTGCACACCTGTTAGTGAAATACTGGAAAGTAACTCTGTCAGTCTCTGTGCTTGCACTGACATTCTTTCACACTAGCAAAATACAGTTGTACCAAGATGAGCCAATAACCACAAGAGCCAACAAAAGTAATAAAAACAAATGAGCAAACCACGATGCAGGTATGAAATACACAAAATTAAGCTAAAATATTGGAGGGAGGAAAAAAGCAATACCTGGAAAACTACAGAAACCTACAAAATCAACATCTGAATAGGATCAGAAAAATCACCTGTGGCATTCACTTCGGATTCCCCCAAAAATATGATGAAAGATATCATTGTTTGTAAGGAAAAACAAAAAAGTACTTGGCTCCAATAGCTTTCTTAACTTTCCAATATTTTGGAAACAAAGAAACTGCAGTACACTGTTCGAGCTGAATGTGAACCCAAACTTTCTAACACCTCAGTAAATACTTGAAAGAGAGCATTACTCTAATATCTGTAAATCAGGGCACTTCAAATTAACTCCATGTTCATTAAAAAGCTTGCTGATTTTATGTTTTTGTTATCATTCTGATACAAGCCTGAGAACAAAAGTGCTTAACAATTCCAGTCAAATAGGATCAGGGCATTAATCCTTGTTTGGATGCAAGAGCAACATAAATCATCTGTTCCRAGCTAACAATTTAAAGAGTGCACAGTGCATTATGTTAAATAAAGTATTAACACTGAGTTAAGAACACCTATTAAGGGACTTTGAGAGTTCTGGCTCACATTACCTTACACCATTTTTTTAAATAACCTTATTCCAGATTTTTAATCCCATAATTATTCCACAATAGTGTTGTCAGAAAGCTCCAGTTTCTAAAACTTTGTATCTGTAAGACATTATGTGAACCACTTCAGTTAAATCCTTTTACTTATTCAGATTATCATCCTGACTCACATTAGCGACTTTTACATTGTAAGATATATGGCTTTGTAATTGCAAGATGATTAAATGAAGTGTACTCCATAATCTAAATTTCTGTGGTTTTTGAACCAAAATGCTGAAATAGGGAAGAAAAAATTAAAATTTTACTTGTGCATGCACATATCTGCATCTACACATATACACACACTTTAATGCATACTTGTGATGTGCCTTCACTCAGTCATTCAGCAGCATGACTTCTTCCCAGTCACTTTCAAAGTCTGTAGATCAACTATCTGAAGCTCTTCTGTCACGACTTTGGTTTTCTTTCCAAGATGTTTTCTCTTGGTCTATTCCTAATTTCAATGGATGTACTAGATCCACTATTGTGCAGACACTCATACTAGATTTTGACACAGGACTAATTGATGGCTTTAGATGCTGAGAGTGTGAGAATTCCTTAGCACTGAGGCTGATGTAGTAGCAAGAGGGAATGGTGCGTGGTGCATTCATGAACTTCTGCATTGACTTGTGCATCAGGTTAGACAGGCCATACCCAGCACTTGTTCTGAGCAGAAGAGAAACTGCTACCCTAATTACTTTGCTCCAAGACATATTTCACAGCCTCCTTTAACAGAGTTATGTCGTCCTCAATGACACCTGTGAGCCCTTTGACTCAAAGCACTAGGATTGTGCATGTATGACACATCTAGAGGCGATATGCCAACTATATTTGTTTATATGAGTACTTATCTACAGAGAAAGAACTCTCCAATATTACGAATAATTGATGTTTAGCTAGAAATCTGAGAAAACTTTGGAAATTTTTCCAATGGCAAAAAGTTCAGATGGTCTAAAGTCAGTACTATGGAACAAACCTAACCAAAATAACTGTTATGTTATGGTAGTTGTCAGAGATGGCAAATCAGAGCTTTGAAAGAGCAGGTCTGTCTCTACTTTTTGGCCCTTCAGTACAAGAAAGACAGGGACAAACTGGAGAGAGCCTTGCTGGAGACCGTTTAGATGGACCAAAGATTGGAGCTCTATGTAGGAGTTGGACTGGATGACCTCCTCRAGTTCCTTCCAGCCTGAATTATTCTGTTACTCTGATAGTCTTTCCAGTACTTCTCTTCATCAGAAATTATTTGAAATATAACTGGAATAAAATAAAGTGAAAGAAAGGATTATTCTGGTCTGTTMCATTTCTACCTTTTTCCTTGGCCAGATTTTCCATCTGACATGAYTTCATAAAGCTTTAAGCTAGCTAAGAATCTAGCACCCAACCCTATTGGATTTAAGTACATTTGTCACAGAAATTGATTGGAACAATTAGCCGAATAAATAGATATAACATATCTTTAAGTGCCATAAAAGTGACATGACTGCAGGTAAATTATATGAATAATTACAACCAGAGCCCAGGTTTTCCAATCACTTTCCCTACATACTTTGAATTGCAGAGCCTTCTGGGGACTAATTTGCCTCTTTTTGTATAGAAATTAAAGAACAGATTTGCAGTGATGGTCAAGCTGCAAGGTATCAGTGAATGAACAGCAAAAATACTCAAACATGACTCTTTTAAGAAACTTTGAATTTTGCTTCATCTTTGTTACTTCCCACAAGTATTAGTATGAACACAGTATCAAGATAATGAATTTTTATGTTTGCAGCTGAGATTCGTTCATGAAATGAATGAAAATAATTTTGTGAAACAAATAAACTGTACTTCAGGCAGAAGTGAAAGCAGTTTATAAAACCTTACCCAATCRGAGAAAATAAAACTGCATGATTGAGATAACAGTTGTGATTGTATGAACTATTTAATTTTCAAAGGAATTTTCCAAGCAGAGAATCTGTGGGAAAATAAAATATGAACGCTATTTACATGACATATAATTGAAATTTTCACTTAATATTTTAGACATAAAATTCCATTTCAGAAAAAACCCAGCTCAGTCCTATTGAAAAAGTCCATTTTCAATTTAAAATAAAAGCAAAAATGTTCATGAAAAATAAATTGAACAAAGAAAATATAAAAGTTTTCTCCATTTTAGTACACAGCTCTGTCAGCTTTTGAGCTGTCAAGATTCTGAAAATGTCTGGATACACTTTTAAATACATATAAAGAAATTGTTTTCATGGGAGTTTGTCTGATTTTTTCAACTCGCTCTGTATTTCAGAGAAATGCTTAAGTTTCTACAAAGTAGTAAAATTTGCACTGAAAACATTAATTATTAGTGAGAAAAAGAGGACTAAATTTCCTGAAAATAATAAGCTGTTATTATAGATAGATCATCCATCTAATTAATTTACCAAAAAAGTTCTGTCTCTTACATTCTGCAATAATTTAATTTTTGATTTTGGATTTTTGATCTCAACATTTTCTTATTTATATACATATATGTGTGTGTGTATCTGTGTCTTGCTCACTCTCTTTTCATGTATTTTTACAAAGCCGGATGAACAAGTCTGAGACAAACTCCAATAGATAAGAAAACTTTGTGTGACAGTTTTGGCTGACCTTTTCTTTCTCCCATTTTAGCTTGTTTTATTTCTGACTAACACAATTATTTTCCAATTCACTATTATTATTTTTGACTTTGTGTTTTCTAACAATTTTGGTAAATTGAACTGTAAAGAACTCATGACTATATAAGCATGGGCCAGCATGTTCTCTTGCAAAGGGTGTTGTCAAACAGAAGGTTTGGGGAACGTGAGGATAGGATTTTGCACCTTCTCTGTTTCAGCTAAAAATTACTGTTGTGAAATGTAGTTGAACTTCTACTTTGAAGAACCCAAGGGAGAACATAAATAATTTTATTTCAGAACTCAGTCACAACTTGGCCAAGAAATCCAGAAGTGTGCCACATCACTGCTGGTTTCGATCCCTCTGAATGGGATCTTCCTCTAGCTGTGTAGACAGTCCCAGCTGTGAGCAAATCCATTTGGAAATGCCAGGGGAAGCAAAAGACAAAAAATGGTTTTTGCATTTCTCTGTTCATTATTACACCAGACTACAATCAGAACTAATGTTACTGATTCAAAATGCTTTCAGACACTCAGTTTATATAAACTGGAGGGATATCTAAAGACTGTCAGCCTGGAAAAACAGTGAGGATTCACTAGCTGGGTAACTAGCTCCAGCTTCCACCCACATTCACATCAAGCCCTGATCTTCTGGGTGAAACCAGAGTAAGTTGCCAACAACAACATACAAAAGATAACTAGATGTTTTCCAGCTTCAGGAAAAATCTAGTTCAGATGGGTACACTCTGAAATTTGGACCACAGTGCAGATCTGTTCTTTTTTTGTCTGGTCTCTGCCTGCGTGAAATACATGAAGAATTCAGATTCTTACTTACATTTGCCAAAGCAATGCTAATATCAACTCAAACACAAACAATTTAAAATAAATATCACTGAATCTTGGTCTAAACTGGAAAAAAAACCCAAACAAGTAAAAACCAGTAAGGCTAGCCATAAAGCAGATGGCTAGAGTTAGTTGGGCAGTGTAACATCTCTGATACTTACTATACTAAGCACAAAGATTATGGAGCTCCTTTAGCTTCCAGAATTTATTCATTAGACCCACCTATTCTGTTTATTTCCATATGCCAAATGCTAGTCCTTGGAGATGCGGAACTTCTTTCTTTACATAGAGTTCTATAGACTTATAGTGGAGTTCTTCTTCTCAGCTGAATCCTACATGTCAGTTTGAGAGACCAAAATGCTCATAATGCCATGGAGGTGAAAGGAGGTGAATGAAGATGGTTTCCCAGACTCTTCCAGTCACCGAAAGTTTTAAGTATGACACAGAATTAATACTGCAATTAAGTTCCCTTTAGCTATATGGGGTTGAGACTACTGTTTAAAAAAAAAATAAATAGGGGGGAGTGGAGAAAAARGTAACAGCCTTTTTTGCCAAGATAGGAATTTTCCAAATGTTTGCATTTCTGTGCATYATCCATGCTAGTTTCCTTCTGTGTCAAATAATGTTGCATAATGTGCTTGGTTTGGGTCACTTGCTAGCACAGGAAGAGAAGGGGATGGGGCCTTTCTAAGAGTGTGTTCATTTTCTAAAGGTGTTTATTCTGTATATTACATCAGTTTTCCACTGGGGATGGTTTTGTTCTCAGCATTTCTCTCCCTGAACCAATTTAGAATCAATGCCTGATCTTCTGCCTTTCTTGCAGCTTGCCTTCAGAGTGTTCTCCTTAAGGAAATTATGCATGGAAATTCCTTTTTAGGAGGTTTCACTGAAACCACAAGTCTGTATCTGAAATATATACTACTGAAAAATTTTGCCCAAAGCTTTGTCTTGGCTATATAAAGAAATTATAGGTGTGGACCAATTTTTGAATTAGCATGAAAACTGCTTTTATGTGCATATGAGAAAGGCCTTTTGAAACATCTTGCCAAAGGCTTTTTTGTCTTCTGGTTGTTATAAGAAAACATGGTTGCCCAAAAGAAAAAACCTGATCATGGTTCCACCTTAATCAGATTCACGATCGTGTCCTAATGCAATTTGTCCTAATCCATTTCTAAGGAAGACAACCATTTATGATTTGGAAAGACATGTGGGAATAAATGTGGCTATATGGAAATCCCCTGAGTCCTTTATTTACTATATTTTACCAGTTCATAAAAAAAACTAATTACATTTTAGAGAAGAAGGCATTATAAATGCGATGTATATTCTAATACAAAACCCCTCTACCCGGGTGTCCTACAATCAAACTGTGCTCAGTTTGCAGTCTCACAGTGCATTTTATATCTCTRTGGCTGGTTTTAGAATAATGATGCCATGCTTAACACATTATAATACTGATCACACATTTCAGCACATAGCTGAAAGTGATGCTATGTTTGTTTTGTTTGGGAAAAGAATGCCTTCTGTTTAGTATGGCAGCAAATTGCCCTTGCAGCAAAAGAGATAATTACTTGATACCCACAGAATAAATTAATTAATGCTTCTGCAAATATCTGTACATTCATCCATACGCAAAACCCTATATATTTATTTCATTAAAATGATGTGCTCCATAGAATGAAGAGACAGTTCAGTGTGTTCCRGAATCTGCTTAGACATACCTACCCCACCCCGTGCACATCAGGAAGTGAAGGGTGGGATGGGAAAGGGTACAAGAAAACACTTAAGAGAAGATTTAGCTTTATACATATGAGTTGTCCCATTGGAATTGTGTGAATAAAGTTAACCATAACTGTTTTGAGAACGGGGGTCCTAAAACAATACAGAGGAGTTCCAAATGCAAAACGGGCTAGGTTTATTTGCACTGAAATTCTTTCATGTACTATTTCCCTCCATACACACACATTAAAATATTATAAATGTTATTGTTAAGAAAAATTTTGCTATAAACATTACTGACTATAATAAATGCCATAAACCTGGGGTAGGTCAGCAGTGTAAATAATCAGAGTCTTTCTATTTACCCATTTGTAATAAATAGGAGATCACGTAACTCATGAAATCATAATTATCCAACATTTCACCATTTAGTTTTTACTTGARCAGTTTGGGAAGGAATGTTTTTCTTTTGCACGCTCGCATCTGCGGATGATCATTTGTTCTTTAGCTGGTGAAAACTGAGCTCCTAATTCAAAGCTTATCATCTGCCATAACCTTTTTATCAGGTGATTGGTTTCCAACGTAGTGGAAGAAGAAACTATGAAGAAGAAACTATGAAGAAGAAACTATGGTTTTGCATGGACCCAATAAAGGATTTCTTTTGTTTGCCTGATGAAAAATAGTCCTCCATTGAAGTCAAAGTTTCGTTTTATACAGGGCTGCAARATAGAGAAAATTGACTCGGTTCCAACCTGGACCAAAACCTAAAAGAGTGGAGTTGCGTCTGAAGGAAAATTCCATTACTTGTTCAAAACACATTGATCTTATTTTGTGCAGCTATAATGTTAAATAAGACAAATGGGAAGAAAATAAACTAAAAAGCTGACAAAAATTAAAAATCTGTTTGAATCCCAAAATATCAAAGCAATATTTCAAAATGAAATTATTTTTAAGATTTTCTGAATAAAAGCCATATTGGAAAGATCTTCAATTTTTATAAATCAGCATGTTGAAAAACAAAGTTTCCTCAAAGTGTCTAAAAAAATAGAAAATTAAGTCCTTCTTCATAAGACAGATAGAATGTTAGGTTTTCCTTTCTTTTTTTAATTACTTACTTTTAAACACACAAAGGTGAAATATATCCCCTTGATGTTCTAATGATTCTCTATGCAGTGCGCCATAAGACTGAAAAAAATTGATGTACCCCTTGAAACCTTCTAGTTACTGTCAGCATGAATTTTGGCATTCAGAAATCTTCTTAGCAGTATCAACGATCAGAGACTCGAGAAAAACTTCAGGTGCGAAAAAGGTGCATTATAAGGACAACTTTACTGGCAAAACAAAAAGGACTAAGATTAGATGCCTCCTGATGCATAAGCAGAATCTGAAATAATTCATAATGACTGTGTGAAGTTTCGTTTCCAGGAAAATACCGTCTCTAACACGTTTTCAGTTGAATAAAAAGTGAGACACAATACATTTTTGTTTCAGTACATTGCACGAATAAGTCTCCAAATGGAAGTCCTAATTAATGTATGACCCAAACACTGCAGCATCTAAATCCCTCTCTGTTCAAGTTACTACATACACAAAATGGAAGTGCTTTCCTTTCATTACTGTGGCGGTTATCACCTTGGTTTTTTGTGGGATTTCATTTTTTTTCCTACAGTGGATCTTTCTTTTATTTGAAGAATCATTTCTCCCCATGTATTTGGTTTCAATGTTTGGCATATGTTTCTTATGCACATATTACACCACATGTAGGCCTGGATACCATCACTGGTCTAGATAATAATACTAGGCAAACTTTGTAGTCATATGACAAAAAGAAACTKTTAAATGTCAAAGGATATTAGAACTAGTACAGAACTGGTGTGTTCTGAGCTGACAGGCAATGAGCATTCAAAAGTAACAAATCTAATCAGAGAGGAAAATAAACATGTATTTACTTGAGACATTTTGGAAAGAAAGGTTGCCAAAGAATAGACATTCAACACTTTCTGAAATACTGCTTTCTTTTCACTTGATGCCAAAAAAAGCCCCAGGTACCCAAAAATCTTTTTTTCTTATATTTTTTAAAAATATTTAATTTTGGATTTATTAAATCTGAAAGTTGCAGACATAGTTTTTGCAAGCTCAGCATGCTCAATATGTAACCTCGAGTACCTTTAACAAGACAAGACTGATTTTCCTATTGGGAAGATTAATTTCTCATTGCTGTTGTTGTATAAGTACAGGCCTGTTTTCCTTTGTAATAAATAAAGCTGAAGTCAACACATGTAACCACCGGTATAATACGTGCGTGTTGTGAAACTTGCCCTGACTCAAATCTGTTTAATGGTTTTCCACTGAAAATTCAACATCTGCCAACACCACACAAATCTTGATAACTGATGTCATCATGAACCCATTAAGCCTTGGTTTTTAACATGTTAGGAAAACAAAGGGTTTATGGAAGACTGCTAACAGAGGGCTAAATCCTGGAGCCCTTATTCAACAGTAGGAATTGTTCCTTAAGGAAGGTGTGAGTAAGAACATCTTAAGCCTGGCAGAATGTAAGCAAGCTCTTGTTCCACATTAAATTTAATTAACCAAGTCATTCATGAAAATGACACCATAAGATATGAAACTTGTCACTGCAAATCACCTTTCGTCACTGAGGCTGATTTGGGAATGCATGTCCTGCCACACCAGCTACTAGCTTTGATGTGTCACAGCTGTGATACTGCAGCAAGGAAAAGCCATTTAAATAGAGGGGGAGCTTTGGAGGAGTTAGGCATTTCCCCCTAAGGATCTGAAACTTCTCAGCAGAGGCCATCCAGAGATACATACTGAATAAAAAGGTTTTCATACTAAAATCTCATAATATGCCTGCAGGATCCCTGTTGCAGTAGCTAAGGGAAAAGCTGTGTAGTGTTGAAAGAGTAAGGAGCATCTATCCAGATAAAGGAGGAATCCCATGTTATCTGTAACATCCATACACCTGCAAAACTGATAGTGCCTATCTAGCAGTTTGTTTCCTGGGCACAGAGGTGGTTAATCAAAGTTACAGCATGAGACCTGTGGGGGAGGGAAAGTCATTTAATTAATGTGCCAGATATCCTTGCCAAAGCTTTCGCCAAGATTARGTTCAGATTGTAAAGAAATCTCCAAGAGAAGGATAATTCTCAACACCTGCGGGCACTTTTATTAGCTGCTTGCACAGAATAGAAAACCTTATGTTAAAGTATTTTGTCTCTGCTCTACCAAACTGACCTCACATGCTTTTATCTGGCCATAACCATAAGCAGATTTTAAAGCAGGCTACAGACGAGATTGCTAATGGGCGAGTGTTCTGTGGCAAAGCGACTTGAACAAAGTCACCTGTGGATGGAAGCAATCACATAAAGCTGTTCAAAAGGGGATGCCGTCAAAACAAGGGCAGATTTGGGTGCACAGAGCAGGAAGAAAGTGAGAGAGACCGCTAGGATCTTTAACACATCCGGAAGAGGCATCCACCTAATGCAGCATTATGCTAGATCCAGGTCCAGACCACCAGGGCAGAACCTGGCTTTGTTAAGGGGAATAGAAATATTCCCTGCAAACCTCTAAATCTTTTTCTCCTGACAAAACTTCAGTGGTGTTTTTTGTTTGTTTGTTTGTTTGTTTTGGTGTCTCTGTTTTGTGTTTGGTTGTTGTTGCTTTGGGGGATTTTGTTTGTTTCTTTCCTTTTTTTTACAGAGGCAGTTGATTCTACAAAATTTTGGAACAAGGTTCAAAAGTTGAACGCATAGCCACAACGCTTTTAAGGAAACAAAACCTCAGGAAACACTTGAAATGTTTAGAAACATATTACAATAAATCTAGGAAATCATTATGTTTTGGTGCTACATAATGCAACTCCTCGCTAAAAGAAATTCAAGTGAAGTTAAGTTGTGTTTTTCCATATTTGGTTGTGAAATAATTTGTTTGCATCATTGAAAGGAACAGTTTCAACTGTCTGGTGGAGGGTCATGAAATTTTTATTCACTCTTGATCCAGYGATATGTATTTTCAGCACATATAAATACAAAGACACATGCATAGACATGTACAACCCAACTTCTGCAACGTGGCAGCAAAACATGAATTCTCAAATGTTCATCATTCTATGTACTTTAAACAGTCTCTCTTTAATCTGTTTTATCCATTTAAATTGTATTTTTCTGGGGTTCAAAATACTCCTGCCTTTTTYCTACATAGAAAAACAGCAAGAGGGCTCTGATTTCTATTCTTCTAGTGCTAGTGATATAAAAATACTGACAATTATAAAAAATATCTGTGACTTTAGAAAAATGTAGTAAAAATCTCCAGATTTTTCAAGAAATAGTCTTGAAATATTGCCCTGAGCTTTGGTGGTGTTACTGCTCTGGTTGCATTTTCTCATTCCTGCCTCAGTTGCACCAGAATCCTTTTAAATAAAAGGTTAATGACAACTCACAGCCTGGTAATTTCAGGTCAGATTCTCCCCTCTTCACTCAGGCTAACTAGTACCTTTTTCTGCAAGAGCCTAAGTCACCTAAATGAGTGATGATGATGGT
Source organism: Amblyornis subalaris (assembly GCA_018881555.1). NCBI lineage: Eukaryota > Metazoa > Chordata > Aves > Passeriformes > Ptilonorhynchidae > Amblyornis > Amblyornis subalaris. The sequence goes on from JACAXG010000006.1 coordinate 3,973,930, forward strand.
GGTAATGAATAAGTGACCAGGAACATCAGGAAAACTGCAATGAATCTAAACTTTAACTCATGTGTCCTTACATTTTTTCCTGGCAAACGTCTCAAAAACAGAGAATCACCTAAAGTATTGGTTGCCCTTTACATGAGGTGGGGTAAATTGTGACACTCACTACTTACTCTGCAGGCAGTGTTGCATGCCTTAAAGTGCTGCATGAGGCGAGAAGAGCAGAGTTGTGACAGAGCTCTGCCACTTGCAGACATTTGCAGAGGAATTGCAGAATCAGATGCTCACATCATGATCCTAAAATTCAGGAGGCAAGGCCCTCCCACAGCCTCTGAGAGTGTCTGCAACGGATCTAGCAGCTCACAGGCCGAAGCAATTCCTGGGCAAATAAAATATATGAGTTCAGACCTGATACCACTTTTAACTTTCAGAAAGATGAATATAGTCTTAATTACAACTAACTTTGCACACTTTAAACACTATAAATCTCTAACTATTTTTAGCTTTTACAAAGCAGATAATGAAAAAAAATCAAATGCAGTGGAATATTCCTAAAGGTGTTCATGCTTGTCCAGGAAGGTAAAATTGCTGGGATTTAAACTATGCTTCCTAATTTTCTGAGCCACAAGGAAAAGATCATTCCAGCACTCCCCACACCCCAAATTCAAGGTGATGGCCTTCTCCTGCCATTATTTTACAACTTACAATCATATTAAATCTATCCCTAGGATTTTACTTTGAAAACAATTCTGTCTAAAGATATTGAAGATTATGAATATTGATCATCTTTTTAAAGACTGAACTTAATACCTAACGCACCATTTTCAGTGCAATAAATATCAAAGACAGCTGTGCAGATATCTGTTAACATTGCTGATATGGGTTTCCCTAGATAAGACCTAACTATTCATCTTGTTATGAACAATGCAATATGAAATGATGCAGAGATCTGTAAAACATAACACACTTTTGTGTTCTGTGGAATTTGCTCAGGCCCCAGCCTTAGAGAGTACATACACCAGAGTTTTACACCTGACTAGTTCCACCGGTTGAGAGAGGGTTACTCATGCGTATCACGGCAAATGTGAAAATAAGTGCCTGCAGGATCTTAAGGAGCAACACAGGCACTGAAAAGACAGCCTAATCTTGATGGGCAAATCACAGAYATGCTTCTCCATGAAGGGAAAAAAACAAAAAGTGAGCCTGCCATAATAGCTTCATCAGTGCAAATTTGGCAAACAGAACCAGGGAGGCTGACTGCAATTTTTCCACTGTAAGGCTGACCTGTAACTCATTAACCTACCACTAAAACAGTATTCACCTCATGTTCAGTTATTCGAAGAACTCAAAGGAAAAAGAAACTGGAATGAATTTTTATTCTACTCCCTGGGAAAAAGGGCAAGCCATGCCATATGTGTAAAATTTCATAAACACTAGAAAAAGACTAAAAAAAGAATCCATGACTGACTTATTGAATGTATTCATACAGAACTCAATGGCTTTCATGATTATTTTTCCACATTAGCACCATTGGACTGTAACTCTTCTTTCACATTGCATTGTTCTCACAAAAATRTAAACCAATCCTCCTGAACACCAAAACTGCAAATGTTCAAGACCAATGATAAAACTGCTTCTTCATTACTTCCYTGGATACTCGCCACCTGCCCACTGCTAACACTGCAGTCCCCAACACTTCAGGGTGTTTCTGCAAACCCCACAATTACACCAAAATTACTTTTAAATCTTTTCCTAGAACCTGAGCTCATGAACGGCTGCTATTTTAGGAAGTCCATTTCATTTAGGGAGCCATTTTGCCAAATACTGACATTGCTTTCTATTTCATGGGATTATGCAGGATTCAAGGCAACCTAAAACTTAGCCCATGGTGGTTGTTTTTGCATGGGTTTATCAGAGTCTGTCTAATTGAAGACAGTTCTATAAATAAAACATCAGGCCTTTTTTTTTTCTTCCTGTTATTACCCTCATTAAGATAGGATTAGATCACACAGTTGTCATAGAATGGGAAAAATTGTGAAGCATTAGATTAGACCCCTTAAATGGAAATATAACCAGTACTTCCCAAGTTACTTCAGGAAACTCAAATGGGTGGCTCACTGCAAAATTTCCAAGCAAGTGGATGAAGAACTTCACTCCAGCCTCCCGAACAAGTATAAGCTGTCATTAGTTGAAGAATTTTAGGGTGTTTTCTTTCCTCCASTTTTTGTATAAATCTTTTAACTAAAGCACCGCAACTTCTAGATAAGGGAACATAGGTCCTTGCAAGCTTGAAAACAAAAAATTATTTTTACTTTCTTTGATACAATGCAGTTTTTCCTATCTAAAATCCCCTTATCTCATTATCTACTTTTATTTTATGGTCACTGAGTTTTCAGGTTGCCCTTTGACAGTAGCAAAAGGCACCTGTAAGTTCCCAATGCACACAGACTAATCGACCTATTACCTTTCTCCTGCTCTAAAAATTTTCTGGATAATATATCACCATTAAACTTCAAGATTCCTAACCTCTGCTTTGGTGTTTTCTGTTTAATTTCAGACCAGAGAAGACCCTGCCCAGTCAAAGCCTGACTGGTTTCTTCCAGACTTATTAGCTGATGTAAAGAAAAAAATKATTCTTCTTACAGTCCTGAGCAGTACTCTGCAAATCATCTTGGAGACTGGAAAGACTGTGGGGCTTTCTGGGAAGAATCTTTCTTTTGTTTTTATTTCTGCACTCCAAACAGATGCAATAAGTGCTGCACATACAGAGGTATGCATAACTCTTACAAGTGACTAGTTTTCAGAAACAATAGCAAAAGTGCAGCCTATTGTGATTTGTGTTTTTACGCTGCATAGCACAGGCTGGTCAGCACTGCATTCACAGTCTAGAGAAAAACCCCTTATATAGTCAGATTACAGGACTGGATGAACAGCAAGAGCAACCTCTTGATTTCCGCAGGATTTTCTCTACCACCAGGTGCAGTTCTATAAAATATGACCCTCAAATGGAGAGGGAGACTTATCTTGTTCCAAGTTACATGTGCCTAATTTCAAAGCTTTGTGCTTGAGTGCCATCCACATTGAGATGRATACTGCGTGTTTCTCRCTCTTCTTCCTATTCACACACTTTTATTGCTTTGATTTAGTTTAYGAAATACTTTATAAAAAAGATAGTTTGAGATGCTGTATTCTTGTTTCGTCCAGTAAAGCGTAGCCAGACAGACACTAAAATAATATGATTTCTTTTTGCCTTTTCTCTTCTAAAAAGTGCTGGTTTAGAATGGGTTAAAAATCTGCTGCTAAGCACTGGCCATTTTAAGGTGTATTCTTCTCCCCTGCTGATTTGCCCTCTGACCTTCTGGGGGCCAGGGTGGCTGCAGACTTCATTTTTACTCTATTTCCTGGTCTCTCTCCTGGCTGTGCACTCAATGCTTCCACAGCAGATTAATGACAGCTAATAATATCTGATATATCTGGACATTGCCACATAATGAGTTGCAGTCCCACTGGGTGCCCGAAGTGTCACTACTAACAAATTCACCAGAGCAGCACATAATTAGCATGTAAAGGGAGTGATCATGCAGTAAATCTGGAGGGGAAGATGGATAGCCCATGAGGAAAAACTATAAGGGAAACCTACTATTCTTAACACTCATTGGTAAATGTATGTTTCTTGCCATGAATATTTTCTTGATAACAAACTGTGGACAGGTTACCTTTACAGTAACATTATTCCTTCCACGGCTGATAGGCAGAATTTCATTATGCCACTGCTAATGTTACAATATTTCTGCAAAATGTCACCATATGTAAATTAGAAGAGGTTAGGGTTTCCGTCTTAGTTTTCTTTCAAGATGCACTGTCCCTTTCTGCTATGGCCTAATTCCCCTTTCTACTAGTTTACAGACATGCTAACATTGACCCAACCTTGCAAAATAAAATCGGCACAGGAGGATCTTCCTTCTCCAATAGCTAAATAGGAATGAAGAAACTCCAYACACGACGAAGCAAAGATATGGGAGCAGAAATGAGCTTACTTGATGAGGTTTTATTCAAAGTATAACCTCTCCTGACACATCAGAATATACCCAATAAAATAAAATGGGATGCATRAACAGTGTGAGCTACCTGACTTGATCCAAACACGGGTCTCTGTCTTGTGACCATCTGGCTGACCATCACACCCTGAGTGCTGCCTGCAGTCTGGGTATGGGCAAAGAGGCTTTCCCAGGAGGAGGAGGTCGACAAGTAGCAGATGAATTGTCCTGATGGGCTGCATTCAGTCTGAGGAGCCCTAAATGGGACAGCTCTGCCCTAGTTTAAGTCAGTCATTTGYCCTCATTAGAAACCATTGCTCAGCAGTGTTAAAGACTTCATTTTGGTTTGAAGTTGTGTCATTTACAGCCCTTTTGCTTCTTTGACATCTGTGTGGGAACACTTGCATTTATGACCGCAGTCCTGAGGTTTATTTGAGCCATTGACCAAAACGTGGTTAATTCCACGAGCAAGGGTTGGGGATTTTAATTATTATTTTGCTGAACAGAGAGGCCTTTGGCACTGGAGGCTTCAGGCTTTAAATTGTTCTTGTTCGTAAGGCGCTTCTGTCATTTGAGCGGGAAAAAAGTTAACAAGGGAGCCTCACTTGAAAAAACAAACTGAAATCCCAACAAACAAACAAAAGATCCTTCCTAAAACACAAACATTTTCCCATGATAAGCCATTACTCAGAGATGTGAAAAATGCATGTAGTTTAGTTATATAAATTTATATAAATTTGTACAGATTTATATAGCTATATAAATTTATGAAAACATTATAAATAAATAAAAATATATGTAATAATTTATAAGTTATCTAAAGATTACACTTATATAAATTTATATTAATAAATAAAATCATAGTTTAGCTTTGTTTAATCTCTGTAGCCACCTTCTGCAGAGAGAGTGCTGGGCTCTGAGAGCCTTGTGATCCTCAGGCTGAGCAAGCATGAGCTGAAAGAACCAATTTTATATCAAAGGCAGAAGTTGCACACAGCTCAGGTACCAGCCCCTGTTTGTGATGCTGGTGAGCACTATCGATAAACCCTGACACTTTTAAGAGTGTGAACAGCTACTTGGAAGTGCAGGGATGCACCCTGGAAATAACAGTAGCTGCTCCTGCCCTCAACTGCATTCCTGTTTCTGTCCTTAGCTAAGTGCTCATGAGTCCCAGAGATCGGCTCATAAGCTCCAAAAATTTCTGTATTCTCAACTTATTCTGAGTTTCCTGCCGTTTTGTGTTCAGCTGAAGAATCACTTTCTGGAGACATGTAGCTTTAGCTTTTAGACTCTTTTTTAAAAAAGGTTTCCGAACTGGATGTATAAACCCTAGAGACTTAAAAACAGTGCAGTTAATTAAAAAGCGAGCATTTCTTTTAAAAATCCTGTGAGTTTTGCAACTTAGAAACAGCAATTTAATTGGATTTTGGAAGGAAAGAAAAAAGAAAGAAATTAAAAATCTTTAAACTTTTCCTGACAAATAACAACTTTAATTTTGAATCACTTGTTCTATTGCTTTGTCTCTGCAATCCACATGGCAACTCTCAGAAAAATTATTCAAGATTCACCTTTTCACATAATTTCTTTGAATACAAAAAGATCGAAATKAAAAAAAMCAAACCAAAACAAAATAAAACAAAAAATTAAAACAAGGCTTATATTGTTTATCTTGTTTTTAATGAAAGACGCTCACAGCCTATCTAACTCCCACAGGGGCCTTTTTTTATGCAATCTTAATGATAATTAACTGACAGTGATTGATGGCCAGCACTGAGGTAATAGTAGACACAACTGCACAATTCTATCCAATTCACTCTTCTATTTTTTACGACTCCTTGTTTATTTCTGAATAATATCAAATGAATTATTTGTTCAATTATAATTTCACATGTAAGTTCATCAGAAATGCGTTTGGCCAATTGTTCTGTCACCTTGTTGACTGGGRTTTCATACAGCCAGATTTCATTCTGTGTGAGCTTTAAGGAAGGCAACTCCTTTTGCATTAGAAATACATGAAAACATTCACATACATTTCCATATATTTTGTAGGCAAAAGTATTTCTACTGGAAAATGGGCCCCGGCAGACTGAGGCCATACAGAATTTTTGAATGTGCCCACACAGAATTATGTTGAAGGGGACATGAGTCTTTTTTAACTTCATTTCAAAATATTGTTGTTAGCATTGTAGTCATCTCTAGGGGTATTTTTTATATGCACTGAACCATTTTTCCACAAAATCACCTTTGCTGAAAAACTCCCAGTCTCACATCCAACTTTGGTCTTGTTGAATATCACAGCCTCTCATACACTGTCTGGAATGACTACATGAAATAACTACAATTTATTCATTATTCTTCAAATCTACTGTTTTAAATAATTGTTGCCACTATGCTGGTTGTGTAGCCTTAAAATTTTGTATATAGATCAACTATTTTAAAAGATTTTTGCAGAGTTGTCTTACTGTACCAGGAAAATGGTCCAATTTGAAATGTGTATATTACACAGAAGACCTCATGTTTTAAATTTCTTCATCTGACAGGTGAATTCTCTCTAGTATTTTATCACTTCTTACATTTAAATGATATTATTTTAACTGCTTTTCTGAAAGACTCTTTCTTTCTTTTATTGGTTGAAAGAAAAATAAGTTCTTTTTAGACATGCAGTGTTCCCTTAACAGCTTCACTGCCCTTTCAGTGTGTCATTACATATAACAAAATGTACACACAATGCATCCCTTGGGAGTTGAAGCTTATCACGGTGCAGTACTTTCAAAGTGAGTGTTTTATACCATTTGGCACCCTGAGGACATGTGAGGTGACACCACTGATCTCTCAGGAGAGACCTCACTGATTTCTTATTGCTCTTGCTGATGAAGAAATTAGTCAATAACTATATTTTGTAAATTCTAGCAGCCTTTTCTTTCTTTCCCTTCCTTAAGACAGAGGCTGTGGTAAAACTGCATCTGCCTGGGCCTCAAGGCATGTTCAGTTCTTGCCTACCTTTATGCCCTCCTTGATGAGAGTAACAAATCAAGTTCAAGCATCCTGTACTGAGGGATCCTTCACTAGCCAGACACTGCTAAGCCCTGACTACTAGGTAAGACTTCCATGGAGGTCTATCAACAAGTCTCAATCATCCATACAGGTTATTGCTCAGGGACAAGGGACACCTCTTTCTGCCCAGGGGCTGCCTGTTGTCACTGAAGCATCCTTTTCCAATACAATCAGTGATCATTTGACACACAGGGGACTTCCAGACTTCCAGGATTATGGCCAATAAACCTTCCCCACTATGAGAAGAACAGGCTAGTGGCCATGAATCATGCATTTTTCAAGCACTATCGAAGGTGGGCAATACATAAATACCTCCTTATTTTTGAGGAATGCTTTCCGTAAGAATAAGATGAGCAGCATTGGTCTGTGCACAAGAGAACATATCACTGCCTCTTGCAGAAATGGCAGAGTTCCAGTGCTTCAGAGACAACTACAAATGGAAAAAAACTATTGCAAGAAAACTGAAAGTGTTTTGTTGGGGTTTTTTTCCCTTCAACTGAAGGAATGAAGCAGCAACAACAAATGATTTTGTGTCATTTATACACAGGAAGGAAGGACGCAGGAAGCCTTTTGGACACAGGAAGGAAGGACACAGGAAGCCTTCCTTCCAAGTGACCTGAAATTAAACATTTCCTTGTCACATATTGCAAACAAAGCAAGGGACAGAATCATAGAATTGTTTGTATTGGAAGRGACCTTAAAAATAATTCAATTTTTTTTACATAATGAGAAGCAGCACAAATAGGAAAGGCTGAGGGGCTCTGCTCCACTTCCCCCAATTTAAAATATTAGAGCAATTCTCACATCTCTGAGAAAATTGGTGACTTAAATTCAAAACCCATCAGGTAAAKGTAGAAAAGGAACTAAGCTCTTCCAAGTCCTAACCTCTGTGATGCTGGAATGGTTGAGAGGCCAGGGCAGCTACATASCCTGCATTATAAAATTTTAGTCTCAATTTCTTTCATCAGAGAAAATTACTCACGAATATGACAMGAATCAATGCTTCTCAACAGGCTTGCTTCCAATTTTATGTACACCCACCTATCATATCTGTACAAGTAACATCAGAAACATATAATAATGAAGACAATCATCCAATTATAAATAATTTGTTATCTGACACAACTTCAAGTTTCTTCATAACAAGCAGGAATTGTAAATTGCATCCAAGACTTATGGAGAGAATGATRTGTTTATATTCTATGGTAATTCTTGTGTGACAAATAACACCTGAGATCATTCCAGATCTAATGCCACAGGGTAAAAGAGATCCTTAGCTTTATGCTGGTGGTCCATTATAAAACAAAATAACAGCTAGACTGACCTTCCAGATCCCGTGTTGAACTCTTGCTTGCTCCAAGCAAGGCATGGGTACAGATTTATGAACTTCTGCCAATGGGAGTACCTTCATGTTTTGATACTTTTACAGCTTCTAGTGGAGTCAGCTACCAAGGTGCTTCTTAGTGAGATATGGAGTTTACAAAAGACTGCATGGGTTTCAGGACAGAATCTAATTTACCTATATGAATAGTCATTCTGCTGCAAAACCTCCAGAGACCATCTTATCCTGCAGAGTCATGACTGCTCTCTTCCTTGCCCGAATCAGGTTTTAGCTTTTCTGTTCAGCTCTTGGGTCCACAGAGCAAGGAAAAATGAAAGAGAAGGGACTTGATCTCATTRTGTCTTAGCCTGTTGTTATTTTAGAGGAATATTTTTGAAAATAGAAAGCAGGTGCCAAACCAGACTGGAAACAGTGGCAGTGATGYGGACTAAAGAACAATGTGAAAGAGGAGCAGAAAGTTATATATTCCAGCACCTAGTTTTAAACTTTCATGTCTGAAGATCTGGACCAGGCCTGTTCTCCTAGCTCCTGTTGCATGTTCCTGCCATGCAAGCAATGGAAAATGAACATATCAGCTACAGATAAACTGGAGGAGASCAAGAACTCTGTTGTGACCCCAGTTCAATTTGCAGAGCTGAGATTTTACAGGTAAAAAGTGGGCATTCCTCCAACTACAAGCATCAGAAAAATGAACAACACCCAAAGCATATGTCATTTTCTCTGGGAAGTTTCTTTCTGAAACAGAAGTATTTAGCTAAAGACATTTCCTCCTCTTTGAATTTCTGATAGGCCTGGAAGAGAGSTCTCCTGTGYGAAGCAGMATGCTCACAGGATTGTACAAATGTCTGCTCCAATTAATGGGAACAGAGTTTGTTTCTACCTTCCTTTGTCCTACTGAGTTTCAGGCAAGGTTTCCTAATGCAGTTTGAAGGTTGTTATAAAGCAAGCAACCAGCCTCTTCYCAGAATGGGCAAATTACCTRATTAAAACCCCTACTRGTGTCAYGACTCTGTAYACACAATTCTGTTCTTMCTGGACATTTTGCTTGCCAAAAAAATGTCTAGGTAGGTACAGAAATTCCAGGTTCCCTGTTGTTATACCCATTTGTACAGGCACCCATGAATTTTGAGCCAGTGTTACTTTGACAATGTGTTATATAGGGGACCTGAAAGAATGGAAAACAGCCTCTACTAAACTTGGTGATTCATTTAAACAAGCTTTGTTTCAGTAAAGCAAAATTTGTACCAGTCTACACCCCAATTACTCCAGACAAATCTGCCATGATTTGTAATTACATTATTATTTTAAATTAATCCATCCATGAATTACAGTTGTCTTTTGTTTATTCACTTGTTTAGGCTGGTCTAAAAAAATGAGCAAAGCTTTCAACCATTTATAATAAAGGCAAAATGACCAAAAAGACCTACTTTTTTTTTAGTTTGCATTAATGAGTTCATCCCAAAATATATATGCAATAATAGAGGAAATTAAGTTATAAATGTAGGGATGTGCTCCGAGACACCATGAAAATCTGCATGCAAATGCATAATAATCACAAATCTACATTATTACAATATTAAAAAATACCTACAATTAAATTATCATGTGGAAATAATCATAATGTTATTGGAAACTCAATTATTGTGGCAACCCTTGTCGGGGAATTAGCAGGCTATGGCAAAGGCAAGTCAGACCTGAATTCATCAAATATATATTATCACAATATTACATGTTCACTTCGATTCCATGCAAAGACAAACATCCTCACTCACTAGTATCTGCTCAATGCATTTGTATTATTCATGAACAACTCTGTGATCTATTATACATACAAAACTGATTGTACGCTGCTTGCCGGAGGCTACAATGCAGAGACACAGAATTAATTTTATTATATACACATGCATGATAATTGTGTAGAATTCGGTCAAATATCAAACTCTGCTCCTGTGCTCCATTATTTTACTTTCCAAAAAGAGGTCTAAGGTCAGCAGCAATTTCTCTTTGGTGACAGTGAAACTCTTTGTCATTTAGAGTAGAAAGTTCCTGGGTACTAACGAGCCCAGAGCTGTGAYGAATGGTCACACATTCCCTTTCCTTTCCAACCCCCACTCATCAAAGGGAAAATGTAACTTTTATTGAGAATTCTCAAGAATTCCTTGCCTCTCATGCACACAGAAGTCACTTTGGGCTGTGGACTTAGAGACTTGCTTTGTCAGAGATGGAGGCAACTTTTTTGTTTGCTTTGTAGACTTGGCTAAAATTGTGTGAGAAGATGATCAATACACTTAAGGAAATCTATTTGCAGATGTAAGAACCTTTATTATTTTCAGGACGCTTAAGTAAAACCTCTAAAAGTATTTTCACAGGACCCTCTCGCCAGCTTCAAGTTTTCACTAAATTAAAAAAAAAAACCCTACCTTCTCTTTCTTCGGTAGCATGAGAGTCTGATATGAAGGCCTTCTCCAAATGTAGAAAAGCCAGAAAGACAAAKATTAGTACAAGACATTTGGAATTGTTTGAAGACACCAGGAGATAGAAGTGCRTCAAAACTGAGAAGGGATTTGAACAAGGCATACCTCAAAGTCCTGGCRTTGAAGATCAGCAGGACACTCGACTTCAATATATTATAACTTAGGTGGAAGCCAGGTCTAGGGCAGTAAGTTGCATGTATAAATTTTGGCAACAATAACTACTGTCACTCAACTTTAGAGACAAGTATCACTTCCCACCTACTGCAGCTGTACAAGCAACCCATAGCACACATCTAGCCTAGTGATCCAGAAGAGTTTTTTAAGGACTGAGAAAAAGAAAAAGGTTATCTTTAACTGAGAAAAAAAMCTGTCCAGTGTAGCATTCTCCATGCTGCATTAAAAATCAAACCCTGAAACRTCTTATCCTTGTAGTTCCACTACCACTCCTCATCCATCAGCCAGGCTTTTGGCAATCACGCTCATCTGAATCTCTGAGCTTTAAGAATGAGGAACATTTACTCCTTGCCCAGTGCATTTGGAGTAGGGTCCCATTCAAATATATCCCAAAYCCACCTTTGAATTACTGCACTGCTTTCAACAGTCATACACAAAAGGGGCTCTCCAATGCATTTATATTGAATTCATAAATTATAGAAATAAACTGTAACGAGGACTCTAAAGGGTTTATCCAAGTCTATTCATGATACAGGGTTGATTTAAAAAAACCTCATCTTTAAATCTGTCTTTTATAKGCTTATGTCATGACCAGAATCCACAGTTCCAAGAACAATGCGGGTGATCCACATTTAGTAGTGCATGGCTCGTAAGTTTACCACAATATAATAAATTTACTATAAATCCATAAAATCTTCATTGTCCTAATTAAGAAATGTRGTAGACACATAAGAAAATCTCAGGAAGGAAGAAGTGAAAAATCCCTCTCATAGCTCCATCACAAAAGGTAATAAGTGAACATYTATCTTGGCTTACTCGTAGCCATCAACAACAGAAACAGCAAAAACACGTTTCTGACCAGTCTCCAGGGCAGCAGGTTAGCTAACTGAAATGCTGGAGATGCAGAAGAAAAGCACTTKTGCTAAAGAACATCTCAGTAATGCATTTTGTCACTTAATTGTTGCTGAAGATTTCTGGTTTTAGGTAGGCACGAGCTACGACTCTTTTAGTATTAGCAACTATTCCAAGAACACTGACACCTTTTAAATATCCCACTCTTTCACAGTAAAACCATGATTATTTCCTGCCATTTCGGAATCAGGTGAGCAGCAAGACCTTAAGGCAGCATTATTTAACTTCAACCTTTGCTGTAAAAGTAGATAACATAAATTGTTGGGTTGCAGAGAAGATTTCTCCCCAAGATTGTTAGTTTGACAGGCCCTGGAAGATGGTAAAGATAATGGAGAGAAAGGCCCTGCAGAAACTGCTTGTTTTGTCATCATTACTCCAATACTTCTGAGGCCTATATGAGTAGAGTTCAGATAAAAATACAAATCTTAAGAAATTTAGTTGAACCTCACCCAAATTACCAAACCCTTTAAGCACATGAGGAGGCCAAACAATTTGAGAGGAAACACTTTTATTAAACTGGAGGCTGTTGCTCATTCTGGTATGCCTGAAAACACCTCCGTGAGTTACACATGGCATTCTGGCACTTTCTTACTGGCCTTCAACTCCCAAAACACACAAAAACATACAAGGAAAAAAATATAGCCGTTAAGCCACATTGTCCAAGCTTCTAAAAGAAACTAATTTTAAACATCATATTGCTTCTAACTGGTTTGTCCAACTCCACTTATTAGTWGCCACACTAGAAGCACCAGATAAACAGAAAATTGTTACAAAGACTGATGTTATTTCCTCAGTTAATATTTATTTTGCATGTATCCATAGAAGTACTACATGGAAAGAGTGTTCACACACAGAATAAGTCTTGGCTTCATTTTCCTGCCAGCTATCAGACAGCATTGCTCATGCACAAATCTTTTGGTATTTAATATTCATAATTCAGAAGCATCTACTGATCCCAGTTAGGATCAAGAAATTTTATGAGATGTTGTACAAAACAAAGATTATCACTGTTTTGCCACAAAGAATTTACGGTTGGACAGATTGACAGACTATTGCTGCACTGGATGTTATGTGAGAAGTATTTTTTAATCTTATTCTAGTCACWCTTAAATGCAAATATGACACTACAGGTAGCTCTAAGCAGTAATGTAGGGCACTCTTACAGCAAATGCAGGACAATACTGTACTTCAGCACCTACTGAGGCAAAACAGTTACTTTGTTTTAACAGGGTTTTTTTTGTGGTCTTGGGGGATTTGTAATATTTTTGTTCATCTATTTTATTTCAGTGAAAAGTTACATTATAGTATTAGTCAACCCGAATGCACTTTAAAAGATAATTCTTTTTCAGTCAAAAAAAAAAATTGGCCAACATTAACAACAATATTCCTAATGGAAACAATTTGACATTTGGTCTCAAAATGAAGTCGTATTTTTGAGATGTGACCCTTCTCCAGCATTTCTCTCCCCAAGTGAAATGACATCATAGTGGTTTGTTTGGGCTTGGTTTATGTAACACTTACTCTTAACCAATGACAAAAAGGCTTTTCTAGTTCATGAAGTACAGAGGGGAAAAAAGTTAAAAAATCTTTACATAGCCTTATTGGCCATGAGCTACATTCCTTCTTGAGAGGCACATTAAGAAAGAACAGGTTACCTTTGAGGCAAGTTTAGTATTTAAGCATTCTTTGGGAAACGTGCATTGCTGAGAGAGAACAGCTTTCCCAARGCTGAGCAGAGAGCTATATGGGATCAGAGCTCAGGAGTAATGTTTCCCAGTCACATGTGACCACCAGCACTCTTCTGTAGCCCACTAAAGGCCTCTGGCAACCTGAATTCCCCAAATGAGGCAGTAGAGGATGCTCCTTCAAATATCTCCTTGATGCCAAGGATGTTTCTATGGTAATTCTGCATTCAAAGTTACTGGTTCGTGCTGCATGAGAGGCTACACAAGGGCCCAAGGAAATGAATGAACCTATCTAAGGTTGTGCATACCCAGGGGGCTTCCATAATTTTGGGTGCGCAGAAATACAAAGACGGAATAATGACAATGTTGTGCTGCACTTCATTTGTTGAATTACTTCAATACCTTGCTCACAGATGTGTGCATGTGAATCTAATCAACCAAACTCCTCGTAGACAGCAGAGATTATTTTGAGAGATTATTCCTGCTTCTGCTACAGARAAGGAAGCACCAGCCTTTCACAACCTCTTGAATACCAGGAGGTGTGTGTGCATGCATACACCAACACACACATCCCCCTCTCTCTATATGCACCAAAAAAAGGTGAGAATAAAATTTTTTCCTATATATAGCACATTATTCTGGGAAAGATACGACTATTAATAACAGACTTGCCTTTTAATGCAGAAAAAAAACACACTAAAACTGTTTGATTACTCATCTACTTAAACAATTATTTAAAAAATAAAAACACAACACAGGAAAAGGAAACATTGCATGATCAGAAATAAATATCTGAAGAAAATGAGATTTTTCCATATCACTTCAAATCCTAGAAAACTTTTTTGTGCCTTTTCTTCTTTAATTATATTTTACTTCTGATCCTAAAACAGCATATCCAACTATTCAATTTGTTGTTCAGTAATAGGGACTCACATTACCTTTTAAATGCATACAAAAAAGTTGCACCTTTTTGTTTTCATTTTCCCTGTGTGTTTGTTGCATACTGACATCAAATTCCCTGCAGGCATCCTAACCTTGCAGTTGGAGAAACAGCGCTCCAGGGTTTTCCACATGTCTAATACACCTGGATAAAAAGTGCTAATTGTCACCAACTTCCATTWAATGACAGCAGTAAGGCACAAAATATGCTTGATTTGCAGATGCTAGTGCCACTGGGAGTTAGCAGCAGATTAATAATTGTGCAGACCTTGAACATTCCCCTGGCACTGCCAGCCTGGGTTTCCAGTGCAACATCAGATTACAAGGCCTTTGTTTTTAGCTTACTTTCCTGAGGAAATCAGGCTTAGGCAGTTGCACTTTTTCCCTGTGTGTGTTTGACTGTCCTACCTTCCCACAATAATTTCTGGTCAATCTGAATAAATTTTAAAGAAAGTAGAGGTTGTAAATGTAGAGCAGCCTTAGCAGTTTTGTGAAAAACAGGCAGCTGGGTAGATATAATCAAGCCTGAGCTTAGGWGTTTCAAATATCCTGGCTTTTTAGTATTCTTGCAGGCAGACAAACCCTAAATCTGTTCAAATTTCGTTGCTGCTGAGATATAAGGGAGATGTGCCATATCAYATATTCAGCAGGCAGCAACCTTGCATCTGGCCACCTCTACGGATCAGGTGTCAGACTAGGTTCCCAGCTTGTGGTGATTTTTTTCTTTTTACAAACCTATATGCCAAAAATTCCTTTTACAGCTTGAGGCCTTGAGTGGGCATCAGGAGTCAGCTTCTCGCACGGGTTCACTCTTGCTCTGTTTTCCTCCAGATAAACTCGGGGGCCAACACTTTACCTTCTCTCCTCTCTTCTTGCCCTGCTGCTGCTGCTGCTGTTTCCTCCCCACTCTGGGCGCACGCGAGGACACACCCCTATGGCATGCGAGTTTGCTGGCGGCTCCGGTGGCGGTGCAAAGCTCATTTCTGCAGGCAGCGACATGATTATGGCGAAGGTGAGGGCGAGGTTGAGCAAATGTGTTTCAGCACTTCTTTCTTGGTGTTTATTACCGTGCCATAGCATTCCTGCAGCCTGGCCTGCTGCCGCTCCAGCTGCCTATGCAAACTCCTGATGGAGCGCAACAGCAGGAGCCGTCGGTACATGGCTAGCTGGAGCCGGTACTTCTCCTTTTCCTCCTTTTTCTTATTTTCTAAGGTTTCCGTTACTTTTGTGGTCTTCATCCAAATCACGCGGCCCAAACTACAGGAGGCCATGTTGCCGTCGGTGCCACTCCCTGCCTGCTGCGTGTGGCAGTCCCCGGGGTCAGCCCCAGCYTGTGGGGGCTCGCTGGCCTCTCTGGACACCCTTGGGACCCGCAGCACCTCTGAACTCAATTCGCCATCACAGCAGGGACTTTTGGAGTACGGGGAGGCAGTGTCCACGGGCTGCAGGTTATCGACTGCCACAGGGTAGGATGAGCCACCCAGCGGTGCGGCTGCAGCTGTCAGAGGATGCTCAGCCAGCCCCGAGGCTGTCCTCCGTGCCTGGCCACCACTAACCATCTCCGGGCCGGTCAGGGCTTTTACCTGGGCCACTGCCTTGCTGGAGAGAACRGACAGTCTCTCTGGCACCACTGAGCTTCCCATGTCTTCATTCAGGCTGTGTAGCGAAGGGCTGGCAGAGCAACCAGGGGATGCTGTTACAGCATCGTGATTCGGAAATTGGTCTTCATCATCGCTGTTATTTTGGATSTCCTCCTCATCTCTTGGTATTACAGCCACTGTCTCAGCCATTTAATGCATGAGCTACAGAAACTTTCTGTGGACAAAGTGGAAGCAAAAGGATTTCATTTCCACATACACACACGGAGAAGCCCAGTGCAGAGTGACATTTGAAGAAAGAACCTCTTTTTATATTTAAGCAATGGACCTATTACTTTTCTAATAAAGCACAACCCTTGGGTCACTTCAGGCCATTTCTTGTGATTYGCATTAGATGTTCTTCGAGACACAACATTAATCCAATAATAATTAAAATGATATACTGTACTATTAACATTCTCAAATCTTTAAAGGCAAGTGATCTATCCCTGCAGCACTGGCTGTGCTGACTAATTAAACAGAATACAGTTGTAAATGGGCATTGTAAGCACTTCTCCCATTTAAGAACACAGCTCTAACAAGTGTAGTTTGTAGAGATGGGCGCGTTATCAGGATTGATCAGCTTTAAAGGGAGGTGGAGGTACCACAAACAGCAGGTTGCATTTAAATGCCCTCTCCAAAGATTAATCTGTCTGCTACCAGTTTGTTTACAAGGTTGCCTTTCCCCCTCCTATTAATTCTAACAGCAAAGCTATATTAGCACCGTGTCAGTCAAAGAGAGGAAAAAGAAACCAAACACTTACCGAGGTTACTGGGGGGAAGGAAAAGAGTTAGAGTGCATTGTGTCTGTGTATCATGTTTTCTTGAATGTGAGTCAGCACAATCTGGAACAGAAACATCACRGTGCTGGAGCAGGAGCAGCAACAGCATTACGCTGTTCCACCCAGCAACAACACAGTCAGTCCCAATCACAGAGGAGTGCAGGGCTGCTTTCTTCCTCCTCAATGGGCATTCCTCCCTGGCATGCAGCTTCTATGTCATCTTTGAGCATCAGCATGAATACCAGGATTGGATGACACTTTTTTCCACCTCAAAACCAAACATACCTGATTCACCCATACTGCAGTGGGCAATACCTATGGCGCTTCCCATCCCTGACAGTCAGCATGGAGGTAGCACAGCACCTAAAAAGAGGGTGAGGCATTCTGGACTGCAGTGTCCATGTTTTCCTTCAGAGAAAATAAGCTTAGATAAACTTCAGCTGCATGAACAAGCTAAACCCCAAAATTAAACAAGCATTCAACACCAAAGAAATGCCAAACATAAAGACAGGCAGAAGCTGTAGATCGAAGTGTTTAATGTACACCCTTGTTTAATGAGGTTGGCCTAATCTTTAAGGAGCAGCGCCGCATCCAACTAAAACATCCCACAGAACAATAAACTTTATCTGCACTTTTGATGTTCAAAAAAGTACCTTCAGCATCATCTCTTGCTTGTAGTGCCAGGAACAAAATTCACAAATAATCTACCTGCATCTACTTCAATCAATTTACCATAAGGCTTCAGTTGCCCCAAGACTTTTTCTACTCCATTCTGTTAATATAAATAGAAGAAAGAAGCGGTCCAAAATACTATCTAAAATCTTCCAGCAGATTTTAGATAGTATTTTGGAAAAAAATGAAAGTAGATCCTATCTCCACATCTACGTGCGCTGCAATACAGATAATAACTTCTCATTCTTCATGTGCACTGACCATCCTTCTTTCTGATGAATCTTCTAGGATATGCTTACAAACTCGAACACACAAAGGTGGGTTAACATTAATTTAGATTTGTACCCTGAGGTATAACATGAATGCATTTTTTGGTGCAAGAGATAATTTGCACCGAATTTGTTAAATAAACTAAGCCTGCTGTGTTTATGTGCCAAATCATGCTGCAGATTATATAAATAATACTACGAAGAGATTAATATCCGTTGAGTTAATATAGARTGTGATTTTATATTTTGGTGATTCCCATTTATCTGAATCGCAAGTTACGGTAATTGAAGAGTATGGAATTCAGATAACAAGGATTTTACTGTATCAACACATTGAAAAGGTTCATTGTAATACAGCATTATATAGAAAGTCTTTTGGTTTCAGGTGTTCTCCTCTCCAAAGCACTGCAGGCATATCTCCCCACTACAAAGAGGACAGGAGGGGATGGGTGCTAGGTAGTGTACCTGATCTCCAGCTATGTCAAATACTTTTCTGTCAGCAACAGTATTCTGTTCCTCACTTCTACCTTTGTAGTAATTTGCTGCAAAATAAGTATATTCTTATGGTCTAACAAGGCATGAAAAAGACAGATTTTTGGTTTSTGGAGTGCTTTTTTGGGTTAGGTTTTTTTTGTTTCTTTGGGGTTTCTGGTTTATGTGGTTTTTTTCTCTGCTGCTTTGATTTTTTCAGCAAAATTTTACAGGCAATACTGTTTGAAGGGATGAGAGGAGGACAAAAAAATCATTTTGCGCACCAATTTAGTGTCACCAAAAATAATATTAAATGTTTTATAGGTGTGGATCCAGATGGAATGAATAGCATCTGATACAATCAACCAAACAATAAAACTCCAATCAAAACTCATCAAGCTAGATGGCTTTTAATAGGATATTATGACTTCAGCTGTAATGTACAAATCTTAATAGCAAAAAAATATTCAGTCCATTGGACACAGAGAATCAGGAAAATAGAAATACTAGGAAAAAATGCATATTTATTATTGCTTAAATACAAGAGGTATTTATGGCTAGAGCTGCATGCTTKTTTCTGTTATTGCCCTCTCCCGTGTTGTTCACGTCATAAAATGTCAGCTAAAGGATCAGATGGAAAGGTTCTAGATTCAGTTCCTGCCCGAAGGTACTGAACACTTCAGCCAAAAAGATAGAGGTGTTCAAGTACAAAAGCAGGAACAAAACCAGTCTTATGCCTGGGAAGACTTAAGGAAATGTTTTAGGAGAAAGCTCTCTTGTGTAACTGACAGACTGAGGAACAGAGACCACAGCTCATTTCAAAAGAAACATGTAAATTCTTGTTCTGAGATGACACAACAATCCTATTCACCCAAGACTGCTACCTTGACAAAGTGACTCCTACAGTTTATCTCCCTTTTATTTGCAATTTGACAGACCAATAGAGACCTGAAAAGACCTTATGTTAGTTTCTTCTTCAAAAGGCACATTGTGCCATTTCCCTAGTGAAGAAGCAGAAGAGTTTGCTGTTCCCCCTAAGAACCTGTCTCAAGCAGACTCTGTTCAATGCCACTTTCTCACCCCTGGACTTGTTTTTCTATTTGTGGGAACGTTTCCAGGCAGAAGCTGCTTCTCATTTCATGGTGAATACTTATGTCAGTCCAACACACTGAGAGTTTCAGGTAGGTAAAATGAAAGCCAAGATGCCTCCAGTTGAGGTTCATTGCATTTCATTACCACCCACTCACGGGCTGATGCAACTGCAGCAGTTTCAAGGTGTCAATAGACCCTGGGGAGCCACCTTCAAGCTGTCAGTCTTGCACGCCCCTGCAAGGTCTATGTCAGCAGAGGTTTTTAATCCATCACACTCTTTCAGCTAATAGCTACAAGAAATGCTGAGCAACCTACAGGCTCATAAGTGTAAGCACGTGCCGAAAGGCTCTGGGGTTTGCAGGCTTATGGAAGAAGTGCTGAGCCATCACAGTTGGGTCTCGTGTGGTAGCAGAAAAGACCTGGTCACAGGGGAGTCCCTGCAGGTAGCCAGGACAACTATTCCTCCTTTCTCTTCCAGTTATAATGACATTCTCAAGCATGGACAGATGCGAGGACAGGAAGGTGCTTGGGCTTGTTATTTCATTAAGTACAAATGTTTTACTAAGTTCAAAGCATAACAGCCAAACACATTTACAAACAGCATCAAAGATGAAAAGCATTAGTGAAGATAGGCCATTACAAGACCATGGCCTGGATGCTATGTTGTTTTGTATCTGAGTTTGGGGAGTACTTTTACTAAAGTAGTAAAAAATATCCTATTACACAGTAGTGTAATTACATATTTTATATTAATTTCTTTTAAAGATCAAAAGCCATATTTTGTCTGTTAATGTACACACTTGCATGGCCTCCTATGAAATCAATGAGATCCACATGTGTGCATCTGAGGGCTAAATTTTTCCCCAAAGATTCTTTAAAATCCTTTTACAGGGCAGTAAGTCATAGAAGAAAGTCATATGTTCCCTTTCTTCTGCCTTCATACCCAAAACAGACAGGAGTTATTATAGGCTGCTTTGCATTACACTGGATGGTGACAATCCAAAGGGGCCAACGGCCAGCCAGGGATTGCCATCCTTCTGCTCTCACACTCATCCACACCCAGGAGTTTCTGCAATCCTTTTAGACCAAAAGAGAAATAAGAAATGGAGCCCAGTTGCATGTGAAGCCCATTGATGACATCAAGAAGTGCTCTAGATATTTCAGGGGAAGGGAAAACATGGCAGGACATCACAARGGCTTTCAAACAGAAGGAAGTTAGGAAGATATACCGAGCTGCAGCACTATCGTGTGTTCAGATAACCTAGAAACATTTGAGAAAAGTAGAGTGAGTGCATGATTCTACCAGTGAGGAAAGGTTCAATGGCTTTAAACATGAAAATACAGGCATTTGAGCAGACCATCTTTATATTAAGAGTAAAAAACATTGAAACAATCTGCCACAACTGGTAAAAATTAGCAGGCTTGCTGCCAGTCTCAACAGAGCTGCCTGTCAGAGGTGCAAATCTCTGAAGGAGTAGACTCACATTGCATTCAGACTAAGTTTGAGTTGAATTTGCAAGCTTCAAAATCTCAAAACTGCAGGTGCCAAATGACCCAAGCACTAGAAGGGCTTGGTGACAACTCTCACTGCAAAATTTCAGCAACTCTGCTCCTAATTCTGCTTGGGCTTAACTATTCCCAGGGACACAAAATGAAAAATATATTTATATGGCTTTATAAAGATATTTTAGAAGTGAGATGTTTTGATTTTTCCTCAAGGCAGCAGCTGTTTTCCCATTCCTCTATGTGGAAAACATTAGTTTACAATTTCAATCACTGCTCACCATGTGAAAGAATAACAGCAGCATTGCCCAAACCAGTCTAAGCCGGCATTCCTGCCATCAGATCCCCAGAGCTGTGTTTTTATGCTGAAGCAGCCACAAAGAACTTTCCAAACTCTTGTTATAAACTCAGGGATCTACTTCAGCTTGCACAACAACCAGCTGAAGATTGTCACAGAGGCCAAGGTGGAAATGGACAACCCATGGGTACACACAGCTGAGATTTTGCTTGATTTTTCTGCCACCTCAGCAGACCAGTTTATATTAGACAGACCCAACTGGCATCAAATGGGATGTTTCACCATGAAGAAAACTTCACATTTCTAGAGTGAGTTAAGAATGCTTCGCAGCAGGGGTCTGCAGCATATACCCTACCAATTAGTGGGGTGGCAAATAGAAATCTTTATAGTGCCTTGAAAGACCTTGAAAACTGACAGTTTAACCCATTTACTTTTTCTTCTTTTAATGGCGAGTATATGCTTGTCTAGAATTCATTTTCATACCAAAAAGGAAAATCTGATTATACACTGCAAATAATAATGAATTGTGAAAAATGATTTCCTTAACTCTTAAGTGAAATGCAATTCTAAAATATCAAAGGTTTTATTTTTTTTCCCATAGTAAAGAAAAGATTTTGTTTCAGGGTAGCAAAATTAAAAGTGACATTCTTCAGTGTGATGTTCCTGTCTGTATTTTTTTAATTTAATAACATTTTGAAGAATGTCTATCATTTTGTTCAGGAAAAAATAAAGTGAGGGAGGTGGAGAGAAAAAAATGCAAAAGAATTTCAAATAGAAGATCATGTAACCTGAGATTACAGTCTTGCTATGGAGAAGAGACTAAAAAATTGTTCCTGCGGAAAAGATGGTACTTGAAATATTTTGAATAACCTCCAGTATTAAAAGATTTAGAGGTATTGCTCATGTACTGAAAGAACTCCATGCCTGGCAGGTGAATACTGGATTACCCAACCTAGCTGTTAGATTTCAGATGTGAAAATGAGTATGTAGACAACTCGCGTGTCTAGTTGCAGTTCACATCCGGTATGCATTGAGAGAAAAATCCTTTCTGCTAATGAATATGTAAACAGACTATGTAATTTTTGGTATTTGAGTGCTTTCATTTTGACACTTGATCATAACTGACAAACTGGCAGCTAAGAAAAAAGAAAACTCTTAGCTGTAAGAATAATAAACAGAGCACCATGAGAGATGGAAAAAAAACCCAACATACATGGGAGCAAAACTTCAGGAAATGGGGCTAAACCATAAGTGGATAGACAAATAATTATTTGGTGTTTCTACAACTTAAAATGAACTTAYAGACCTTTCCAGAAGACAAGTTCCTTTTTTGTTTTTTCTAAAGTAACAATTTAAATGCTTTAAAAAGTGTTCAAATTTTCTGCCTTAGCTGTTAAACCAAAATTGTATGTGAAAAGAATATTAAGAAAATTACCTTTAATACAAAATATTTTATTAAGAAACAGTTTTGGACCAAGCACCTGAAAAGAAAATAAAAACTGGATGCACTCATGCTGTTTGAGCCTAACCATTTCCACAAATCTTAAATAGGCTCATGAGAAGCTTAACTGTATAGATCAATACCAAGGACTGAAAAGTCTGCACCTACAAACATCTTCTCAAAATTTCTACTGTCTCATTCAGAATGCCTTGTTGCAGACCCAGCTGTGGTGCCAACTACGTATAACCTTTGCACAGCACCCAAAGCAAGACAGCTTTACTAAGGGTGTCTACATAGACTCACCTGCTGTCTGTGCTGTCCACACACAAACACAGAAAAAAAAAAATTCCCCAAGGTCATTTGGGGCTGAGAAGGTCAGGCTTGCTCACTCCTTAATACCTTTGAAGCTGCTAATATGACTGAGATGGATGAGAATGCGTAGGATCTGCCTGTCTGTCAGCAAAACACAGGATCTCGGCAATATGCAGTGTAATTGATCTAAATCTCAGCTACAGCAGTTAACAGAGTCCAAGAGGGAGAGAAGGCACATGGACCACAGGGTTTGTTGTACTTGACTATGTTCTTACTTTGTAAGGTAGACTTTGCTCAGCAACCTGGGTTTTTGCAGCCTGTTTCCAGTGGTCTGTATGGATAATATTTTCACACCAGCAGTTTCAGTTTTACATCCAGAGGCTCTTTGCTGAGTGCCTGTCAAAGTCCAATTCATTACCTGCAGAATTACCAGCTGAAACCCTATCACTTTTCTAGAAGAAATTTTTTTAAAGAGATTAGAAAGTAACAGAAAAAAGATAGGCATATATATATACAATTAGTGAAAGATAAGCTTCCAAATGTTTGGAGATTTATTTTAGAGATGTGTATCCACAAGATACTCATTTCTGAAAGGAAGAAGAGATGTGGAGTCTGATTTCTGCTTGATTGACTAGACAACAGTCTAAGAAAGAAGAATGTGAGATACCAATCCCACTGATGTCTCAGGTTGAACACAAAATAATAATGCATCCTTCCCAGAAACAGCAACCTTAGTTGGGTTCTGGATGTCAAAAATAGGTAATGCTTCCTTGCACCACTTATGTTCCCTGCAGCCTTGCCTGCTTGAACCTTGAACCCCAGTTGAACCTCCCTGAGCCCCAAGCAAAGGTAGAACCCCACTGGCATGAGTGGTTCCAAATCCTCTTTGTGCCTAGCAGGCACTATCAAGCTGTCGCTAACTCCAGTGACACTGGGGCACAATTTTATCCTCAGTTTTCACTGAGCGTCCTTTAGATCTACCTGAAGAGCATTAAAAGAACACCGAGCATGGTCATTGCCAGCTGTCAGTGTATTGTCACCCTGCAGGCTTTTCCCCTTCCTTTCTAAACCCTCTTCCAAGGCACCAGCAGCACCACCTCTTTGACTCCTGAAGAGATCCCAATACTTAGTGGAAGTATTGTACTAATTAAGATTTTTGAGAGCAGTAAGCAAAAATCATCATCTTTGGCCTCACACTTGGCAAATTGCTCACAGTTCCTTGCTTTCCTTCACRAGATTGTCTCGATAACAACCACTGCCAGTAGGGATCTGAGGCAATGAGTGCAGAAAAAAACCCCTAACAAATTTGTGCCTACATATGTGAGCTCCACTTCCTTAGGCAAAAATAACAAGTCAAATGAGTGAAGGATCTGCTGCTCTCTTAGGTATGGTAGTTGTGCATACACTGATGTGCAAGAAGCTTCCAGAGACTTCTGTCATAGCTTGTCAAATACAGATTTCAGAAACTTGCACTACTCTTACTGGGAGGTTGCTGTTTTGTCATTTTAGGAAAGTGGCACACCTCTGCAGCTTCTTTCAGTGTAGGCTGAGGGAATGAGTGCATATTATGTATGCCAGAAGTAGGTGGAATTGGCCAAGTCAAGCAAGTTAAGGCAACCCAAAGCTTTGAGACGGGAAAAATAAATCCGTGTGGAAGGACACAGTACAGGTATAAACAACACCCACACAGACTATCTGAGGTCTTGATGTCTTGCTTGGAAAAACAAACTCCTTTCTGAACTCTRCTCATTTTTACAGACAAAGCCATCCTCCAGCTCAATGGACAAAAGTACAAGTCATAAGTACAGGACACTTAATCTATGTAATTTATTTCACCCTAAAATGTTTTCAACACAGACAGGAGCAACTGCCTCTTGGAATAGGCTTCTTTTAACTCCACTTTCAAATGATGTTAACTTTCCGATGACTAAGTCCACAGTAGTTCACCTTAAACATGAGGCATGTATTACTGAGAGAGACTGAAAGCTCAGTTGTAACACAGTTAGAACAGGAACTCTTGTTCCATGGAGAGGGTGATCCTCGCCTTGCTATAGCCAAATAGCTTCCAGCAACCCGTGTTTTAGGGGTTTCCTGAGCTTGATGCTGCATCTAGATAACTGCATTTGACAGTCGCTGATGGAACAATTTGCCTAATTCCCTTTTGAAGACGATTATGCCTTTTGGCTTCTATAACATCCCATGGCAATGAATTCTGCAATCTAACTTTATGTTGCATGACTAGCATTACCAACAGAACAAGCCGCACCTTTCCAGGGATTCAGTAACTTGCTGACACCATCTTACTTTTGTCTCGTTTAATCTCATGAGTCATAAGCAATACAGCAAAGTTTTCTTCAGCTATCTGGAATTTCCCCCAATATTAAAAAGCTCTTTTAAAGCAGTGGCTATGAACAGACAACCGATCTGGTGCACTTTTTCACAGGATCGTATTGCTCACATAGCTCATTCTACCATAAACCTAAGGATGGCTGAGGCTGTTCAGCAAAGGTGGCAAATAATGAGTACTAAATATCTGTTTGCAGAAAGAAATGTGAGGCTAGGAGGGGACAGTGAATCCTCTCACAATCCTGGAACAGCCCAAGTAGGAAGCAGTGGAATCTCCCTGGAGGAGAAAAGCTACGAGAAACCAGCAGGAGTTTTAGAGGGAGAGTGAATGAGAAAAAGAGACAGGGAGAAGGAAAAAAGACGTCTTTAGGTTTCCATAAGAATTAAATTGGAAGGGGGAGTGGGAGGGACAGTGGAGAGGCAGGTTAAAGGATTGTATTCCTGTCGTCGTCAGCAGAGAGCGAGTAGGAAACGAGGCCTGGACTGCCTCTCTCCCAAGTCTGCTGCCCTAGGCAACTGTTTGCTTTGCCTTTGCCCAAGCCAGCGTGAGATGTTATAAAATGAGTTTCCAAAATGCTCTGAGTCACCAGAACACGGATGAGATCTGTGGATTCAAGCCACCTTTCAAGATTATGAATCTGTTCTGAATATCCATTATGCCGATGATATATAACAAAATCACTGCTGTAATGTAATGCACATGTCAACTTTAAGGATACAGTCCCTGCTCAGATGGCATCAGCAGAGGGACACGTCAGCATGGTGGATTACCAGAGCAAATGCTTTAGCATGCAAAGTGATGCAATGTGTTTTGACAACAATTGTTTCCTTATGTTTGTTTCTGTGTCAGGTTTGACTTGACTATCTGCCAGGACAATGCTCAGGATCCTTTGCATTGCTATGCAGAAGCTGATTATGTGATCAAATGCTTAAAGCACATAAAATCACTTCCAAGATTCAATGAGATAGATGTGCCAGAAAAGTCAGTAGGTGTTTGAAATAATTGACGCTAACAGCTAGACCTGGATTTTTCAAAAGAATATGTGTTTTGTTTTGAATTTGAGTTTTTTTATTGTTGGTGGGGTGGGGTTTTTTTTCTTTCTTGTAATGCACTGTCATATTATCTGCCTAGAAATTCAGCTTTAGCATAATGTTCACATCAAATGAAATTCACCCGTTAAGAAAGAACATACACAGGGTCCTCCCTGAAGTGGAAAAAATGCAGTCTTTGTGTAGAGCAGATCCCCTGTGAGCCTTTGTACCCTGTGCACACGCCTAGAACAACACAGCAGACTCCAATGGCAAAGTAGAGCTGATATTTGGAGAGCTGGGAGACTCAGCACTGAGCTACAACTCTTGTCAGTCCCATGCCCCCATCTGTGATGCTGAAGTTTGCCTAGCAAAGGCCAATACCCCTATGGAAACATTGCATGTGTAGGTGGCTGTAGAAGAAACAGGTTACCTGCTCTTATCACTTTTGTATCATGTTTCCAGCCTACCCTGAACCATCGCACACTCCCCAAAGTGAATAAGTGTGATTCCCATTCAAGAGACAAGGGTAGATGGCAAACCTACTGTGGCACTTGCCCAAAAATCATGATCTTATATAGAGGCTTCACCCTGTGCTCCCAGATTTGGGTCTAGCCTGGTATTAATGTCACTGCACAGGTCAGCAAGAGCTTTGTGCCCACAGAGGTATTTAAGCACCAAAACCAATAAAAAATGGTACCTATACACTTTCAGAAATCTGTCCTTAATTTCATCATCCCATAAATCTCTTTCATGGAGACATCTTTCATCTTTTCTGCTTCACAAGCCAGTTGTGAAGCTTAATTACACAATGATTATGAAGTTCAGTAAATACAACATATATTAAGAGCAGTTAATGAGATTTCTGTCACTAACACACTCTACCTCTTGTGAAATATTACTGATATTCGAAAAAAAAAAAAAAGCCACCAAAAAAACTCCAGATATATATACTTCAATGTAAAGCAAATCCAGCTTGATTACGTGCATAAACAATATGTTATACAACTTGATGGTATTTATTAACACAAATTGAAAAATAGCATAAACCTTTCTGACCGAGATGAAACACTGTTTACTCATCCAGGTGTCAGTTGTTTCCTGTAGTGCCTGAGTGGGACTGCCTGTAGTGCTACCTGAGTGGTGGACCCACAAGGTACCTACTTTCCAAGGGATCTAGTGGCTTAAATATCTCCGAAGGCCTAATGTGAGGCCACAGTCCACCAAGTACCACATGAATCCACTGCAAAAAGATGGACCTGGTTTCAAATTGTGTATACTTGTTAACACAGTCTTACCACTAGGCCCCGTGTATAAAAAAGTGCAAATGGCATCATTGCAATTGCGATGTATTCAGCCAGTTCAGATTCCTCACACTGCTTTAACCATTTGTCCATAGTCTTTGACGGAAGTATCTTGTGTTGTCAGAAAAGAATGAAGACAGGAAGAAAAATAAAAAAGTTTTTTTCCCTGACAGAACCAATGCACATCCTACCTACTCTGCATCTGGGCAAATACCTTTCATGTTAAGAATTATGGTGTGGAACTCACAGATTAATAACACTTTTGCAGAGATCAGGCAGGAGTGATTTTCAGCACATGAAGCCTGTTACAGCAAGTTCTATTAACATTCACCAAAGGGAAACCTGTTTGTTGACCTAAAATGCGACTGCTTCCTATTCTCTTCTTGCGAAATTGTTTAGGTCCTGTGGGACAACTGTACTGAGCTTTCGACACAAATATTAAAATTCTATTTAGATGTACAATGTTTTAATGCAAATTTTTTACCATAAAACCAAATGCTCCATTCAGTTAAATTAATAGAATTACAAAAAGACGTAATGATAGCAATTAAGTCTTGAAAATGCAAATTTTATAGTCAAGGACAATTACTTCATTTATAGTATACTGGAATGATGCCAGATGAAGGTAATTTAGATCCCCCTAGCTCACAGTTATATCATGAAGGATATCTTAATTTCATTAGTACAACAAAGATGAGTGAGAAGTTAGAAAATAAAAAAAAAAAAGGGATGTGAGAGAAAATTTGACCTTTCTCATTTCATTGCAGCGAGAATACATAGATCTTACTAAAGTATTAGTAATATTTCTTTCTACTGCCTCTGAAAAAAATGCTTTTTTTATTAGCAGCAATGGAACATTAGTATGTAAAAGGTCAGCTTCATTTAGATACTTAGAGCCAATGTGTTCATGCCACAACAGTTACAGACCTCCCATTATTTCAGTTTTAAGGATGCATACACTGTTAGCTCATGGCTTACAAGGTCTCAAGCCATGGCCTCAGGGACACATGGTTTTGACTCCAAGAGGACTTAAAACATTTTTGAAAAATTCACTCACTCTTATAAAAAGTACTTTTGCATCCCACAAACAGCAAAGTCAAATATCATTAGTTGTTCATTACCATAGCAAAGAGTGATCAAGTAGATGCAGAATACAGAGTGATATCGTACAGATTTCCTAGCCTGCTAGTGTGCGTGTGTAAAAATAAATAAATAAGAAAAATACTGATTCATACATTTACTTTAGCACATTATCAAGTTCAAATAGGAGTTTGAGAGACTCTAGAGGTTCTTTCTTTCTTTCAAATGAGTATCCGGGGAAAGACATATTAAATATGGTGCAGTATGAAGTTTCAATAAAAAGCTTTTACATCTAGTATTTTTTTTTCTTCATGGCCTGCTGCAGGCACTGCAGAGAAACTCAAATCCAAGAGGGCTGGACTTACTGGGTGAGAAGTGACTCCAGCTCCATGCTGGTGTATCCCCCCCATACAGCATCATGCTGCTGCAGGAATGTGGCACTGCAGAGGACCCTCACCCACATCCCCTTCACACTGCAAAACAACAGCTCCACATGAGGGGTACAGCATTTCTATCCTTTATCCYACTGCTTCCATGGTGGCCAGTGTAATATTTTTAAGGAGTGAAATGCAGACATGCAAACCTTACTGGGTGATGAACACGAACAAGTGAAACTGCTGTGTTATTCTGACCTACAAGTCCGCTAGATTTATTCTGCAGAAATGTTCATTCTCAAAACAAAAGAACAACTATGACCTGACTTTAGTTCATTTTTTATTTTAATAAAGGACTGTGGCTATTTTCTTTAAAGAAAACAAACTATTCTGAAGGAAAAATGTACCTTGAGTGGGGTTTGTGCTTTTTCCTCCTTATTTTTGTTCTGAAATACAGTTGAGTGCACATGGAGACGGGCTGGCTTTTCTTCCTTCGAGACGGTCTCATGAAAATAAGAACAGGCCTAGTGCTTTATACCCTTCTACTTGTCAACATGTATGCTCAGGCACACCTGTAGTGCTGTCCTTATTTTGCTCTGACCTCACCAGTGGAAGTCTGACCATGCTGAAGTGAGCTGGAGAGATGCCACTGACTTCAATGGCAGGATTTCACCCCATATTTCTGCAAGTCAAGGAAGCTATCAGTCATCCCTTGAAAACGATGGATGATATCCTGACTCATTGGAAAGTCATTGGCTCCCTGTGATGTTCAGATTTCCTTCAGTCAATTCTGTCTTCTGTCATCCGAGAGAAAAATTAGACCTTGTACCAATATTGACTTTATCCTATGCTTCTAATTGTCAAACCCCTATTGTACCTCACAAGTTAGTGTGAGCTTGTTATTTTTATATATTTATTAATGCATATGGACTGCTGTATCATTCTAAACTTTMTCTCATTGTAGATGTTGTTTGGAGATTTTTCTTAATGAGGAGTGCTTGAATGAGTTAATCTTGGGTGTGTTTGCACTATATTGTACAATACAGCTGAAACACTCATGTCATTTTATTGAAAAGCATAGACTTAACATGATAATAGTTTGTGAATCTGCCAAGTCTCAGCTCTTGCAGGGAGAAATGTTTTGTCCATGCTATTCCCAGTGTGTTTCTGTTGTAAAGAAAAAAAACTAAACAGGCTGTGATCATAATAGGATATTGATTAGTTTGGATCCCATACAGAACAGAGCTTGCTTCTTTGGTGGACCACTAAAAGGTCATATTGCTTGATGCTCCATAGCTTCTAAAATACGAGAAATATTGAACCAAAACTGCTTTCAATTATACTCATGTTATCTGAGGCCTGGGAATGTAACCAAGGGCAGCATTTGGCCCATTCTGTTAAAAAAATGGGGTGATTCTCAGCATTTAATTTCGTCATTAGCAGAGCTGAACATCAGCTCTGCCYACTCTAATTGATGTCCTGCCCTAAAGTTGATTCCAATGTAAGCAGGTGCAAATCTATTTGATCCAAGGACTTAATTTTGGATGGATCTGACATATGTGCTTAGTGTTATCYGAAAATTGTGGTTTGGTTTACATATTCATACACATTTCTGCAGAACAGTATTTACAACTGTTTATGTACCTCAGATCTCCAAATTCCTCACTTGACCTGACTCTCACAGTGAGCTTAGGTCAGCAATAAGATAATGACTTGCTGTTAAACAAGATTTAATCAAAGTACTATGCTTTGTCAGTGAAATGAATTAGCTTTTTTCTGCTAACAAAGATCCAGGCCAAAAATTACATAATTATGTCTATGTATATTGTGGAAAATACTATATATCTACCTCTTCCTGTTATTACACTGACATCACTGAATTTTAAACACAGAAACAAGTTTCTAGGAAATGTTAGAATATAAGTGAAGGAAGAAATTGTCCTTTTCTATCTTCTTCCAAGAAATTCAGTTTTCTAGACAGAACTCCAATAGAGTAAATTCTATTTGTGGTCAGCCATACAATTCAAGACAACCGTGGAGAAAAATTCTAGCAACAAGTCAATTGTGTCCTTGATCCTATCAGAAATGTGTGTTAGATTTAGCTTGATACTAAATTCCACTAAATTCTAAAATGCAGTACGGAAATAGAGGATTCATACACTAATTTTAGTCAGTACTGTTCCTAGTTGTTCTACCACTTGGAAAGTTAGAAAGAAACTTCTCTAGTACGTATTTATTCCAAATTAAYGGGTCAATTCTGAAAAAAAAAATCAATTTTACTTTTTATGTATTTATTGTATTATTTACTTATTCCTATTTCCAACCCATATTTCAATCCTTCATGTGTAATGCAATCCCTTTTTTACTCCTGATCTGCTTTGAAAGCTGTATGGATGTGATAATTTCTTTCTGTTTCTTCTCGCTTTATGAATGCTCGAAAACAAGASAAAATTTTCCTTATCGTTTTCCATTTTCCCAGATTTCTGAATACTGGGGTAGGTTTCTTTTGAGATGTGATTTGAAAAGGACTTAAGGACTTGCATTTGAAAGTCCATATTCTCAGAAGCTGCCTGTGATTTTTGGAGACTTGGCAGTTTGTGAATCCAGTTTAGATTTTTGACTTCTTGATTCTGAAATATTCAGATCATTCACAAAGCCTTTTGAAGCACAAAGGCTTTTGGTGTCCTTTAGGCTTATTTTCTTCATTAGCTCCAAACTGATGTRTGTGGAAAACTCATTTTTTTAAAGCTATGTCCTGTGAAGAAAGTCAGTGGGAAGACTGGATTAAGCCCAGACTTCAAGTTTTCCTGATTCCTTCAGAACTTCTTGTCTATTGGTCAGTTCTCAAAAACCACAGCTACCTATAAAATTCAATCAACAGTGGAAATCAATATAATAATATTATATATTACTGTATATAATGGAAAACCATCAAAAATGTTTAATCTCTTTTTTATTAAAGATGAATAATGGCTTGTTTAGATTATACATATATATATGTGCCCTTTTTATACTTTCTGAAAAGGATATATTATAAAAAGTTGTCAAGACAGAAAAAAAAAATGTATCAAATTCCAGAAGGAATGAAGAGCATAAAGAAATATTTGCAAAAGCAGATTGCAGATCCACTGACACTATCTTGTTCACAGAAACACATCAAGTAATTTCATTGAAGAAAGCTTTCAGCTTGTTAGTTTAAAATGTTCTAATGCAACATTTAGCTTGCGATATTACTGCATCATATAAGGACTTTCATATGCTTTCCAATATAGCTTCTGACTGGAAGAATTAGCTGATGCAGCAGCATAACTAAAGAAATGTCTAGATTTCTATGGTTCCCAAAGGTCATTTTTATGAAAAGATCAGGAAATATGTTTCATTGAAATTAAAAACTATATCAAGTTTAATAACACTTTTACTATAATGACATAAGATTCAGTGAGATGGTGTATTTGTTTAGTGTTTGACTGTCAAGTTTCCAGAGTGAGACTGAAATGTGTGGAAGCATTTAAACTTTTTTAACTGAAATTGTTTTCAATTTTATTCCTGTTTCATTACCTGATCTGCCTTTTTCCCCCCCTTGCTATAACACAGCTTGTTTTTTGGTTGAACCTGATGTTTTCCATGAAGTACAATAAAAATTCACAGAGAGCTGTACCTCTATTCCCAGGGAGACTCAGTGTGAAAATGCACCCCCAGATAGCCAAAAACTTTCTACTCCAAATCACTTCCTCACTCGAGTTGGAACCCGAGCAGTGGTTTAGGGCATGGCAAGGGGGCCACTGCCACGATACAGCTGCCTTCTGGGATATCTTAGTGATGGCATCATCTGACATAGATTGATATCAGAAGCTGTATCAACCCTCAGCCATTCTGGAAAAGGCAGAGGGTCCAGCTGGCATAAAGACATTGCTCCCAGGCCTGCATTCGCCTAAACAACTGTAAAGACAACCAGAGCCAACACCTGCAAAGTCAGAGCAGTCTCTGGCTACACACAGCCTATTGTTGAACATGATGCTGAGTGCTGGGATTAGAGAAATGAAAAGTTTACAGCTTGGCACAAATCTGCAAAATTTGGATTATCAGATAAGTAAAGAAACCAACCCCTGTCTCCAACTCTGGGACAGAAATGAATTAATACACATAAACAACATGTAACATTTTGAGGTCAAATGCTTTTTTTTTTTTTTTTTGATGCAAGCTTGGTTTAGCACATTTCCCCGGGATGGATTTTACCAGATTAGTTTAAGAGTTGTTTGGATTCATGAATGTAGAAAACAGATAACTGTAAATGTACTTGACGTAGTTATTAACATTCCTGATAAAGCAAAAGCCTGAAACAGCAAAAAGGTTACACAATTGTTACCAACACCCACTAATATGTCTTTGCATCTTTACTTAGAGAGCCATCTAGAAGGCAGGTGACAGTTCTCAGCAGAGGTTCTACATTATATCTACCCAAGACCCTCTATCAGGTGGGTCTCAACACAACATAGGTATCTGGGGCATCCTTCCTTTCTCCTCACCCCTCGGCAATGCTGCCTCAGGACTCACCTCACACAGGCCAGGCAGCCTTCCTTTCCATAAAAGGATACAGAGATATTGTTTTTAATTACTCTAACACTGAGCTTTCAGGAAAGGTTACTCCGGTAAAGGGCTCAAGGAGCCTCTGCACAGGGGGTTTCAGAGACGAGAAAAGGCAGAAAAGTTACCTTCTCAGGATAACTTTGCAGAGCCTTGGTCACAGATAGCATAGAGCTACCTGTGTTGGAGGCAACTGTCTTTCTCCCTGTTAAATCCTGCTCTTTCTTTTCCATAGGTGTGTGTATAGTCAGGTATGCGCCCACAACAGCTGTGAGAGCAAAATTGACTGATGTGAAGAAAGATAGATGTTTAGGGGCAAAGGGAAGGCATGATTTTTTGGTGAGGTCAGATGGAAGGGGCTATAACGAGGGACCACGACTTGATGAAAGTTTGGGGAATGGTGTAAATTCAGCAATTCAAGCCAAACACAGGGATTAGAGTGCCATGAAATTAAGTATTTGGTTTTCAGGGAGAAAAATTGAGCTACTAACTAGTTATACAAATGAACTGTTTGTTTGTCACAACAAATTACCAGGTTTTATTATTACAGCACAGCAATGTAATGGTTCCTTAGCGTTGATATCTTTTTTGGTTGTAGTATTCTCTGTTATGACATGCTGGAAGCTACTGTGTTTTGGGAAAGGGCCAGCTCAGGGGCGTAGAAGTATAAAAACTGGGCAAAGGACTAATGATAGGGTGTCCTGGTTAGCACCTCCCTCTTTCCTGTAGACCATCAGACTGCAGTGTGCTAAGCCAGAAGGTGCATAAAAGGCCAAACCTCACATTAACAATGAGTCCTCTTGGCTGCTAAAGGTACGAGTCATCCTGGGTGAGGTCAGTTTTCTGTGGTGACTCGAAAGGACGATGTTGCTTGTGTCAGCAGAAGCTTAGCTAGGGTCACAGCCACACAGGTGTGGACACTGCCTCTCTTAGCAAAGCACCTGGAGAATAGACAGGTTGCTGCATGTAGGGAAAGAGTTCAAGGAATCTGGGAAGGTGGATGGAGTTTGGGGCATCAGCATGAACACTGTGACTGCTTCCAGCCCAATGTTACAAGTGAAAGGGAAGCTGCAGTCCATGCTTGGCAAGGCCAGACATGTTGTGGAATAATCTGGGCAGCATCAGGTCTTTTTTTTTTTTCCTAGTTCAAAGGCCTAACCAAGGCATTCTGGGCACCACCAGTGTGAACAGGGAGAGACCGACAAGTCACTGCCAGCGCTCTGCTGCTCTGAACTGTGGCTGCTTTTTGCTTACAGGCACTCTGTTGTTTCATGTTTTTATGACACCAGAGTACCCAGCCCTTGACAGGTGCTCCTGGGAACTATTATAAAGAAAACAGAAATGTTTTGGCTTTCAAAACTTCCGAGAAAACTCTTGGGAAAAACATAGTGAAGTTTTGGGTTTCAGTGGGCTCTCATACAAGGTCTGAAAATTCAAAATGTTGTGAGAAAGTTGAGTTTTGAGCCCCTGAGAACAAGTAATTTTGGAGTGGTCCTAGTGATTAAATCACTGGTTTCCTCACAGCAACAGATGTGCCAGGTACCATGTCAAAAACTCATTTACGGAACTGCTCCACCATGGGCAGCTCAGGGTTGCTACCATGCTCCTTAGGACAAAACAATTCCCTAAAAAAAAAAAAAAAGAGGATTCAGAGTTATATCACAGAAAATGTGTTCGGGCCTACTCTAGTGAGGAAGAAAATCTGCAAAAAAAAGCATAAAGTGATGGATGATRAGATACTGCTGAATGGTGGCCCTCATGGATGAGACATGGGGCAATGCAGACCCTTGGTACTCAAAGCTCTAGAGTAGCACTTGCTTGCTGTGATTGTTTTTCATGATGAAGTAAATCTGTTTATCCCAAGAGGAAGCCACACAGAAGTGGCAGCCTAGCTGCCCTTTCATGGACTCTGCTTACCAAAAACTACCCTCAAATTGCTAGCTGGATTTACTGCAGGGGCAGAATCTAAAGAAAGGCAGGACTGCCAACATGCTGAAGATTATCTGTTTTGTAGTACACAGGTGGGTGATGCCAACACAAATTCTGGAACTAAAATCAAAGTTGGCCTCACCTATCTGTGAGGTGGGACTTCTGCTTCTGGTGTCATAGGAGTGGAAAAATAATAGAAGCTGTTTCTATCAGAGGGGCATTACCAAGTGTGCCAGGTCATATTACTACAAAACCAGAGTG
Organism: Amblyornis subalaris; assembly: GCA_018881555.1. NCBI lineage: Eukaryota > Metazoa > Chordata > Aves > Passeriformes > Ptilonorhynchidae > Amblyornis > Amblyornis subalaris. The sequence goes on from JACAXG010000006.1 coordinate 4,009,925, forward strand.
CTTCCCTTCTCCATCTTACTTTAGTCTTTCTTTCTTTAATGAGAAGTGAGTTATAGTCAATTAAAGGTGAACAATAGGAACTATAGGGAATACATTCCTAATCAAATATGAAAAATTACCATATACCTGGTATACAAATTACATCATGAACAGAAAGTAGCTATGGTTGATTGGAGCAATTAAATGTTTTCTTTAAGAAAAGAAAAAAAGCCTCCAGTGAGAATATTTTAGCAAATGACTTTTTAATCATCTGTAGAACTGCTAAAATTACTCTCTCCTAATAGTTTTAAAGTGTCCCTTAGTTAGAATTAACTGCAATCCCTTTGCAGAGCAGCCGAATACTTCCCCAGGAACCTGTTTACAGGAAACTTTATTTTTAATCACAAGATCACATCCATATGCCTTTACATAGCTCAAATGAGACTACAGCAGCTTTGAGCATGTTTCCCTGCTATGCAAACATCCACAAACTTGGGAACCATTTCATGGGAAAGAACATGTTCTAGAACCAGTCAGGAGGACGTGGCACACAGATTCACCCCTCTAGCAAAAAACATTAATACTGATTGAAAAATCAGGTGTTTCCAGTGCTATCTCATGTACATTAACCAGTTTCCTGCCACATTTATAAACCAGCTAACACTTTCAGTCTTGCCTGTTTCTCTGTCTACCATTATCCCTGCAGATATTGCTGGTTCTGCATGGGTAAGGACAGATTTGGAGAGGGGACTGTGGCCACCTTGCTGTAGATGAGCAGTCTCTGCTCAGCAGCATGATGAGAAAGACTTATGCCCTGTGGGCAAACGATAGGGAATTGCTTAGAGCCAAAAGAAAGCTTCTGGGCATGGCATGCCCCAGTGTTCCACTTCTGCCTGCCCTCACATAGGAACGCTGGCTGTTCGCACAGCTCGGGCACAGGCAGAGGCATGGGCAGCCAGGGACTGGCCCTTGCTGGCAGTGCCAGCCCACACCTGATGTGGTATGAAAAAGCACACCGAATGAGAGCAAGGGGACCAGAATCACAGTCTTAGGAATGGCAGAGCTAACAATGGTCCTATCCGAACAGAAGGAACACAAGCTTGGCAGATATGCTCTACCAATTGTCCAGTTTAACATCAAGAATGTTGCAAAGGCTGCTGTGAGAGTTCAAACCTTGTCTCAAGGAGACTTGGAAGGCTGGGAGAAATAAAGGAAAGGGTAAAAAATTCTGAACACAGCCTGTTTGGTTGAAGAAACCCGGTGCAGTTTTCATATAAACGTGATAATTTTTAATCTTGGTGGAAAAATCACAATATTATTCCTTTTTCTGCCAACTTCAACCATACCTTCCCTTTGTGCCTGCAAAACAAAGATAATTATTTTTTACTCACCTGCATAAAATGCTTGAAGAACTCCAGATGATTGAAGATATAAAAATGGAAAGGAAATGTGTGTATATGCATGTTTATATATAATTGTTATTATTGTTACAGTCTGGCAAGAAAACAAAGATTATTTCTAGCAAASCTTTGGGGGTTTTTATAGCTTTAGAAGCTGTTTAATAACTAGTGATCAGATGAAACCCAACTGCTTTTGAAATCAATGAGAACTGGATTAYGTGTTGGAGAGGAGGAAGCGTTAGCAGAAAATGTTTATATTACATAGTATTTGTTATCTTAGATAATCACCATTTCTGCCTACATCTTCCAAGAAACTCATTCTGTTGCTCTGAAAAATATGTAATGATTTCAGGATAATTTCAGAGGCCAATCCCCCTGAAAATCTAAACCCRTGATTGAAATACTTCCAAACTGTCTCAGATCAGTAAAATTAGGCTGAGGAGGACAAGAGGAAAAGCCATTTAATCATCTGACTTCAAASACTGCAATATATTTTGTTCTGTTTTCTTCTCCCACTTTTAGTCTTCTTTAGATTTAGGATTTCAAATGACTTCTTTTTTTTAATGCATATTGTAGAAATCAGTCAATGTTAATAGAATGCCTCCTAAGCATAGCTTAATTATCTGCCTTCCAGTTTCCTCCACTATAAAAGTTAGCAGCGACTACAGCAATTCCCTCCATGGACTAAATCCTGACTACTGCCCATTTCCAGGAAAGCTGAAAGAGTGTGTGTGTGTTTCACTTAGAGACAGTAGGACGGACATACCATTGAAGTGAACACTGGGATATTTATACAGTCACACAGTTTGGCTCCGAGCTCACTCATGACGTGCACCATATCCCTGCAGCTAAATTATTCTGTGATTCAGTTCTTCTGTGACAGCGCTCCTGTGCTCACCAATGATGCATTGAAGATGTTCAGAGCTGAGCTGGTCCTTATCACCACACAGCTTCATGAACTGCCTCTGCTTCACTACAACAAGGAGAAAGGGACATATTACCTTACACCAACTCTATTTTTAACTCACCTGTCTACCTTCTGAGTCAAATGGAATCGCTCAGCATTTCTCAGAAGCATTTCTCAAGTGATAGCTGGTGTATGAGACTTTCAATCCACATAGCATAAACTCATCTGCACAGTGTGAGGACTAGGCTCATGGTTCAGGCCCTCAGCTCTTGTTCTTCATGCCTCTTAGGTCTTGGTGATGTAAATTATTTTAGCCCACCAGTCTGAGTGCTAGGCCTTTCCAGACTGTAAGGGCATAGTCACTAACACTGTGAGAAAGATTTGATTTCAGAAGACTGCAGCAACACCCTCAGAAGGAAAGCATTGGGCTAATGCCGAGGAATAAGAGTCTGGAAGAGTGCCTGGGTTCACAAGAAAAAATATAGTTTCCACTACAACTTGTCAATGAATATTGAAAAAAGATGAGTGATGATTAAGAGTTTAAAATAATCTCCTTTCCACCCTTTCACCTGCCTCCAGTCAAACCATAAAGCCAACCATGCCCCTGGCTTACATTATAATGGAATTATTGTTCACGGAGGTTTGGCCAGTCAGCAGTCAATAGTGAAGAAATGACAAACGTGTGTACAAGGGAGAGCCTTTGGAAAGAAAAGAGAAAGGAAAGAAGAAAATTTATTATTGCCAGTCCACTGATGAATGCAGGCATTAGAATAGCAGATGTAGAGTGTATAAGGGGCTGGAGAGTGAAAAGCTAAGTGTTGCCTTAGAGCACCAGGAAATGGAGCCAGGGTTGTGAAAGCCATCAAGCTGCCTGAGCTCTGCATTCCTTAATGTACAATGAAATGCTTTGATAACCGAAACCAAAAACCCTAAAATGGCAAGCACTTCCTGCAAGAACCCTTGAAATAAGGTTTGCTGCTAATGTGGGGTAGTTGTCAGTGTAAGGGAGAAAGATGGGGGAATTGGAACTCTGCATGCTGGAATGGGGACATTTGCTTCGGCGTGGGGGACTGTTGCTTGGGATACACTGAACAGCAAGAGAAGTACTAGGAAGGATGCAGTCTTAGCTCCAAGGTAATGGATAATCCAGAAATAGCTGTTTCTCTTCCTCTACCTTTTTAAACTGCCACAGGAGACCTCTTTCCACTCAGAGCTCAGTTATTCTTCGGCATCGACTTCTCAACACACCACTTTGGCTTTCACAAGTAATCTGTTGGACAGGCTAGAAAACCTGTGCTGAATTCCCTCGCCTCCAATGTTTGGCTTCGGTTAGGAGAAGATTTGCCCCAAGACTAAACATGTGTAATATTAAGCGTAACCTTTTCTTAGCTTTACTGTTCTTGCTCCTAAATCTAAATTATGTATACCTTGGGTGTGTTTATGTGTATTTGAGTGAGGGAGAGAAACTCAAATGGGCATGGAAAATGTGGACTCCATTCACCCTACATACACTGTAATATGAACAGACTCGCAGAGGTGTGTGGGCATATACAGACTTAACCACATCTACTGTAAAGAGGAAAAAAAAAGCTGAGAAGCATTTTGTCATGTTTTCCATTTGAAACGTGTGAGCTGTGGAAACTCAAAGTGATCGAATTAATGTTTCTTCTGGTAGTTTTCCTCTGATGCTATTTATTTTTCCTGTGCTATTTGTTTGTTATTGTGTTTTGTTGGGAACTCGACAAGTTTGTAAGGTGGGTTTTTTTCCCCTTTCCCCATATCTTGAATATATGCACACATTTGAATTATGACTTTCCTACAGGAACTAACAGCTGTATGTGCAAATCATGCATATAAATCAATTACCGAGGCCTATGTACTATAAATGCACCCATTAATTAAGCAATGTCAGATGCTATGAACCATGAAGTTCATTACATCTTTAGCATTCAAACCAAGGATTATTTGAAGAAGCAATACTACGTTTACCTAATAGTTAATGAAATTAAGCCGGGTTGTTGCCAACATTCTTATTTTATGCCTAATTCAGTGTTTAAATGTTTATGAATAAAACACTAACTGCTGAAAGCAGAAATGTTGAAATGTAATTACTGGTAAGTTATAACGCACTTGAGGACTCATTATACCAGACTTGGGAGTTTTAAGATCACCAGTGTAACACAGTCTCCAAAAACACAGATTTTTTATGGGCTAAAAGCTGGAAAGACATAAATGCTGTTGAATTTGTCCTGGCTGAGTGGAAATTTTGATGATCGTGGTAGTATGATTTATGGGTATAACATTTTCCAGTCATTACGTGGTTGCATTTCACCATTGTGACATGATTTGCATATGTGAATATCCCTGCAAATTAACTTCTGATGAGAGCTACATCTGCCTGGATTAAGAAGCTCCTATCTGAAAACCAATCCAGCTGCTACCCTGAAGGACCTATTTGAAAAAAAGGCAATCTGCAATGTCATCATATATAGTTTTTCCATATGTATGTCCTGATTTAGATTTAAATGTAAATATTGCATGACAGTATTGGTTACTTTGCTAGGATTTATTCTGCCAGCTAAGAAGCACTCAGTGATGTCAACATTATGATTACCTCTTCTGTGTAGCATTCTTACTTTCCTCCATTTCAATAAGACAGCTAAGTATCAAGAGCTAGATTAGTATTCATCACTGTTGGTTTGTTCAAAGCCATTCTTAGCCACGTGAATAAATAAAATCAAATTTCAAAGAAAACAATGCAAAGAAAAGAAACAAAACCCTAAGACTCTCCAGAAATAGCAGGGGAAAAGAAAAGCAAAAATCTTTAGTCAAACACCATCTTCTGCTGCTCGCTCAGGATTTCCCAGGATCAGGTTTTTCTGCTGGAGGATACRTATCCACAGAAAAATGGTACAGACAAGAAAACTTGTATGTGAGCTCTGAATACAACCGATAGACAGAAGAGTTAAAGTCAGACAGTCAGACAGACAGGGAAGCACAGAGGGAAAATGAAATAATATTTTTTTGCAAAATAACAGTAAATTACTATCAGACCCTTCCTGAGCGCTTTGCAGAGCCCAGTAACTTTTTTGAAGCACAGTAAAATAGGAGCTTGAAGGAGGAATTTAAAAAGGAGATATGAGGCAGAGTTGGGAAGGAATTATGAAAAAAACAATAGTGCTTTTGAGTACTGCAAAAAAAAAGAGGGGGGAGATTAGGGTGTGTGGAAGCCGATAGAACTGCTTGGTGCAGAAGGCTGAGGGGAAGTGTGGAAGAGATGCCTAAAGAATAATGACATAGCCAAAGCAACTGACAGACTTCTTTTTGGGGTGGGCTTCCAGCTGTGTACCAAGGTGGTCAGATTTCTTTGGACAGGCTGAGAGGTGGAAACCTTCTCCGAGGTGCAGAGTTGTACAACTGCAAGGCTCAGGAGGGAGGGACACACTGCCCTGCAGGGTGGACAGCAGTGGTGAGAAGCAGAGGGATATGTTGCACCTGGAAAATGAAGAGACCGCGAGCCTTGTGGTCTTCACAGCAGATCTGAGACACCTCAGAAACAGAAGAGAGGGAGAGGAGCTGATATTTTAGGGTAGAAAGAAACTGGTTTAAAGAGGAGAGGAAGCAATGGGAGTCAGTAGCAGAGCAAAAGGAGATGATTTTGTGTTCGTACTGACAGCACTCAGAAATAAACATAGAGAGAATCAAGGACTGGAGCCCTTACTGAGTAGAGAGAGAGTTAAGAGAAGAACTAGAGAAAGGAAGCAGCGCTGACCTGAGAAAGAATATTTAACATGGGATTTGTGTGCTTTTTTAGGAATAGATCATATCTTTCTATTTTATTGCAAGCATTTTGATTTTTACCGATACCAAGTTTTTAAGATACATAAGCAGTTATTGCACTGAATATATGAGCTTAACATTTCTCCTCTCCCATAAATTCACTGTTTCTGCTGCTTGAACACACTGCTTTTGCTAAAAGCAGTTCCAATTAAATTTTAAAATTGTGACAATATAGATAAATTTGTAATGAATTTCACTTTTCAAGAGTTGAAAGCTTGACATACAGAAGTAAACGGCCAAATCCCAAGGAGTAATTGGAAACTGTTCAGGCAGTTCATATGTACAGTCTTAACTAAGGCTTAACTATGTAGAAACCAAAGCCACACAGTAATATCCATACCACAGTTTTAAGTGCTTTTGATCCCAGTGTTGTAAACTAAAATGCTAGTGGAAGTACAGTTCAAAAATGGTTAAAACCAGAAAAAGCGTTCTCTCACTGTCATTCAGTTAAGAGGCAGTAAATACCAGTGTGCTGAACAACACACAAAGTCTAAATGCTAGAGTAAATTCACACACACACACACAAAAAAGTTAACAACATACCTGCAGGCAAAGGCATAAGTAAGCCATGCCCCAGGAGTTAAACACGTGCAAGTGTATGAAACCACCCATGCTTAGACTGAGCAGGGACTTACTCAGTGTTCATGTGAATGCAGCACTGAACAAGAAAAGSATGGCAGAGTCAATGCCACAATATATTTATACGTGCCACTTATATACGTGCTCTGCTGCTTCCAGATTGGAGCTGGATTGCTCTTGCAGGTCAGCATGGAGGCAGAGCAACTGCTCTGCCTACAATCCCCTGTGTAAATCTAAGTGTGTTGCATGAAGCCTCAGAATCTGCAGCTGGTCATTGCCCAATATAACAAGTTACTTCCTTGRTGGGTTACATCCAAGGATTTTCAGCGCTGCTGAATGCAATCACATGTGAAAAGGTTAACAAGTGAAAGACATATATTTAAGCTTACCAGCGTTCACGAACAGCAATGAGATTCACTCCAGTGCTAGTAATTCTTAAATCAAGACCTCTGTCAGCAAATATGAATGCAGACTTAGGGAAGGCAGAAGCGTTTTCTCTCTGTAAAGCACAGCTGATCTCACAAGTTACGGAGGGGTAGAGAGCAGCCTGGGGTAGACCATGCAATTTTTATCCAGTGCAGGCTTTGCTTCCTCACAAAGGAGCTGCTTTCAGATCCTGCAAGTTAGAAACGCGGAGTCAGCAGCACCCAGTGAGCACACTGCCTAATTGTAAGTTCCTCTTTATTAGAAAGGATTGGTTTTATTACATTTTAAGATGACTAGAGGTAAAATTCCTGATATTGTGTGTGTATGTTCCCAAGGAAGTTTCATTCACTGACTGTGGGCAATAAGAAATGTAAGAGATTTCTTTCAGTAAAGAGTTTGCAGTGGCCATATTCACATATCCATCCCAGTGTAATTCCCAAATGGCTTTGTGAAGGTCTGAAGAAGCAAAGGAGTAAATAAACTCGTTCTCTGTCAGATTTACAGTTATTTCTTCAAGAAGGACTGCCTTGATTGCTGTCTGTCTCAGTCATTCCCAGGTGGGCTCACACAGAAATCCTTAAATGATGTCAAGAGCAGAGGGAGCTAGAGCAGTGACATATATTGGCTCTCAAATTATTGGGAGATATCTTGATTTTATTTCATCTGGCACCAGTAGTCACTCTTCTGTTCAGCATGGAGAAACATAACACAATATGTCCTCACAAGGGAAAGGTGAAAAGAAACCATGTTATCTTAGGGCACCAGGTGCTCATTATAGCCAGCAATTAGAAAATCTCAGGTGTTAGGATGCTTATTCAAGCCTTCTGATACTACAGTGTTACTGAGGAAATACAGCAAAAATCAGGTGTGAGAATGCCAAGATTTGTGTTTCTCAACTGAACTCAAACCAAAAAATAAAACAAAACAAATCAAACAAAAATAAGCAACTCTTCCCCTATTTCTTGGCACATCCAAGTTAGTAAAGAACAAAGCACTGACCCAAGCATACATATTTACTTTTAGAAAGGTTAATTCAGTGGATTTAATTGTAGGTATTCTTGAGGTTTTGCTTGCAATCCTTATCTAACAAGTTGGTGAGAAGTTTTTCACCATTTTAAATAGACTTTGAGCCTCAGAAGCCACTTTCCATGTTTGCAAATATGGACTAATATTTTGCATATTGTATAATTTAGATAGCTTTGAACACAATAAATCCCTGTAACCCAAGGATTCAGTTACAGTTTTGCCACTCAAATATCTGTGGAACAGTTAATTTTAGGTAGTTTCTTCAGAAGGGATACAACTAATGCAGCTCAGATATATCTTTTGTTGTTTTCAGTTGCTAAAATCTAGCCCAAGAGCATAAAGAACCCAACTGAAGCTAATGGAAATATTCCCTTTGTTTTCTGTGGTCACTGTGTCAGGCTCTAGGTGCTTTTACTGTTGGATGTTTACCTAGTGGTCAATGATACTGATCAGATATACTGGTATTTCAGTTTTCATTCCTCAGAATTAGGACACACAGTCCTTTTCCCATCTAGTATTATGGTCCAAAGTGCTCTAGGAAAAAAAAGAATGAATTATCATCCTACCTTTAGGGATGCATAGATTAGTAGGCCAAGACAGAAAAGCCTGCACTGGCAATATTTCAGCTGTATTCAGCTTGCATGRTGGATAAAGAGAGTCCTTTCATTTCTGCGTATGTTCATGAGAGGCTGGAAAAACCAGTGAAATCTTTGGCATTATAATGTAAATCCTTCAGCAAATGTTCTAGATATGCCCAGATGGGTATGTGGATTTACTTTAAAACTAGATACACTGATCTTTTTATGATTCTGTTTAAGGTCAGAATAAATTTCTTTTTCATTGTTTTTAAACAACTGAAGAACATTTTCATTTATCTCTTCACTGCACTGACTTCCTCTGAGACCATGATTGAATAAATGAAAAAAATTACCTCTTATTCCTTCAGTTCCTGCTCAGTAAGCTCAAGAAGCTTAGACAACACAAGCAGGATCCCATTTTTCATCTAGGAACTCACATGGTCAGAGAATTGTTAGCCTCTGTCTCTTTCTTTTTTTTTTTTTTTTCCCATGGGAGCTGTTAGAACAAATGGCTTTTCTCAGAATATTACACCAGCAGCCCTATCTTGTTTGTCTTAATCACCTAAGAAGTTTAGCTCTGCCTCAGTTGCTTGMGTAATCACTGATTATTTTTCCTGAGTGAGGTGGAGGGGATCACATCCTGCAATATTGTCATACCCCTTTCCTTTGGTTCCTCTGTAGCATTCATGCCAGCTCCCTGGTGTAGGTGGGCAAAGTTCCCACTGATTTCAGAGGGAGCAGGGCTTCATCCAAGGGAGTACAGTGAAACTCACATCCAGCTGTCAGGCACTGCGGGCATTCATCACTCTGTAGTTTGAAATAACTCTTTCTATACTTTGCACTCTGTAAACTTCAGCCTGATCAAAGACAACTTTGGCCCTAAGGCCCACACCCRCTTACTCATGTCTTTCTAGGTCTCACCTCTCTTGGCCTTACTCCTCTTGTACTTAATGTTCTTGGTGTTGTAGTCTGGATTGCATCACATCTTTTCTGTCAGATCCAGTGTCTGGGCAGAAAGCTAATGTGGTACTGGTGAAGGAAGGATTTGACTCATCTTTCTGTAAAGCACTGGGGCATTCAGAGGCTTTTTTGGTGGAAAATGAAATTCTGTTCAATGGCATTCTGGGGTAGCAGATAAAACATAATTTGTTCCTGGGATACCTACAGCATGGAAGAAAAATCTAAAAAAATTGTGAGCATTCCAACAACTAAAAAAAGTATAATACTTTAACAGAAATTGTTCTTGCACCATGTCATGAACAGCCTCATTAGTTTTTCTTTGATAATTAGCTGTAACTGTTTAAAAATTATTAGCTGTATTGAAACAAAGACTTTTGAAAGAGAACCAGCATGAATACTTATTGCCAGTGAATTAATTCGGAAAAGCCTTGATTAAGCAATATACACCTAATTTCACATAAAAATGCTGAATTTTTTTCCCTGAAGATTAGCTGTGAATCCATTAATACGAAGAAAATTCTGTCTGAATATCAATTAGAGCTTTGAGGAAGTATACTCGTGTGCTGTGTTAGAGAAAGTCTGAGTCACATACACAGAGGACCCAAAAAAAGTGGCGTTAGTGGCTTCAGCCTGTCTTTGTTTGTTTAGGTGTGACCTCTGTAAAGGCTCAGGAGTGTCTGTGATCCCCAGTTAGGTCTGGATTTTTCTCTGGTTTCGGCAGGTCACTTTGTGCTTGACTGCTGAAGCACAGAAGCAGCAGCAGCTGGAAATCTCCTGCCGAGGGCAGCTGCACCAATAGCTTGACGTTTCTCAGGTCTTGCCCATTTTGCGGTTACTTGTACCTCAGATGCTACAGAATTAGTACACTCCTTTGTGTGCCCAGCACATGTTCCTTCGAAGCCTCAGGGAGTCAGGGAGCGTGGCAGCCTGGGAGGATGAGGATGGACTGGCTCCCAAGGCAGGAAGGCACGTGCCCAGCTGCACGCCGAGTTCCCCCTGGATGGGAGATTCAGTGATTCTGTGCAGCGTGGTCGCTGTGGAGCCTCTGCCGCTGCCATTAACACTCAGCCTCTGCCATCAACACTCAGCCTCTGCCATCACCCCCCACGACAGCAGCCAGGCAGTCTGTGGTGCACCACCAGGCTCCCCGGACACATCCCATCTGGCACCACCCTTGCTGGTTGTCCCTTACTCTCCTCACACCCCGGCATCCACCTGGCTGTGTCTCTGGGTGCCCTTTGCAGGGCTTTCCCACAACCAACACGTGCATGAGAAGTGCAGCGACGTGAGGATGCTCCAGGGTTACTTGCTCAGCTGTCTGTGTTACACAGCAAGGGCTGGGCTTATTGTCTCCGAGTTTCTTACCCAGGTGAAATAACACACAAGCATTGCTTCCAAAGCAATCCTTGGCTGCCTGATGAATCAGGATATTCAAAAGACATACATAAGTTCAATTTTATTATAAAAATAAAGTAGTATAAAATTGTGGAAAGGATATGATACAAAAGTGTGTAAGACAGATTTGCAATTAATTCTCCTTTTTATTCCCTGGAATTCAAACATACCTTTTAGAACAAATGGGTTGAGGCTTGGGACAGTAATAAATCTTTGATTTTAATATAATTTTGAAAGAATCACACATCTCTAAAAGATTAGGGAAATATAACTTTTATTTTAATGCGAGTAGTATTTTACTGGACCCTGGCAGGGTATTAGAGAAATTATCATTTTCTCATTAGTCTAACTGCCAACTAGCTCTTCTTACTTTCCTTTTCTTCACAATGGAGGGTGTCTCAGATAAAACGCTACTTAATCAAATTAATTAAGAGGGAGTAGATTTCTAAAGAACGAGATTCAGAAGGAATCAGGCCAGAAACTTAGCATGTTCAACACTTCAAATGCTTTCTCAAGTTCCAGGCTTCCATGGTATTTAATTGTTCTCTTGGGTCAGGTCCTAATAGTTTGGCTTTGGGATTAAAGCAGGGAAAATTTGTATTAGACAAAAAAGTGCCACCCAATGGATTTATGAAAATATGGATGTGTTGCTGAACTCCTTGTCAAAATAATTTCCTTCAAGAAATTCAACTCTGTCAGTGCATTCATTTAGTATTTAAATGTTTTGACAATTCAGGTTGAAACAATCATTTGTTTGAAAATTCCTTTTTGCTATACAGTTGTGAAGTGTGAAGTCAAAACCACATCTGACTTGATTTTTTTTCTAATCAATTGTTCAAAATAACTGAGTTTTGTGCCAAACTGAAATAATTATTTTTGAGCTGTCAAAACTGCTGATGAATGCAAAAATGAAGGAGCTGGAATCAAAACAGTTTGCATACAGAACTCAAAATTAGTGGGCTACAAACAGAAAATCCTTCATGGATATTCTATTATAACTTTGCTTATTCAGTTGTCATATGCAGTTATGTTAACTGCTGTGAATACAGCATAACTATACAGTTTATTTTAGCATGTATATTGAAAACAATACTTATTACTTCAACTAGGACATATTAATCTGCATCCTACTCTAGAAAGAACTATCTAATTGTTAGTCACTTGCGATTAATCCTTCATTATTGCATAATGCTCACGGTAAAAGCTCACACAGGGACCACCTGTGGCGTCAGGTTCTGTACGAATCAGAATAGTGAGATATCACAGCCTGGTCCAGGTCTGTTGGCTGCTGGATCTCAGTTTGTTGCAGTGGGATCCCACTGCAGTGTCCAGCATGTTACAAAGGACTGGAGTAGAAACTAGATCCAGGCCATTCAGAAACCCTCTCCAGAGACAGACCTTTCCTTCCCTCCTTTTCCTCAACAAAAACCTCTCTTAGCAGTAGGCTCCTGGTAATGTTCTACCCCAAAACTTTCAGCCCAAAGCTTTAGCAGGCATTTGGACCTCAGGACAGACAGTAACTGAACACAAGCTGAACTCCAGGGTGCAGATGTCTTCTTGTAGGGCTCCTGAAATGTGAGGCTCTCAGTGTCAATCTCCAAGGATTGGTAACCATTCTGGTTTGGTGACAACGCAGTGTGGAAGAGATATGACAGCACTGCTCAAGATTTATGCTGCTGCAGAAAAATTTCAGGCTAGACACAGATGCACAGGTCTCAGACTGTCTACATCAAATGTGACAGATCTGCCATACTAGAATCCTGCCCATCTCCTTGTTTGTTTGAACAACCATCCCTGTGTCCCCCAGATATGTTTTTTAGGGATGGCATGACAGTAAAGTACAGAGACACATCCTCCTGTCTCCTCAAGGGTGGAAGACCTGTGTAGACCTCTGGTAAATATAACGAGGCTTAGTGCAGTCCCTCTCAGACTGATCTCACCTCCCATGTTCAAGTCCTTCATGGAGACTCAAGTTCTCACCTCTCACTTCCAAGTCCTTTAAGGAAAGCTGGTTCCCTTTGCACTTACTCAGAGTGATTTTATGAAGGCAACAAAGACAACTTTCTCACATGAAGGAAGCACATCTGTTTGAAATGGTTCCTAACCCTTTTTTGGCAAAGAGGTCAGCTGAGGAAAATCAAAGTTCTTTGCCACGTCTGCTCTCTGGTGGGACATTAAGGTGAGGGGATGGGGAATGAGGCATGAAGGGGAAGAGGCATATCCTCAGCCAACAGTCTTTTTCTCAATCAGAGTTCCTGAAAAGGAGTACATCAAAACTAGTGAGAATAGAGCTTTATTTTCTTTGCTCTCTCACAGATCTGTGATTCAGAGGGTGTAATGTGAAAATGTGTGATTCTCTTCTGAAAGGACAGCTATGGCATATGTGATATTCATGAAGTCCGCTGGAATCTTGCAACAACCTCTGAAAACTCATTTTTCTATCTCCATTTATCTCCCTTCTTCTCCCCCCTACAGCATCATCATATTGCAGTGTCTAAGGGGAGGTGCCAAATAGGTTAAAATAAATATTTCCATAGTAAAAGAAGTTGTGTTTTTAAAGCATTACAAGAGATCGCTTTTCTCTCTTTTTTTCATAAGTAAAATGAATTCAATAATGAACATTAAGCAGAATTAGCTGAGACAAAGGAGATACAGCCCAGCCAGCATGTCACATACAGCCAAAAAAAAAAAAAAATTGAACAAAAAATTGGGCAGAAGTGTTTCTGAAACTATACAGAAATGAAGAAAGTCGTGTAACCAAGAGCAACATACTGCAGATTTTTGTTCTAATTGTTAAAAAATGTTCCCTCCCACTCTTGGAACTTCTAGTCCAAGTTTGAGCCTGAAGCAAATTTTTACAGTGAAGTTATAAACCCTTGAAAACAGAGGTTTATAATGGAAACACTGGCACAATTCTAACTAATGTGTTGTGCCATGGGGTGCCTCTATAATAAAAAAAAGTCTCTGAGCTTGTATGCCAGCCAGAATAGCTAGCAACATCCAAAAAGAAACAGACAGAAGTGGATGAAACATCAGCAGCATCAGCTTTCTGAGATAAAGCAAGCACACAAAGTCCTACACGGCAAAGGATTACAAACAAATAATTTGTCACAGCTTTGAATAAAAACAGAATAGGAACCATGCTTTGAGAAAATGATGGGTTATTAAGGTATGGAATTTAATATCATTGTCAATCTATAAAACTTTTACAACCTAGTCTTATTTGCACAGAGATTACATCCCCAAAGCTCAGTGCCAAAGACACATGTTAATAAGCTCACAACTTTTAATTAAGCAATATGTATAAGTAGATTCCCATTAAGCTGTGATTTGTGGGCTAGTTCATTACAGTGGGTTCCAGCCACCAGACACATATTCAATACAAATCAAGCAGCCTGCATATTATCCAGCTTAATGTGAGCCTACTTGGGATATTTTATCACCAGTTCAGATTGGTGGTTCAGAGAACTATATTTTTTTCTAAGATTGGGGGCAGCGACCAGAACCTTATAATGACCCCATGTTGTTTTCTTAATGAAACTATCCATCTGAATTGTTTAGTTGCAACTAGTAATTATTCATACAGTTAATCATACTTCTATTATATACAACATATATATGACATTCAGCCAGAACACATTTGCTCTTATTTAAATTAAACGTGTAAAATAAGGCATAAAAGAAGGACATACGGATATTAACGAATGCAACAATAAAAATAATTCACATGTTTTACTCCAAAGAGAATGATGACATTTTCCGGGTCTTGGAATAACTCTCTTTTGAGTTCCTGAATTATGCTAAAGTTTCCGCCCCCAGTTTGTGACACAGAGTGTCAAGTGGAACTTTTTCAATCAGCTTTACTCATGACAGTGTGGCCATTTCACATTTTTCTTGCTTAGACAGATTTCCCTTTGATTACATCAGCAGTGAGGATTGTACAGCAATCTGATGCAACAGTCTTAAAAATAAGACTGATATTCTGCAATATCTAACACTCTTTTTTTTTGCAGGAGTTATAAGTTCATGGATCATTGGATCATAATCTAGGAGAAATTACTACAGTCAGATGTCTGGAAAATAATACCTCATCACAGCATTTTCTTCGGGTATTTCTTCCATAACAGTAAGTGAATGAATTAACTTTGCTACACATTTACAGTTATCAAGGGTGACAATGGTTTTTAACAGCCCTTTCAGTAAGGATTCTGCTGTATTTAAGGAAATATGCATTTTATTTACTAACTTATCTTTTCTATGTAACTTCTCTTTAGCCCCCATAAAACATACACAAAATATTTAGGGTCATTTTTTTTTTAATTCACATTTTCTATTTTGCTACTAAAATATTCCCTAAACAACCAATCTTAGATAACATAATGAATACTACCAAGAGCTTTCCAGTACTTATTTGGAAAGCAGAATTTGCCACTGAGTCTCAGGTTCATCTTGTTCAATATCCTGCTAACAGCATTGGCTTAGACATGAGGTTTTATGAAACCAGGGCAGGAATGAGACCCAGTGGAGGAGACTCCAGGATGAAAGGAGGGAGCTCCTGAGAAGGAGATGTGAACTACAAATCAAGAAGACAAGGAGAGGAGAAAGATCATAATTAGCTACAGCTCTAAATGTAACAAGAAGAATTTTTCAATCAATATGGTAAGCTGCTTGTAGCCAATTAAAAGACTGTAAAGTAGGGACAATGCCATATGTAGATTAGGCTAGTCTCGTAAAAAGAGCCTTAGAGCAGTGTTGCATAGTTCATGAATTGATTTGGCTTGAAGGCCAAAGAAAAAGGAGCTGCAATAACCCAGTCCCATAGTAACAAAAGTGGTACCTCAGAAAACTCCATTCAGTGGGAAATGATACAGTCAGAGGAGTTTTACACACTCCTATAACGAAATTTTGCCTCACCTGACCAACTTTCCTGGGATCATGCTGGTGCACAACTATAATGAAGAAGGTTTTGGATTGGTTTTTTTTCATGATTACACGATTCCCGAATAAACTAAAGCAATGCAGACCTGGGAAAACCTGTACCTCTGCCTTCAGCTTTATTTCACCACTGAATCCTAGCACTTTGCCTTTGCCAGCTCCACGGATACAGCAGCATTTGTAGGAGTGAGGAAACTACTATATACACTGGAAGCTAAAGTGTTAAAAACAGTCCCCTACAGCCTGCAGAGGAAGCGTGGAGTCAAGGAAAACACACAGACATATAGCTGTTGAGACAGGAGCAACATTACAGCCATTAAAATCAAATGTCAAAGAAGGAACAATGCCTATTAGCTTTTAGAAACCAAAAACGAACAGTTCAGCTTTATCAAACAAATGGGTTGCACTATCCAATTACTAACTTCTGATAAGCACCATGTCAATTTTGAAATTGTACTGCTGAGTCTGTGGAGAAGAAAAAATAAATCCGAGTTATCCACATAACAAGGATAAAAGGAAGCCAAACTACTACAATCCTGACCTAATTACCCAGGCAAATCACTCCACTTTCTGGAACCTTATAGAGCCAGTAAAAACACTGTAGCCTTCGCTGACAAAGCTCTGACCTTGTATGAAGCCCCTTTCGTCTCCTGTTTGTGTCCCATCTGACCAGAAGCCTTGAGAAGTCCTCCAATTGGGTCCTTCACTCGAAGCAGTATCTTTCTCAGCATCTTTTTTCATCTTACCCAGGAATATAAGAGCTGGGACTCTATACGGCCCATTTGAGTGGGCTTCAGAGGTTTGCAGCCTGCAGAGTGAATGCAACTCCTCATCCACCGCACGGAATTATGCACAGCCTGACAGAGCAGCTGGCACGCATACTAGAGGAAATCAAAAGCCTGTTTGCTTCTTAAGGCTAATGTCCATTGTGTTCAGGGAAGATACAAAGGCTTCCATTCCTTCTTTAGTGTTGTTAAGTCTGAAGCTGGTTGACAACTCCCATTTTAGCGGTGTTCTTTATCCCAAGGTACATGAGTGGTAAATTAGGCATGGCTTGAATTTCTCAGGAGCAGAGTATATAATTGAAAAGATAATGATAATTATAACAATAAAATACCTCACAAATTACTTTTTTTTTTTGAAAACATGTTTATGTGGTTAAAAATGAATTTTAAAACATACAGCTATTTAATTACTTTGGTGACAACTCTACTACTGCTAGGAGTATAAGCCACTACAGAGCTGAGCAGGTTTCCCTGGTGGACAGCCATCAGCTTTAACCCATTAGATGGATATTTTATGTCTTGCCTGCTCCCAAACAAGGTGGCATGGGTAACTTTGGAGGTAAGTGTCTTAGATGAGCTTTCAGGTGAAATCTTCCCAATGTCCCCACGTACTGTGTTCTCTGCTTCACACTGTGGCAGTTTTGGTGCATATCCAATGGTTCCCTTAATTGAAACTAGACTGAAAGGTTGTTCCAATTTATTCCTGAAGGCTTATTCCAGAAATAAACCTATCTTACTCCAGTGCCTGGTGGGTGTTAAGTCCACAGAACCAGATTACAACTAGTGTGAACCCCCACAACCTGTGTGGCGTTTCTGCCAAACCTTCAGCACCAGATGAAGGTCTACAGATCTGTTGGTACTGTCCTGTGCTATTGCTGATGTAGATGTAGTTTCTTTGTGTTGCTTCCTTGCACATTCTCATGGCACACACTTCGTGCTTTTTTTTTCATCTCTGTCTGAAATGAGCGTTAAAGTCCATGTTTCAGCCACAGCCACTGGGCTGTCTGTGAGGACTCCTACCTCAAGGTCTGTCCTATCAGCCACAACATTCACAATCAAATAAGAAACACGGGACTTCCAAATAAAGCTTTAAACCAGACAGGCAGACACACACTGAGCAGAAATCCACTTCAGCTGCAGTTGTGCTGGATGAGGGAATAACAGCATCACTCTCACCTGTCCTCATCACCCTTCTGTCAGAGATGACTGCAAGCAGAACTGCTGGTAGAGTTGCTCATGTGAATGTTCTCACACCTGTTTTGGGTAAACATGGCTCTGTGAGACTTGAGCAGCCAGAGCAGAAGTTATTTGCTGCTCAATCTGAAATGGGTGAGGGAGAGCTCCCATGGGAGCTTCTCTGGCATGAAAAAGCAGCTGTAGACAGTCTCTTCAGGTGTCACAGCTGTGCCAAAGCTGTTGTCCACAACAATAGCAAGGGTAGAAGGGAAAAGCTAAAAATTTTTTTAGCTAAAAAGCTAAAAACCTGAATGCAACATCTCTTAGTCTCTGCCCACTATTTTCTTTTCGGACCAAGCTGTCCAAAAAGATCTTTTGACATTCCTTCTAAAATCCCCTAGTCTGTCAGAGGAGCAGAGACAAGCCCTCAACTTATACATACAGCCCCAGACTCAAATAAAATGTTGCATTTCTGATAAGCTAGATACATGTGCATAAGGCCACTGATTTACAAAGAAAAGTCAGCATTTAAGAGTTGTCAGTAGGTCAGTGTAATGTGGTAAGGTTTCCAGTGCTTAAAAAAGACATGGTGTGTGTGGAAGGGTGGGAGGGAATAGCAGCCTGCAACCAATTCCTGTCCACCACTTGTTAATGAAAAAAACCTCATGTGATGAGACCATTAAAAAATTAAGACTTTTTCATCTCTGATTTGAAAGATATTATGAAAAGAGTAATGTATGTTCTCTGATAGTTCAGAGCCTTTCTAATATATTCACAGATAATACCTGTGAAAAAAAGACAAAAGCCTTCAAACAGTGATTTTTTAACTTCAAAATAGGAAATAAAGACTTAAACAGCATCAGAAACAGACAAAATTGGAAAGGTTTAAAATAGAGCCTTGCCACTGAAATCTGTCCTGCTATCCTTCTGTACACATGAGCACACATATATACACATATTCTTGCACTGATTTTAGATGCAATGATAGTTGTCTGCTGCTCCAAATTCACTGTGCATGGCGAAGTTCTAAAATTCATCTGAAACAATGTTGTGCAGAGTCCTTTTTCTTTTTTTAATTTTCATTATTTTATTATGTAAGGACTCTGTGCCTTTGGAGTAGGAGACTATTATAAATATATGTCGTAGTGCAGATGAAGAACTTTTCCAATTTCATTAACAAGTAGCAAGATCTGTGCATATACCTCCCATACAGAATGCTTTAGAAATATGCCCTATTATGTCTAGTTAAGTCAACCTTGTGTCATTATTTCATATTAGTGTCTATGACAGGATTGGCATACCCAGGAAAGATGCATCAGAACCATTACGTGTCAGCCAGGAAAATGAAGAAAAAAAATTTCTGTGTTTTGAAAACTACATTAAATATCATATCCTCAAATATTTTGAGAAGGAAAGGTTATATTGGTACCAAAAAGAATGTCTGTTCTTTTAAGGTTTAAGGAAGTGTTTGAATAACATAGTAAAACAAGAAATGAAACAAAGAAAAAGAAAAGGCCAACTTTGGAGTGCATATAGAAGTAGAAAAAGACAGGGAAATGAGAATGAAAAATCTACTGCATGAAGAGACGAAAGAATTGCTTAAATGCCTTGTTTTAGAACATATATTGTAAAAAAAAGATATTTTATTTTTCACATGGACACTTTTTAAAATAAGTCAAGATTTTGCAAAATATTTCTTTCAAGTCCAACATCACTATCCTGCACTATTAATGGAAAGACTTCTGCTGTATAGGACTACACTGGCTTCACTACAGAGTTAGGCATAAGTTAAGGAAAAGTGGAAACAGTATTCGTTTTGGGCAGATCACATAATTTCCACAGAACCCCAGAAATGCAGGACCAGAAGAAAACCCAAAACACCTCCAGCCAACATTTGTACTAAAAGTAGATGAACTGTATCACTTCCTACATGTTTCTCTTTATGTGGTGAGTTGACCTTGATTGGACATCAGTTGCCCACCAAGCAGCTCTATCACTCCCCTCCACAGTGGAATGTGGGTGGGAGGAAGAGAAAATAAGATGGGAAAAACCACTCCTGGGTCACGATAAAGGCAGTTTAATTCCCGTTACTCCTGAAGACAAATGTCATAAATAATAAATGCCACTCTTTTGTCCTCCTTTCTCTTAGCTTTTATGGCTGACCAGACACCATATGGTATGAAACATCCCTGTGGTCCGTTTGGGTCAGCTGTCTTGGCTATGTCCCCTCCCAGCTTGTTTCTCATGCCCAGCCTACTGGGCAGAGGGGGAGAGGAAGGTGAATGTTGAGGGTGAGGGGGAGAATGTTGGAGAGACAGTGTGAGTGTGGCTCGGCCATGGCCGTAACACCGGCATGGCACCAACACCGTTCCAGCCACCCATACACAGAACAGCACTGTGAGGGCTGCCAAGGGAAAATGAGCTCCATGTCAGCCAAACACAATACACTTCACAAAGAAAACAGTTTTCAAACCTAGTCATAAGAGAAAACTCAAAATAGGATTCCCCAAAAAATGACACTAGGGGGAAAGTGAAGGACTCAAAATAGCTTCTTGCATAGGCTCATTGATCTTGTAATTTTTATGCCTGAACTGTGATTTTTCTCTCCTTCTAACACTTGATCTGACTGGTGAAGATGCATCTGTGGCTCAGGTCTTGGACCATCTCCTGCATGTGTCATTCCCAGGACATATGTTGTGTAGCTCCTGAGAAGTGACTCCTATTTAGGAGGAGGCAGTGGCTTAGGAATGGTCTGAGATTCAGAAAGGTTTATGACTTCTCACGTGTTCCATATGTTCAGAGAGAAGATTTGAGTGTTTTCCAATGTCCATTGATGTGGAGGAAATAACGTTGCTACATCATGTAAAGGTAACCCTCAATGTCAAAACCTCTTGCGCTAAATTCTCACATCTCCATTGTCTTTAACAAAGCAGCCAAAAAGTACCTTCGCTGAGGATCAGGCTCCTCATCTTTAGATTACTGGATAATAATATCCTCTCAAGGAGATATAAGAGGGAATCAGAAAAGCTCATCAAAATGTTCAGTGACATGGCAGCAGATTTATGAGAAAAAAAGATGTCATTATAAAGCAGAAAAAAAAAAAAGGAAAGGTCATATTCATTAGGAAGAAAGATAAAGAAAGTACAGGAAATTATAGATCTACCAGCATTTCAGAGTTTTGTTGTTAAGAAAGCGGGAGGATTTCTTAGCACATTTATTAAAATGAGGTACTGCTTCTCTTTATTTTTACATTTTCCATCTTTTTATTATCAGAGCAATACGTCTTCTACTGCTTCCTTAAGCATTAACAGCGGATTTATTTAATAAAACTGAGGACTGAGCATCACTGGAAATACTGTTTCCAATGGAATGCTCTCATGCTGTGATTGGTGAAGTGCTAAGTAATTTGCTTTTAATGCTAGCACATACCACTTAGCACTATATTTAACTGAATGACGAAAATCACTCATTTTTCATCCCCTTGCTTAACTGGTGCTCAGTGTAATCTATCTACTGTACTGAGAGCCTAGCACCAGATATATTCTAATAGACCTTGCTCTCCAATCTACAACAAGCATTTTAATTTTTAATTCATAGTTATGTCTTTATCCCTTAATAGAACAGAACTACAGATGGGGAGTATGTTTTAGATAATAAGAGCACAGTAGGTACCCAGGGAAACTACACCACTAAAAGGATTCTTTATTTACACTTTTCAGTAATGACTACATATATATAGCTACACGGGAGAAAATTGTTGCAAAGGAACACTGCATAGACAGGCAATTCCTATCCAACTATAACTGAGCCTTATGGATGGTGTTGCTGATAAGAGCACTTCAGAAAACAATTTCAAAGCCAATGCCACCCACTGCATATTGACCAACAAATATGGGAACTCATAGGATGCAAGTAATCAAAATTAATAGGTATGATGCTACATTAAAAAGAAAAAGAAGGTAAATTTACTTAATATTTAAACATACTTTAAATTCAGCTTTCATGAACATTTAATGTATAGAATTGTATATCCCAGATCAAATGAAAGTCAGTGGAGACATTCCAAAATAACTGAGGGACTAAAAGTGGTCGTCAAGTCCTTCGTGCCGATCAAAGTCTCAGGACCAGATCCATGTTTGTTAAAAAAGTCAGCACAGTCCTATTAGAACTGAAGGTATGGTGGTTCCACACATAAAGTCAGTCTTACCATCAGACTAAATTCCAACACTGTATTACCAACACCAAAGTTAAAATCTCACAGAACCAGACTGGGATATCTTAACTCAGTGCTGGGAAGCCAAGAGTATAATATTGCCCAAAGGAATTTTTACCATTATAGTCAGTCATGTTGAAAGACAAAACTGAGGTCAAGAAGATGTACGTAATATGATGCTGCCCACAGCATCCTGGTACTGTCACCCAGAAACTGCAATATGTTACCGGGTGGTTTCTCCTCAGATAGTTTCTTTTCCAAAGTTTAGAGTGTCAACACGCAAAGCAAACATTAAAAAGGCAATTTTATTCCTGTTATGACAGAGAGAAGTCATCCAAGTAATATCTGATGCAATAGAAGCCACAAAAATCACATCAATTCTTGTAGATGTTCAGAAGATTTTTAACACCATTTCTGTCTGGGTGTAAATCATAAAATAACCATACACATATGCACATGCACACAAATAAACTGGAAGAAGAAAACATTAAAAAAAAGTGGAAACCAAATCATTGTCCTCCATACCACAAGAAAAACTGTTCTCAGGAATGACATTTAAACCTTTAGGTTACTACCTAATGTCATTTAATGATTATTCAGGTAGATGAGAACCACAGATCTAAGTAATAATATTAATCAACAATGCTTAAGATATTGGGTAAGATCTTGCAAAGGTAAATGCATCTGAAAAGGTTTTACCATACCAGTGTGAACAAAGTTACACCAGAAAATCATAACATGCTAGAAAAATGTCACTGATTACTACATGCATTGATTACAGAATTCTACATAAATGATTCAAAATAGCAGTAAGGTAAGATTCTTCTCCTTTCCAGCTGCATTTTCAGGACAGAAAGGATCCTACCATAGGGAAGACTAAGTTAGGACACTGGCAGTCTGCCCTATATTTCTCCATTTTCCTCTGACTTTGGTGGTCTTGCCTGGGTTCCCCTTCCCACCTTCTCCTTCTGTTTTCTCTCATAGTTCTTGCCTTTGGGGCATGGACCTGATTTCTCATGCATTTGTATGAAGCCAAATAAAATAGGCACTGACTGGTTCTAACTAAAGAGCAATACTTTAATACTACTAAGAAAGCATGAGGATAACCTCCAGGTTGCTTTAAGCTGCTATAGCTTACAGGGAAGCAGGTCTAACCACCGTAAAAACCTCAGAAACATGGTCTCTGGAATCTTGTAAATTTTGCAGCCTGTTGGGACTTGGCTACAGATCTGGTGGATGAAGCCATCATTGCTCGTCTTCTTGGCATTTGTGCAGTCTTGCAACTGCAATAATGTCATGCTTTGAACAATTACTGAAAACACTGTCTATGTTTTAGATGTGAAACTTGAAAGACAAATCACCAACATTTTCCCCACCACAACCAACAGGCACAAGCAAACCTGAGAAATCTAGGCATGTCCCACAGTCCAGAAGAAAAAAAAAATCAGATGAAATACTTATGTTTGCGTGATCCAATCTGTGAAGTGATCCCATAAGTTCACCACACTGCACAGCCTGTTGAAGCCACAGAGGAGCTACGAAGGGAGCATTCGCAGGACAACTCTGTACGCACAGGGATGTGGCCATAAGAAACATAAATCCTATCAGACAGTAGCCATACCATGGATGTGGATCAGGATGTAAACAACTCCATGGACCATGCATTACTGCAGGGAACTAGTTGTTGTCAGAGACAATGGGATTTCCTGAGGATTAGAAAAAAGGATGATGTAAATATACCAACAACAGTGTATGACCTCCCTTCCCCAGCAAAAGGGATATAGGAGCAAGAGCCCATATACTAAAATTATCAGTTTTCCTTAAAAAAAAGTCTTGTGTGCTCATGTGAACTTTCCAAGGTTTCTCTTTTAACAAAAGAGATTACTGTGGATTTAAAATGACACAAGGTACTTTTAAGTGAACTTTACCCCTTAGAGGGCAGTGGAAAACTGACATGATAGGACTCAGCTGAGTGCAGAGACCTGGTGGAGCCAGATCTGGTACTAAGAGCCTGGATAAGGAACTTGATGTCTCACAACGACAGTGATGTCTAAGGACACCCAGTGTATTCTGTAACTCTCTGTCATCAGACACCCTGATACTACCTTTGGTCAGGAGCAACTTCACTGAACAACTTGACGTACATGTTCCGCTCTGCGTTCTCTAGGCACTGTGAGGGGTCCAGTGGCTCTCAGTACATGGTGGAAAACACAATACAAGTCTGAGAGATCGGGACTTCTGCACTCAGACCAATATGCATGGRTGCATACCTAATTATATATAAAATAACTGATTTAAGCCTGCCTCCAGCATACTTTAAATGCAGGCCCTTGCTCAAGATAGATTGCTCCGGATTGCACTACTGTATTGAGCTTCTGAACGGAAAGCGTGACAGTCTTTGGGTAGAGGACAGCTCTTCAGCCTTCAGTACTCTTGCAACAGCCAATTAAACAACTTCAGGGATGAAGACACCCCAGAAAACACAACTGTGAAATTTCAGCTCTCCCTGATCACACCCTCGCATTCCCAAGAGAAACTGTTTTTTAAAATTATTTACTTTCTTCTATCCCTCCCATCATTTTATGCTTAGGTATCAGTATTGGTTTCCAGATAGGTACAGAAACTGAAAATAATACCTTTCCAACTTGCTGTACTCTTTTTCCTCTCTCTCAGCTTGATACACGTAGATGTATACAGTGCACTGTCCTTTTCACTTATGTGCTCCTGGTCCATGCTCACTTCCTCACACAAAAGACTTTCTTCACTAATATCACCAAATGCCTGAAAAACAGAACAGACAAACCCAACATATTATTATGGCAGCGTTTAGTGAAATATCAGAGGGAACACAGATGACTTTGATTACCCTTTCCCACCCCTCTCTTCTTGCTTTCAAAATATCACAGCTTAGAAGCTTTTGTGTGTGTGAAATTTTATTCTGTCATACTAATAATCCAGCTTTGCAGCAGATTACAGTTTAGCTTTCATGGTTCAGTTCCATTCCTGGGCTTATAACAATTTTTCTAACAGTTCTGCCAAAATATTATAAAGTAAAACTTACTGTAAATGTATTCACTAATACAGATAGAGCAGTGAGATTAACAATTTAAACACATGTGAAATGTGAATTCACCTAATTTTTCTCACTCTAAATGCTTTAGTAAAACAGTGGAATGGGGATTTTTACGCCCATTGCTTTTAATAATTTCTTCTTATGATGTTCTTGACACATGGAGAAGATTTGAGTGAATAAAGAATAGACCCTCAAAGAAGGAAATCATGGCCATGAGGAGGAGATGACGTTATAGGACTGGAAACTGGTTATAAAGCCAAGGCACTGCGTAAGGTTCAGCTCAGTCCATTAGTAGTTATGACATCGCATGTCAGATCTTCAGCTTCTGTCATATGGGTGGCATTCTGCACTAAAGTGCCCTGGCTCCTATTGTTTTCATGTTTTGGAGTGCCCATATAAGAGAAATTTTGCTCAGATAAGTGTGAACAGAAATCAAATTTCAGACACTGAGAAGTAACTGAGCATCAGCTTTGTCTCTCTGTCTCTGTAGCCGCTGTTATTCAAATGTTAGCATGAAAAAGCAGGTTAATCCAGTAATACAGCATTTTTTTAAAGAATTTTGCTATTCTCAACCTAGTTTAGCACAGCTGCAATAAATTACTTAAACACTGGTATGTGTACACGGTATTTTTTGTGTATTCTCATTATCTGTCTGCTGAAGCATTTTACAATCTTCGACGTACTTCTGGGTTTGAGGCACTGTGAAGCTAGCAAGTGCTATTACCTCTGGAACACAGGGATACAAGCAACGTATTCCCCACCTCACGTGAAAAGCTGAGACTAAATGTTGAAGTGGTCTTGTGCATCCTACATCCTAGGCAAGCTTCTCTGTGCCATGCTATTCTTTCCTCTCAGCTAGATACCACTTACACAGAACAGCTACTACTTTATTTTTAGTTTTATTCTTTCAAACTAAGAGATAGTTTTAGGTTGTCCAAAGCTGTTTCTCTCATGGCATAAACAATCTTCAGGGCAGAACAAAAAGAGATACAACGTCATGGCAGGACTTCATAGCAACACTTTTGCATTATACAAAGTCAAGAAGACAGAAGACAAAAAGGGGGGGGGAGGGAGTTATAGCATCAGTGAAATAACAGAAACAGAAATATTTTTCCAGTTGTAATAATCTGAGAAAAAAATCTGGAAATATCATCAGTGAATACCTGCAGATGTAATCTTAATTCCCCAGAGTTTGGAACACTAATTTCATTTCATAGAATAATTTAGGTTGCAAAAGACCTTTAAGATCATCAAGTACAGCCATAAGCCTAATACTGCCAAGTCCACCACTAAACCATGTTCTGTGAGTGCAACATCTACATGCCCTTTAAATGCCTCCAGGGATGGTGACTCAACCACTTCTCTGGTCAGCCAGTTCCAGTGCCTAAAAACCTTTTCAGGTTGTCAAGAAATTTTTCCTAATATCCAACCTACTTCCTCTTGTCCTGTTGCTTGTTACCTGGCAGAAGAGACAAAACACCCTCCTGGCTACAACCTCCATTCAGGTAGCTGTGGAGAGTGATAAGGTCTCCCCTGAGCCTCCTTTTCTCCAGGCCCCTCCTCTGCTTTTTCATAAAACCTTCATAAAACTGGTTTCTAGGCAAGAAAAGAGGATACAGGGAATATTTAGAGTTCACTAGAAAAGCCTTTCCTCTGGTGTTGGTTAACACACACCAAGAGCTCTTTCAAACCTGATAGCACACATACCTAGCATGTCTGACTGAAGCAACAGGAATCCTTTGCTACAATTAAGGTGCTGTCATTTACTTGTGTACTTTAAACTGAAGTTTGTATAGATATGTCAGATTTTTAGACATGATCAGATGTTGCGCAGAGTTACGATCTTAAATTAAAGTCCAAGTTGTTGTTTCTGAGAGTGACTTAATAGCAGTAACCTTATGGGTAATCAACCATGTAGTAAAGTTCACTGTGCACTTACTGCAGTGTAATTATAAAGTGAGCAAAAATATAATTGATGCATTTTGTCAATCTRTGTAGCTGCAAGGTACTTTTTCAAAGGTTATTTTTTTATTCAGATAAAATAAGTAAATGCTGTTTTGGCAATTATCCTTTGACTTCAGAGATTTTACTGCTGATTCAGCTAAAACTGCGATAGATGAATAAAGATTATAAGTGTTTAAAAGTACAAAATACCTTCTGCAACAATCAGTGGCTCTGCCCTTGCAGCATAAAATCATTCTGAAAATCACTGTAAATACAGCAAATCTCAGTGTTTAAAGTGGGTTGAAACCGAAAGGGTTTTTTTAAAATACAAAATAGCACTTTTAAAGTAGCCCTTAATTATCAGTGCTGCTGTTTGTTATATAGTAATAAGGCAACATTTTTCCTTTAAGCATTGGCTCATACTGAATGGGTGCACTTAAACTTGCTTCCGTTCCTTCTGTGAACAACTGAAGGAAACAGCTCTAACTCTTCAGGTCCCCATGGAAAAAGAAATGAAATTTTCCATGAACATAATCTATTTGTGTACATGTTGGTTAGGTAGGTAACCCTTGCTCGTCATCCCACATTCTCTCAGTAATAAAGAAGCCAGTATGATTTAAAATTTCATATTCACATACAAGAACATGGCTATAATGCTGTAATTTTGGTATTTCAGCAATTATTTGGTTATCTGAAAGTCCGTGAGTCCTGCTGAAAACCAGTAGTGGACCAGTCCTTTTCTTTTCTGTCAGAGCAAAGACTCCACCACAGATAAGCAGGACATGGCAAGTTGAAGGAAATAATCTTTTTGTATAYGTCTCTGCGAGTTTCTGAGGTTCAGAGTATGTAGAACCTGGGATTTGTAGAAAACTAGGGAGGGGGGAAATGGCCACATGCAGCAAAGCTGCTTCCTCCATTTCCATCCTGTTGCATATAACGACATAGTCTTGACTGCAGATGATAATCTTAATAGATTAATAATTAATAGACACAGTTTCCACTTAAAATTATACCACAATTTACTGGGAGGAAAAAAAAAAAAGCAAGGACCTAATCTTATACTCCACGGGGAAAACAACCTGAAACAGAAGGTATGGAGACACAACTTCTGCTCGGTTGAGACACATTTGCACAACCACTGCAGCAGATGGGTTGGTTTAGCCATCACAAGGGCAAGGAGCAACAGACTGGATCCATTTCAGGACAGGGTTTACATGACACAAGTGAGATGAGCTGGATCAATTTTAGAAAAAAACATACAAGCACAAGATTTCTCCAGGAAAACTCTTTTTCCCGTTCTCATCTTTTCAGTGGGATGGAAAGCGCTGCCTGGACAACTAATTTCTTTCTTAAACTGATTATCTTTAATTGAATTAGAACATTAAAGGAGAAATATATACTGGTAACAATAACTTAAAACAGTCTGGTTTACTTCTTATTTGCAGTAAAACTAGCTATACTGACATGGCCCTCAACAGAAGCACTGTAAATTTGCAGGCTGTGCTGATTCGAATGCCTATGTCCACGGGAGTATCCCTTAGCTGACTTGCTAAAAGTAAAACCTACGATTCCCAGCTGAACCTCAATGGATGTTGAGAGGGATCACTCTCGCACTGAATGCAGTTGCAAAGTACTATCTGTTTTCAATGGGACAAGTTTAAATCTCAGAATGAGGCAAGCAGCATGCAGTGAAGCCTATTCAGCCCAGGAGTAAGTACACACCTGCACGCATCACTGTGGGTGGAATTGCTCTTGTGAGGGACAAACCTTTGCTGTTAATCCCTACTTTTACAGGCATCTCCAGGAAACCAACTCATGAACTGGCCATGTTTGTGGATGACCTGATATGATGCTGCTGAAGCCAGTCAAAGTGGGTCAGTTTACACCAAATAATTGCCTCTGCCCAGCCTCTCCCCAGCCAAGAAGTCCTCACCCACTCCCCACAGCCGACCCAGCTTATGGAAAGGCCAGAGCTGGGCTATTCCCTCCCAGTGTCTGGTGAGATGATGACAAAGTCATGAGGTAGTGTACCAATCTCAGTTACTGAGCTGGAGCAATCCTCCCTGTTCCTCTCCTCCATAAACCCTCAGCAACCAATGAAGTGAGACTTTATGAAAACAGCATGTGGGGCTTTTGCACTAAACTTGGCCAATTTATTCCCTTAATGAAATTAGGGCCAGAAAAAGCTGCACTTACATATATGCATAAACTGTGCTGGAGTCAACCGCATGGCTTATGCACACATAGGAAAAAAATAGGGCCCAATATTCATAGCAACACTGTGTATAAAAAAGAGAATTTGTGGAATTAAGAATAAAACATGAGGCAATTTGTTGATTTGCCCAGGGAATATAAGGGAGCGACAAATGTGTAGATTATTCTAAGGTTGTTTTTTAGTGTCATTATCAGATCCAAGAACTGTATATAAAAGCATGCGGTCCTTCACATGCTAAAAGTATAGTTTGCTCAAACAATTGTAAAATATTCAGTATTCTTAAGATTAAATATCTGAATATTGCTTCTGAAGGAACAGCTGTCAGCTTAAATCTAAAGTCTAGTTTGTTTACTGGCTGTATTTTATATCTGTTAGAAAATGACACCAAATGGCAATAAAATTGTTGTAAGTATTCTACTGGGGAATATAAATGCCCTTTGGTTACAGTGTACATATCTTTATACATAATTCCAGTATATTTTCCCTAGAATTATGTTAAATATGTAAAAAGCCTTTTCTCATAAAGGTAAAAATGCTAGATGTTTCCAAGCTGTAATTTAGCATTAGTGTCAAGATTGCTTCAGAAAATAAGCTACGGTTACTGTTTCATTCTTTTTAAGTGTCACTCAGCATACCATATCTGATCTTGTATTCAAAATAAACTTATATGATTTTATTCACTTTTCCAGAAGTGCAAGAGGGTTTAGACATAATTTATAGCATATGGATTGATGTAAATACCTTAAACTAAGTAATTGGCTAGTCACCTACGCTGTCTTATCCTATTACTGCTAGGTACTTTGCAAGTAATTAGGGAAAACAGATCTCTTTTATCCGGTAAGTTTAAATTGGATGAATCCTTGACATTTGTGAAGGCTTATTTGATAGATAAAATCATACTATACAAAAACTTTTTCTACAACGCTGAGGTTTACTAGGCCTATAATAAGAAACTGATTTTTTGTTGAGTTAAAGTGACTTATCTTTGCCCTTTTAATAAGAAATCAACTCCAGTCAGCAAAAGTCAAGATAAAAATCACCAGGTTGGTGTTATCACCATGTAGACAGCAAACACGTACCACTATCATTAACTTTCCTGTGCATGGATTTCAAATACATTTAAAATGTTAAAATTCAATATTTTCCTGTATATTACAATAACATCAGATTAATGAATACGGAAAAGCATGAAAAGTGATTTATTTTGGGAAGGTCATTCCTTGGTTAGCCAACACTTAAATTGAATTACTATAAAGGGGAAATATATTATAGGTAAAAAGGAAAATGGTTTTTATTGCATGTGAATTCTTTGAGTTTTACAATGCTTATGATAAAAGGACTGCACCTACAAGTTTAACCTCTATAATTTTTATGCTGCGCATTTATAAAAAATCTTTTTATTTAACATTTCTGGGGCAATTTATACATGTCACCTTGTACTTAATGTTCCTTTTAAAACAGTTAGTTTTGCCTCATCCTTATGAAACCTATAAAACTACTTTCCATACCAGACGTGAAATTTCTAGTCATACCAGGAAAGCTGGACTTCTAATGGGAATACCATACTTAAAGAAATAAGTATTTTAAAGAAGTTATTGCATAGAGAGACATTTATTCCGAGGTAGTATACTTCTACACATAGCACTTACAAACTGGCCTTGCTTACTGAAAAAAAAAATAAATAAAAGGAAAGAAAGGTAATTATTATTAAGGTAATTGTTTGGGTTCCTTGTATAAAATTAAATTCACACTGAAGTGCTTTGCTGAATTAGGGCTATAAGAAAAATCTTGCTTTTGCTGAAATATAAAAGAGTAGGATGAGGCTGTAAATATAAAGTGAATTCCTTACAAGCACCCAAGGACTTTACAGCAAGATTATGCAAAATTCCTCTTATGCCTGTCAAAGAATATCTGCAAACACAGAAACATCTGAGGTTGAAGTCACCAAGAGCTGAACACATGAATTTGAGGGAGAATTTGGCCTGGTGATTTCAATGCTGTTCTCATCTTTGTGTGTTTGGCCAGAGAAACACTGCCCCACATCTCACCAGCCTGCACACACATCTCATTTAGTTGAATGCTAAGAAGCCACTGCTTATGCTGGTGGTGCCCTCTGCACAATGCCTATATTTGCACATGCTTTTTCAAAGTCTTTGTAATTTCTATATTGTTTTCTGTCAAATTGCTCATTTCCTCCTCTTATACATATTATTTCTGAAGAACACCCACCAATACCAGCAACAATCATGCTGTAATTAATCCCATTAAATATCCAGTGGATAGATCTTAGTTCCCAAATGCTTGAATTCCTGAAGTTCCACTGCAGTACTTAGGAATAAGTGTTATGGTTCTTTTAGGTATGATTTCTGAAAGTCACAGATATTAAAAGTCAAAGTTTTTTCATTTTGCTGTCTTCAGAGTTACACACCTTCAGAGTTCCTTAATAACAGTGAACAAACAAACAAAAAGTTGCACTGAAATAATTACATTTTCACACTTGGTAGGTTACTGTAATAAAAAGCAGGATAGTTTTGCAGGAAGAAGGTGCGTGTAATCCCCAGTTCCTAGATGCTGTTGAATTACTCCTTGTATTCTGTAGTTGTACAGGAGCACTAGCCCACTGTGTTGGTTTTGCAGGGCCTGGTGTTTGGTAGCGGGGGGGCCACAGAGGTGGCTTCTGTGAGAAGCTGCCAGAAGCTTCCACCATGTCCAGCACAGCCAATCCCTGATGGCTCTGATGATGGATGTGCCTCTGGCCAAGGCTGGGCCAATTAGATATGATCGTAATGCTGCTTTGAGAACATATTTAAGAAGAAATCATAACCAAGTTGGTGGCACAGGTGTAATTTTCCAACTAGAGAAGAGTAGGAGTGAGAATATGTGAGAGGAACAACAATGGAGGCAGCAAGGTCAGTGCAGAAGGAGGGGCAGGAGGTGCTCCAGGCCCGGAGCCGAGATGTCCCTGCAGCCCATGGTGAGGACCATGGTGAGGCAGTTGTCCCCCTGCAGCCCATGGGGGTCCACGGGGGATGCAGAGATCCACTCGCAGCCTGTGGGGGAGGTGCCCACACCGGAGTGGGTGGATACCAGGACACTGTGATCCAGAGCAAGTCCCAGTGGACAGAGAGGCCTTGCTTCCAGGCTGGAGCAGCCGTCCTTGGAGGACTGCACCCTGTGGCAGAGTGACCCACGCCGCAGCAGTTTTGGGAGGACTGTCTGCCCGTGGGATGGACTCACGCTGCAGCAGTTTTGGGAGTGCTGCTGCTCGTGAGATTGGACCCACACTGCAGGAGTTTGCGGAGAACTGTTTCCCATGGGAGGGACCCCACGGTGCTGCAGGGAAAAGACTCCTCTCCCTGAGCAGCGGAAAGAAGATCTTGGGTGATGAACTGACCAAAACCCCCACCCCATCTCCCTGCACCGTTGGTGGGAAGGAGGGAGGGGTTGCGGGGAGAAAAGGGTGTCTTTAAGGGCTTATTTTACTTCTCATTCTTTTACTCGGATTTTATTAGTAATAAATTCACTTTATATCATCAAGTAGAGCCTGTTTTGCCCTTGAAGTGTTTTCTCCCGGTCCTTATCTCAACTCATTAACCCTTTGTTAAATTCTCTCTCCTTTGTCCAGTTGCAGAGCAGAGGAGAGTGAGTGAGCAGGCCTTTCATGGGTGCCTGGCATTTGGCCAGTGTCAAACCACGACACCCACCCAGAAATATAGGAAAAATATGTGAAATATAAGTGAAAATTGTTTGTTTTCTAGCTCTGTGGACTCTGCAGACCAAGTAGATATATATGCAAAGGTAGGACATGTCGCAATTGCCACAGACCACCCCTGTTCTTACAAGCCGTGTTCCTACAGTCCCAAGACAGCATTTCATGCAAATATCTTGTCTCTGGTGAGGAGAAAGAGGCTTGCTGATCATGAAGAAAGAGGAAAGGCACCTGTCATTCCTATGACAGGGAGAGAGAATAGGTGACACTCTCTGCTGTTGTCAATATAGAAGAAGAGCCCTCTCTCCTCCACTACTGCTGGAAAGGTGAGGAGAGGAACAAAAAGCAAAAGGGGAGCCCACCTTGTTTCTTCTGGTGAGGTGTTGTACCAATTCTGGCAGAAAACAAATAAGATTACAAAATTAGATTAGGTCGGTAAACTTCTGGAAAAGGGAAGTCCTATTTACACCACAGGTTGTAAATAAATACAAATTATTACATGGAAGCTGACAATGATTAAATTTAGAATAAGAGCAGACTTCTGACCAAATAGACCATAAGGACCCAGAAAAATCTTTCCTTTGAATCATTGAGAGGAAAATATCTCCACCAGACTAGGGTTAAGTAAACTAAACTACCTGAGTCTTTAGAACTAGCTCTAGATATTCAAACTGAAAATGCTTATACACAACAAGTTGTCTACTTGAGGCAGCAGACTGAAAAGATTATTCCAAGAAGCCCAGCCGCCTTTCATCTTCTACACTCTTAAAAGCTGTACATAACATTGGAATGCACCCTTCAGCTCCAAAACGATTTTCTAACCCCACTCAAGTACCCCTGCTTGTCCTGTTGCAGCAGAGGCAAAAAAACTTGTTCCTAGGGGTAACAGCAGCAAGTGGTAAAGCTCGGGCGTATTTTACCCCATGGCAACAAAATTCTCACTAGTCAGTGTATAGTTTTAAAATTCATTAAATATTCCTAATTTGGAACTGAAGTAGAAAGCCCTGACCTATAAAACACACAAATGTATAATTACATCTGTTATCAGCTAAATGTTAGATCTGTATGGGTTTAACTGCAATTATTAGTTAAGCACATTTCTTACATGTAATTGTATTTAGATCTATGAATAAAAGTGCTGTAAAGCATGCATTGATCTGCTAAATTACACATGCAGCTTTCAAGATGATGACATAAGACTCAGTCATGTGGATTTTAGGGATAGGTTACGTTATGATCTGGTGTGTAGAGAAATGACTTGAGCCGCCTGCATTGTGCAGTTCTCACTTTGTGGATGCTGGAAGCGTCTCAAAAGCTCACCTGGGAAGACAAAACTACATTGTATGGGAACACATTTCTCCTCTCTCAGAAGTACAGAAGGGATTGATGAGCTGAACCAGTGCACTGGGTTAAGATTGCCTCAGGTGTTCAAAGACCCTCCTTCCACAGCCTCTGGAAGTTGAACGAAACCTCACGACTGAAAAGCTGAGAACTTAATTGGGAAAAATCGTTCTGCAAAGGGCTACATTTGCAATAGGCAGAAAGTAGGAGTTGGGCTTCCTTGTTGACCTCAAACATGGAAAAGGTGTTTTAGTGAAAGTCTAGGCAATTATTTGTATGCAGAGTTTCTTTAACAGACTTAGGCATGGACCAGGATTTGTTGGTTTCTTTGTTCCAGTAATTAAGTTCCACTTCATGTAGGACACATGCCTTCTCTTGTTTTCTTTGGCCAACTCGAAGGCTCCGGTGTCTTCACTCTGGTGAATCACAAGTTCCCCAGGCAGAAAACTATGTTTGGATTCCTTGAGGACAGTTTCCTTTAAATTAAATTTTCTTTAAAAAGCCAAGTAGGGCAAAGACATTAAGAATAAAATCTTTAATGAAGAAAACAGCCCTGAAACATTAACCAAAGGAGCAGAAGCAACGTTTGCCTCACGCTGGAAAGATGTACTTGAACCTTCACCTTAGAAGTGTGCAGCCAAAAACATTGTACTTCATCATCATTTGTGCCAGCTTTGGTAAAAAGATCTTTGTGATGATGCTCCCACTTCTTATCTGGGTAGGTAAAGTAATATTCTTTGACTCTACTTTCTCTTAAATGCCAATCTCTTTTTAAGAGTGTCTCAACACAAGACCAAAGGCAAAAAGGAAATGTTCTTCTTCAAAGCACTTAGAACAAAACTGACAAAGCAATGAACAAAATGCAGCCCATGAAACAAGTAATGGGTGATATGTCTCTTTAATAACATCCTGTATTGTATTTTAGTGCACAAGCTGCTAAAAATCTGACAACATCCAGGATGGAAACTAAAACATGCAAGATGCCAGTAGGTAATCTAACTGTGCCTTAGCTCTGTGTGTCTGAGTACAAAGTGAATGACCATACTTGTAGTAGCTGTCTATTAAATGTGCACAATACTTACCTTGCATATTTATATATATAATAATACCTGTACGGAATGACGTTATGTGGTTCTAAGATATATAGTTATAAATATTCTCTATGTGTGTAGTTTCAATGTATATCTTACATAATTGCTTTTAAATGGCTCTATAAACAATCCTGAATTGCTACTTTGCACTGCAAAAGCATTAACTCATTGATTTTACACTACTGTTTAGGACTGAGTTCTTCCTATGGAAGCTTTCAGTGTGTATTTTGGGCAGGGTCAGGCACGGCCTATTTTCCTGTTTTGACTCTGACCTACTTCAGAAGCACACCCCTTTGCCTTCAAAACCTGGCGGCGAGCAGCCTGCTTGGACCTACCTCAATGATAGCCCCATCGGGCAGCCTGAGGAAGTGCCTGTAGAGCTCCTGGAAGCCGCTGAGGTGAACCGTGTAGACACAGACGTGAACAGTGGTGCTACCTTTCCAGCTGGCTGCAGCGTCAGGGATTTCATCCTGGTGCTGGAGGTCACAGCTGGAGATACCGGACTGGCTGCCGTGGTCCTTCCAGATGTAATCAGACACTGCCACCTAGTGAAACAGAGGGCCCCCCCCACCCCGGACACACGCACACACACAGAGGCCCCCACCCCCCACCAAAGGAACATATTTAATTAACTTCTGGCAAGAGCTTAACCGATTTAAAATGATTTTACAATAAATCTGCAAAGCCTGTACCATATGCAGTGCTTGCACACAGTTCTCTACTACATATTTTTTTATGACATAGATCTAAATAGAGGAGATAGACAAATCCCTAGTGTATATTCTATAAAGTTAATTCTGCAAAGATGAAGCTGTAATTGACTCCCGTATTAACCAAAAGTAGGGAGATCAAGCAGGGTAGGTTAAACAATAAAATGGCAATGCTGACTAAAAAAAAAAAAGCTTCCCAAGAATTTTGCAAGTGAGTATTTGTATTTCTCTCTCTTTGAGAAGCCTTTGCTCCCGTACCCACAAGCACTTTTTAGTCTCTGATCTCTGTACAATATTAAGATAACCTTGTGCTGCTAACTGAATTGTAGATGAGGCAGAGTAAATAAGGTGTACTTTAGTACATTGTGTAAAGCTAGTTTTTACTGACACAGTTACCTAGCTTCCTAGTTTGCTCTAAACATGTTTGCTTTGGTAGGTTTTGTATCCCCTTGCATCAGTCAGAATTTCCATTTCACCTTTTTCATGTTAATTCTTTACACAGGTTGAGCAGAATTCAAGACTTCAGACAGATCATAGAACAAGGCTTAAGCACCCTTTATCCTTATCCAGAAATGAGATGCATTATTTTTATACTCCCCCTGAAGTGCAAGTGTAAGCTTTATAACCCTCCACTTTTGCAAGACCTTTTCGTCACTGATTTTCTCCCATGAGATGCTGCTCCTGTTTGTAGGATGGAGTTGGTGATATTGGTATATCCTTACAATACACCAGCATGCTCTTCCCAAACATTTCTATTGAATGTAGAGAAAACACCTCTTTTGCTGGCCTAGCACATGCCTTTTCTTTCAAGTAAATGAATTACACTGGCATGGGTGTATTATATATGATTGAAACTGACGAAGCTAGCTAAAAAACAGCTCTCATTTAAAACAGGTACATTAAAACCTTTTTTTGCAAAGTTTTGCTTTTACTCTTTTGCTGAGATGAAGAGCTCAGATTCTTACAGGAGATCTCAAAAATCACCAGATACAAATGTCACCCCTCATTTGGGAAAAGTTTGATTTAGCTCACTTTGCTTGTGTTCCAGTTCAAGATTCCTCAGCAGTTCTTACGCATTACGAGGAATCCCATAACTAGCACAGTGTGCCAATGCCACGATCCTGACGTGCATGGTGCTATTCTGAGCCACTGCCTTAGGAGAGGATTTGTTTTAGGTGAATTAAGAAAGCAAGAACAGGTATAGGAAATTATCTCCAACTCTTTTCCAGGAACGGCAGAACAATAGGATACTTCATTTTAGCACCAGCTTTCATTTSCAACAGTCCTAATCAATTTTTTACATTTTAAAACAAGGAAAGGTCACCTGAAATTTAAGGTAAAATAAGCACTGTCTGAATTTTCCATGCCAAAGTCTCTGGGGTTAAAAGGCTCTCATTCAGGACAACTTGTTAGGAACACATAGCAGCCATAAGGACAGGAAAAGCCCTCTATTTCCTCCTGTCTACCACACAAGCATGTTTTACATGCCTGCATTACACAGTGCTCCATTAGAATTAAGGTGGTCAATGCTCTCATTAAAGCAGGAAGGCAACTTCCATTGGTACAGTGTTGGCTACAGCATGGACAAGCAGCTGCAAGAGCTGCCACACCACAGCCTGTGAAATGGGAACAAAGTCCCTGCCATGGTTACCCTGCTCTCTCATCCCAGTGTCTCACAACCAAAACTTCTGACCTGTCCAATCCAAGAGCACCAAGCCCTTTCTGGCCTCGTATCTCCTCGATCTATGTCTTCAGGGAAGATAAATGGCTGGGAGACAAACTCAGTCTTCAGGAAACACAGCAAAAGGGATGATGTCTGTAGCAATCCTCCCCTTATGCCAGATGCATTTTGCCATGGATATTCGACCACCTTTACACAAAGTAATTGCCACCTATTTTTTCAATCAGTGCCAGAGCTGAGTGTAATGTACAACATACAATTACTGTGCAGGAAGCCAAAGCCATGTCACTCAAACTGTTGTGCTTGAGCAAACCTTCACCTTGCTAGGACAAAAACCTCCTTTGGACTTCCTGACTCTGGGTGCCATCCGTGTGGCACCATATCCATATGGGACCGGGTATGGCATCAGAAGTCTCTGCCTTGCCACCCGCCAAGAGCAGACAGT
The DNA here is from genome assembly GCA_018881555.1 of Amblyornis subalaris. Classification (NCBI taxonomy): domain Eukaryota; kingdom Metazoa; phylum Chordata; class Aves; order Passeriformes; family Ptilonorhynchidae; genus Amblyornis; species Amblyornis subalaris. Next base: position 4,048,333 of record JACAXG010000006.1, read on the forward strand.
TCTGCAGGGTAGTGGGAGTACACAAACCTACCTGACCTGCTGTCACATTTCAAGATCTGGTGAACTGTCTTTGAGGACATTTATGTGACTAGCCAAGAGAACATGATGATATTGATCTCCATGTCCTCCCACCCAGCCCCACCCCCCCCCAAAAAAAAGCACAGATTGATCATCTGACAMCCGAAAAAGAAATGCCATTGCCAAAACTGATGCTGAGTTGCATAGCCTTGGTCTGGGGTAGGCACTGGAAAGGAAGGAAACAGGACCCCTGGCTGGAGAGTCACTCATTGACCCCTCCTCAAAGTCACCTGGTAGTGTGAGCTTGCCTGAAGGCAGACTCTGCAATATGTAGAAGGATATAACAGTTGAATACCAATCCCAGGGAAGGAAAGAGCAGCGCTGGTTGTAGCTGTGGATTTAGAGATCCCAGCACAGAAGGACCCTTCCATTCCCTCCTTGCTAGCACCATCTGAAAGTATTTGGCAGACAGATGTCCACTGCCTTGAAACTCTCAAAACACATTTCTGTGAAGTGCTAGGTCACTAGAGAGCTGCTGTGGCCTACATAACCTGAAGTAAGCTCCAAAAGTAAACTCTACTGTCATCTGAAATTTCTGTCATTAAGTTAATCAAAAATGTCCATTCATTTCTACAGGAATACAATATGAGTTAATAAATCCACCGAGACAGGCTAGTCAAGAGACTGTGCATATAGGACATGTCATAGAAACTGAAGTTAGCAATGATCTAGATTCACAAGGGCTGACAAGAAACCACAAAATGCCAGAGCAGTGCACAGTAATCCTTAAATGAAATTCATCTTTCAGCAGAAAAACACATTAAGGATGGTAATTCAATGATAAAAGAGGCAGGCCAGAACAGGTTCAAATGCTGAATATTTCACAACATAACTTAATTAAAGCGGGAGTGTGAGGCTGTTAATCGCTTTATAATAGTTCAGCTTGAAATGAGGTCTGATGTGAATGCCCTTATAGTTTATTTGTTTATATTATTATAATCACAAAATGTTACATCGACCTAATGCAAATGTACAGTTTTCACTGGCCTTTATTATGTTGGCATTTTTTTCTCCTTGTGGTCCTCTTATCTTTGTGCAAGTATGCGAAGGGAAGAACTGGGAGGAAGGGTCATGAATTTAGGTCAGATCAGATGATTCAGTAAGTCTCATGTGGGTTTCAGTCTTATTAATAATTTTAATACATTCTTCCTTGACAACAATGATTTCAATCACCGCTCCTTTAACGTACACTGTGACGTAAAAATTCACAGGTTTTTAAAAGAGTGGAACATGCTTCTCATACAAAAAAGGTAAATTATGTCAACCCTTTGGAACTTACAGTGCATAACCTAGAAAAAAGACAAAAATACATTTGTAAGTACAAATACAAATGTATTTTGTTGTATAAATATATCATGCCATACCAAGTGTATAGAAATATATTATTGAAGTAGCACACAACATTCTAAACACAAATATATTGATAAGTGTGTATTTATAAATATACTACAGAATTGAGGCACAGCCAATTAACATTACCAATATTTCCTAGGTCTGGGTATAGAAAATGCCATGCTAGTGTATAAAGGTACTATGACATTTTCTATTGTTTGACAGCTTTTGTGAAAGAAGAAAGGAAAGAATATTTCCTCAGATTTTCTAAGCTACAGTGGGAATGAGAGGAAGATTGAATTTCAGTGTCTTAAAAACAAGGCATCAGCACACAAGAAGTTCTTTTTAAAAAGTTGAGAAAAATACGTGTGTCYGAACACTTGATTATGATTAGTACTGATTCTTAATTGCTTGCTGCATTATTATTACCAATGTCACATGAAGCAATTCCGGCTTCATGCATTGCAAAATGTATTAAAAAAAATGTTTGAAAACAGCTTTCAAAGAAAAGGCATAAAATGAGCAAAATGGACCAAATTGACCAGTTGAGAATGAGAGGAACTGCGAGCTGGTCATGACAAACAATTAGCAAAAGTTACAAGCTGTTAACTTTAGTTAAAAGGGCAAAAGTGTTGAAATTATAGAAAAAAAAAAAAGACATCAAAAGTCGAGGGTGCTGTATTTACTTCAAGTAACTTTCATAAACATGGTAAGTGCATTTTCTGTGGTAAGAGTTGTAAATATGGGAATTACTGTCCTGGAGGCAATCTTTGTTAAACCAGTGTAGCTGTACAATTAAAAAAACAAAAGCTGGTTAGTGCTAACCTCTGAGGGAAGCACAGCACCCCTGAAGCATTACAAACCCCTTTCTGACAARCTGTTGCTAAAAACCTTGCCAGCAACTCTGGTGAGCAAAGAATTTACATGGAAATGTCTAAAAACATCCTTCCTGCCCATGTCAAAGGAATGTTGGTGGCGTCCAGGTTCCGGTGAGGCTATCACTGGACCTCATGCAGAATTCGTTGTGACAGTGGGGAAGGTTTCCAAGCCACTGTAGGAAGGATAGGATACTTTACAAGTCGTGAAAAGGAACTTGGTTTGAATAAATCATGAAATCGGAGAAAYGGCAAGCAAAGGCACGAACAAGAAAAGCTGTTAGGACTGCCAAAAATCATACCATCATGAGAAAGCCACACCAACGCTCCTTGCATTTAACCCTTACACACATGAAGCACTTACACATATATATACACATACTGCGTACTTTGGTGGGGTGACAGAATGTGCTCTCACTCCTGGGGTGTTAACGAGGGATGTAGATGTCTCAGGTTAGCAAAGATTCTGGTGGCTGTTGGCAGAGGACCCCTGCCAGGCACAAAGTTGTAGCAGCCATACCCTGACCAACAGAGCTGGAGTGGCAGCAAACGCCTTCGAACCGGGGTGATACCCCCACCTAGAGCAGCCCATAGTAACTCTGCAGAGAGATAACTTGTTTCTAGATTGTCCTATTTATGAACATAATGGACCAGCACAATGGGCCAGTAGTATCCAGGAATTGTGTTTTTCAGTCAAATTACGAATGCCTGAAGCATTGTTGTTACAGTCTTCCCTGATTTATTTAATAAACTGACATGGACAGACTAAATGATGAAAAAAACCATATACAGAGAATAACCCCTTTGTAAACAACTAAGGAGAAATCCCAGAATAGATTTACGAAAAAGTGCATCACAACACTAGGAAACAGCAGCAGGCCTTTTTGTTTCTGATTGGCAATAGCATCTTCATGGATATGTCCAGTGAACAGCAATGCAGATCTTTTCTAGGGGATGATTTTCATCTCCTGCTTTTAGATATTACAAAGTGCAGCCACATATGTCTTAGCCAGAGTGCACCCGTTGCTTGTGTGGTCTGCTGCTTACCATCCCATATTTTCAGATCTAAATCTTTTGTGGTTTTAAGTGTCCACATTCAGTCATCCGTAAAAAACATACACACGTAGAAATAGTCTCTTCCAAACAATAGTAAATTTGGGGGCAAAAAGTCATCTCAAGAATTAAGTCAAGTAAAACTGATATGCAGTGCAGCAAAACCCTTAGTGAGTAAAAATTAAAGGCCGCAGCTTTCTTACATTTCCTTGTGCATAGCAGTGTCTTTGTCCATTGATTTGCCCTAAGGAAAGGAGATAAAATACATTCTCGTCCTATTCCAGAGAATTCTGCTGTATCCCAAGCCCAGAGTGGGTTTGGTTCAGATGGGCAAGAGAAATCTCCTTCCATGCCTCATTTCCCAAATTTTATAAGGGATCCTGGAATCAGTTACTTAAGAAAGCATCTTCAGTAACTTCAGACAGACAGGATTTTATATACAAAAGTGCTTAGGAAAAGTTATTTTCCCTATGGAAGTCAAGATTTTAATGCATACAAGGGCATATCTGTGTAAATAAGAGTGTCTGCTATTCATTATCTGCTCATCAACATTTGTTATTCATTACTCATGTGTTTACAAATGTAATGCAGTCAGAAAGCAGAAATAATACTATATGACTTTGGTGACCAAAAATACTCCAGAAACAACAAATAGTAAATAGACCCATGTAGCAGTTCATCTTATGGGATAAAATTTGCCCACAGAACACATTTGCAAGAACTTGTGAAAATAACCCTGACAGATCTGTAAATAACACAGTTCAAAAATAATATGTAAACGGAAAACAAAGGAGCTAAGCTTGTCAATTAATTTATTGGCAATGAACATTTTCTTTTATTTTTATTGTTTGGAACTGATTAAATGCAGAGAAAAGATAGCTAAAAGAAACAAGTCTGTGTTCACAGATTTCATTCAACTTGTCCAAGACCATGTGCATACAATATGTATGTCTGTGAATGAGACATGCTTTTATTCACCTGTGACTTACATCACATGGACTGGTCCGTTCCTGGCAGCTCAATAACATTTTTAAACCTGGATCACTACATGGACAGTAAATCAGCTGAGAACTTAAAACTTAAGTTTTACATTGGACTAGTGGCTCCTAGTTGTATCTTGTTCAGCTTCAGAAAACTTCCTCCTGTGAAGGCAGCAGAATAGTGTCTCCTTTTGCCAGTGGGGTTGAGTATAGTGTGAATGGTGGTCTTGAGGATGGTGTCCTTTGTTGAGTATCTGACCTAGCCTAAATTTTAATTTCTTTTTCTTTTTTTTTTATTCAAACAATACCAAAATTACTGTAAGGTTTTACTAAGAATCAAAATTTTCCTAGTTTGCCTGTTTAGACCCTGTTTCTTTTCAAGCAGTTGGGAGGGGGTTAGGAAAATGAAGGTGAAAGAGAAAAGCAAATTTAAACACTTTTAGTATCGCATATGTGAACACCTGTGAAGGGTGGTTGTCCTCTTCTAGAAATACTGTAATTTTGCTCTGATCTTTCAGTAACCCTAATGAGTATACTGACTACTCTAGTACAGATGTTAATTATTAGAAAACAATTACCACAGAAGCATCTAGAATCTCTCACTCACACTGCAGCCCCATTGCTCCAGCAGCTGTAGAGACAGGGAGAAATGGGCTGCCCACAGAACAAAGAGTTAACAACCTATGTCGAGATCAGAGCACATTTATGTGGCTATTTGCTTTAACTGTCCGTAAATTATCTTATCTGATTTTCCAAATGGTCACCAGCAATCAGATGCTTTCTTACAGACATCGCTGCAGAGATAGGCCATGGAGCAACAACTAAAGGAAAAGAGTTTCACAACCATCTCCCTGGCAGGGTGGAGAGGAGTGGAAGGGCCTGACATATTTGTGTAAGCATTTGAAGTTACATGGCATTAAGGCAAATGCTGGTTTCATTATTGAAAAGAGGGGAAGAAAGAAAATGAAGATGGCAGAGCTTCGCGTATTCCTTTGTGATCCAGATTGGCATTTCCCATTCTCATCTCATCCCCTCTGCCATCTTCGCCCTCAAGAGTGTTATTTCTGCCTCCATAGGGCCAGAATTCCAATTGCAAGCTCATCAGAAACTAATCCAAAAGTGCCTCAAATGCTAAGGTATTTTCTTTTTGTCAGTTTACTCCTCCTTTTTCCTGTGCCAGGGTTTTATTTTTGGCTCTTGCAAACATTTTAACCACGCCTGGCACTGATGCTTCTCTAGAAATCTAGAAATGGAAGTCCACTGCAGCAAGCAGACAAASAGTCAAAGGTCCAGGGCAGTTTGCATAAGCCTTCAACAGGGTATGCAAACCACTTAGGTCTGCAAAACTTGCAAAAGTAACTTGCAAGATCAGGCTGTCTCCCGGGGCTCTCTGAGCGTACCAAGAGCCTCTCAGCAATGTCTTCTTCCCTGCTTCAGTTAAGAAACCAGATAGCAAGAATTCTTCTCACAATAATATTTTCCACTTGTAGCATACTATTGCAAAAACAACCCCTTTGTGGTATTTCAGCAGTTTTGTCTTCAGTTCAAGCAGGAACCATGAAATGCACCAAAAAGAATAATTTACAAACAAAGTAAAAATGACTGCTAGGAACTCTTAAGAAATGGTTTACGGTACAGCTTCAAGTTTTGAGCAAAGGTGCGGTGTGATATTATGCACACAAGAGAGATTCTGTTCTCATTTGATTTCACCTTAACTGGTTTACTTTTCCTGAATTAAAAGTTCCTGTCTGAGATATCCAGAAACAATTGTCTTGTGTTACTGAATTTGATGTGCTTGGTTTGTAGAAAAATTGTTTAGTGTACTGTGACCAATTGTCTATTATAATGAAGCTTATTATTAACGGAATATACTTTTATATCCTTATTTTTTTCTTGGAAGACAGCAGAGTTCAGCATCTGAAAAACATGCAAATTGCATTTTTCTTTTCACACAGGACAGATTTCAACTTCTGAACCAGCAGCCAACTAAGATTCCCCCAGCTGCTAGGGAAAAAAAAAAGTAAGTATTTGTGAAGAAAGGCATAATAAGATCAGAGGGAAGCCTGTCATAAAAATGCACATTGCATAATACATGATGGATCAGTTCTATTATTTAACTTTTGCATAGATATAACAATACAGAGATATGCTAACCATCATAGTCAGCATTAATTTACAGTGGGAAAAATAATTAGAATCTCACTTTTTCTGAAGAATGGAGTGAAAATGTAAACAATGCTTCCCTCCAGGCAAGTGCTTTATCAAGTTGACAGGTGCATTTGAATTTCCATGGGTGGGGGACATAATAGGTTATTTATGTGTCATTTTAATAGAAAGGCCCAACCATCAAGATGGACAGGAGACTTTATCAGTACTGCTGTTTGCAACTAATCCACCAATTTAATACCCCATGAAAATACCTGCAACAAAACCTGGACATTTTTCTTTTCCACTCCATTATAGGCAAATCAATATGGGTGCTATTCATCTCAAATCTTTGGCTCAGCAGGTGCCCACTACACAGAGCTCCTCACAACACTGGTGCACTGGCACAGCCACATAAACATAGACACTTTGACTCCTGGTGCCATCAGTGACTCCACAACAGGACAGAAGTAAGCAAGAAAAAAAAATGGTTTTTTTTGTTTGGTTGGTTTGGTTTGAAGAAGAAAAAATCCAGCACAATTTTTTAAARTTTTTGATTACTATAATTTTATTTGAAGTAGCCACTCCCTAATTTTCACAAATGGTATATTCCTGGCCAGAGAATAGTCACAAGCTAGAAAAACATTATATATCTCCTAGCTGTAACATGTTTCTTTACAGAACTTTGCCATGAAAAAGAAAGATGCTAAAATGTGTACTGCAGTCACACCATCTTGTGCCTTAGCTCTGCTAAATGCTGCCCTTTTTTGTGCTGTGTAGGGCTGTGGGGTTGATTGACACATAGCCCTGATCTGGCCTAGGGTAAATTTGGTAGCCACACTCCAATTTCTTCTTCTTCTTCTCTCCTTGATACTGTATGAGCACATAGGTTCCCCCTGTATTTATCTACACAGTCATTGCTGCCGCATTTTTAACACAGAGCATATGCTGACAGCTCCCCRGTCCTTCACTGGCGTGTGTGTGTGTGTGTCTGCACAGTCAAAATCAGCCTGATTCACACCAGAAAAAAAGTATTTTCCATTAGGGAATATTTTAAAAAAAAACCTTTTTCAAGAACTGAAGGTTTCCATTATTGCAAGTCCATCCTYATCTCTTGTGCAAAAGTTCAGTTTCTGGATTCATGACCCACCGAGGTCTACATGGACTGGAAAGACAGTCCCCAATGAGCCTGAAAAGCCTTAGAACAGATCTAAGGAGGACAGAGGTAATGAGATCATCCACCATTCCCATGTCCACTCAGAAGCGTGCTCTAATTCTATAGAAATAATTCTTTTTTAACTAACACAGGTAGGGCTCCAGAGATGTTACAAGTATGTAACTGGAAGTATCTTTACACCCCCTGGGTAATTCTTAAGACTAGCTACTCCTGAAACTTTTTGCAAAAGCAAGCAATTCATAAGGACATAAATTTGATTAAAAACAGACTTGGGACATTTCCTATGCTCAGTCTTTCAGTCTGCAAAGCTCATGAATCCCTGTGGTTAATTAGGAAATATTACTCATAGTAAGATTCAGTTATAATAAAATGTATGTTGCCTGAACATAGCATCTTAATAAGTTTCAGAAACAGTCACTCCCCCATTTTCCTCCCATAACTTCTAAATTGGTGACCATGTTTTCTGGTAGGAGGACAATGCCACTTCTGCTTGCAGATAAGGACTGCATACTGTCCTCTCTCCTGGGGGTCATGCAGGAGCTTACAGCAGCAAAGTCATGGGCCAGATGAAATCCCCTGGGAGCACTCCCAAGCAGTGCTTACACACRGGACAAGGGAAGAGAGCCCTGGGGAAGGCACAGTCTGGGAGGGCATAACTTGAGCCCTCGGTCCACAACAGGGGGAGGTAAGATCTCTTTCCTATGTGAAAGCACCTTATAGTTCACTCATACATTACCACAAGAGGTATATCACAAGCTATGAATGGTAAACTGCAGAAAAGAAACCCAAATAAATTAACTTAGTCTCAATTGATATATATTAAAAGGCAGTGAAGTCTGGGTAAAAGATTGCAATAGCAAAGAGACAAAACTGCAGGATGTTGGGCTGGCAAAAGAAACAAAACCRGAAATCTGAATTTTAACAAAGTTTTATACCAGTATCTATTTTCTGCTCTGCTTGGATAGCAGCTCCTTCCACAAATCACGTAAGGAATGTAAGCAGAATGTCAGTCCACTGTCCTCATTACATCAGACAGTGGATACTGAGCAGGAAGATGACTGTTTACTCCCTAATGATTTTGCTTCAATTTTGATAGCTTAATATATGACAGGTTTCTTATCCACTCACAGAACTAATGAGAGATGTTCCTATTTTATACTAGATTTTTGTTACATAGTGAAGGTATAAAAAAAAGACTTTGGTCAGAGTAAACATAAGCTGATTCACATATGCTACATGGGAGAATACAAAAAATAGGAACTATAACTGACACAATTACTTTCAAAAGGGCAAATTTTGAGAAAATTATTAGTAAAATTAACAATAGATCTTTCAAAATATAGATCTAATGTCTTTTCACCTTTTGTTCTAAGTAAATTTTATGCCTGTTACAGTGGGATTGTATCACATTATATAAATATTTAATTTCAGTGGAAAACATACACTGTATCATAGCTTAGATAATACACCGAAGCAATTTCATATCTCATTAAAAATATTATGTTTTCTGCTTTGCTCGTGTGCTTGAATCACTGCATCTTTGGTGCTTTTATGCTGGTGTAGCTACTTCGATCAAGTGAAATTAGAGTAAGGGACAGCAGCATAGGAATGTATCATGTCTATACATTTTATGTTATTTAACTGTAACCAGAACATTTCCCCATGGTCACAGAAAAACATATCAATCAACAGAATGCTAAGCATAGAAAAACATCAATCAAATTAGTGTATTATTCAAGAAGAAAAGGGGCAAGTGTACCCAACAGTAGTATAATGCCTTCTGAAGTCAGCAGAGTTAACAAAAATTTAGCTGATACTTTGGATTGAAAGCACCGAGAAAAAACCTGGTTTCTGTGTACTGAATTGCCTAAGATTGATATAACTGACCACCCCAGCTTTTTGGTACATGTAGAAGTGTGACTTTCCAATCAGAACACTCTGTACCATTTCTCTTTGCTGGTTCCTTTTCTCATTTTGTGGGATTGGGATCTCTTACAAGGATGGGTGAGCCCCATTCAAAGAAAATCAGAAAATACTCAGCACATCTCTTATTTCAAGCGCACTTTGATGGTTTAGTTTTAGGGAAATACTGCCAAAAGACTGTTGACTTCAAAAGTCTTAGCACACGGCAAATGGGTATACTCTGTTTTTTTCTCAAGTTAAAATACATTTTGAGAAAAAATACTGAGAAAAATATTTTGAGATATTTTTGGGTGTTAATCTGGGAAAGAGTAGCTATGAATTATTTTTTCTTTCATATTAAGGACTCATTTCCCATCATTGCAAGAGGATCAGCAATCTTGCTTGACTGTCCTCTTATTTAAACAGTTTCTAGCCAACTGTAACTTGCATTTCTAGATAACGTTACAAATTAAACATGAGGGTATGTCAGTATGCAATCAGCCATCAAAAACACTGTTCTGTCTGCCCAGACTATTTGCTTTCTTGAAGCAGGAGCATCTCCAGTCATAACCAAAGCAGGCAAATGCCTGGGATGTGAGCTTTGCTTCTCTGTCTATTTTGTCTGCAGCAATGCGCCATCAAGCCAGACTGGTGGCTGCTACTGCAGCCAGGGAAGGTCCCTGTGCTTGAGCTGCTCCTCCAGAAAGCAAGACCAGAGGTAGCTTGGGAGTCTCCATCATAACTGGGATGCAGCAGCAGAAACCACTCTGTCCTGTGGCAGCAGCATCCCATTTTACCTGTGCTGCAAAGAAATATTGAATTTGACACGCTATGGACATGGACTGATGTCAATAAGGTTTGATCTTCTGGATGYAGATTAAAGCAGCCAAGTGCTGTAGCACTCTTTCTGGCAAAAGGCATTTAAATAGAACGCTAATTTGACTCCTAGAATTAGATTGTGTGTGGTCCCTTGGAACTCAAGCTATCTTAAACCCTAAAGTGGGATGTTTAACAACCAATTTCACAATCCCACTTCTATTTCCTGGGATAACACTAGTATTTGTGAAACAAATGGCCTCTCCAACTTCCAGTGCAAATGGATTTATATATACAATAATTCATTGAAATAGGATGGCTGGAAGAACTACTTTAATCTTCTCTGCCTTGAGATGTTGCAGTTCTATTTTCTATTCTTGTGTTTTCCTCACAGTTTGTTCATACCTCAGAAATATATTCTGCGTGTAATATATATGACTTTTTACTGATCCATTTATCCACTTGTAACTCTCAGAGATAATTAGATATACTTCCCTTCAAAGCTTTCATCTGCACATCAGTATCTTCTGCTTTTTGTACTCAGAAACACGACAAAAGAAAAATCATAGAATCACAGAATGGCTTGGGTTGGAAGGGACCTTAAAGATTATCTAGTTCCAAACTGCCTGCCATGGACAGGGACACCTTCTACTAGACCAGATTTCTCAAAGTGGCCTTGAACACTTCCAAGGATGGGGCCTCCACAGCTTCTCTGGGCAACCTGTGCCAGTGCCTCACCACCCTCACAGTGAAGAATTTCTTCTTAAAATGTTCTCAAAAGTTCCTGAACAGATAGCATCCAGCAGAGAAGCAACTCAATTAGGTTCTGGTGCACCATGCAACCTCATGTCCTCACATTCCTGTTGGTGATTTAGGAATTTCAAGAGTGACTGCTTTTAAAGTCAGCCGCTWTGTGGGAAGAAAAAAGAAACCAAAATAGGCACTGGGCATGGTTAGAGTCCAGAACACCCAGGTTTCAGGCAGGACAGGAGACTTGCAATGGGTTGAAACCTCAAAGACGTTGTACAAAAGATTACATCCAAACTAAGAGCTATGTTATACAGCAGGAGGGTATCAGGTGAACTATAAAACTACAACTGTACAGCAGAAGAAAGAGGCCTAAACTCAAATGTTTTGAGGTCATCATTATCTTAAATGTTTTAAGTTTATTATTGCCAATACYTGATGGAGAAAAAACACCATGCTTATTTCATGGCTAACTTCTATGCTGTATTAAGTTCCATTTCTATGCTGATTACATAKGAAAAAAAAGAAAAGATACCATAAATTTACTACAGATTTTATAGAGAGTTTAGACAGCATTAGATGCTCAGCTAYGTAACAAATTACTTGACCTTTGCATCTTGTTCAGATAAAGGATTTAGAAGTGGCAAAAAATAAGAAAAAAGCAATCGAAGGGGTACGAACAAACTATGTTGATTTAGAAACCAAGCCAAATAAAAGATTACAATAGAGTTTCAAAAAGTTGTTTGCAATTTAGAATACCCATAGGGCAGATCTGACTTACATGACCAACACTTAATGTATAGTACGTGATAAGATGACACATGCAGTTTTGAAACTTGGCAGTAATTCAGAAAAAGAATACTTTGCTAGCCATTAACAATTTCTGAGCAATGTATTCATTTATTATATATGTCTGTAGTTGAGTTCCTGAGTGATTATAGTTATAACAGTGTCTTCTCATGTAATCTTAGGACACCAAAAGCTGCACTGCAAAATGAAACTAAGGATTAATAAATGAGCTCTCTCCTTGCTTATGCTAACAGTACACTAAATTCACATCTTGAGCTTGCTTTTTGCTATTACATGCAAATGAAGAGAAGCTGCCATAGATCTACAGGGGTGGAAATGATACAAGAACTGGGCTTGCACTTTTGTAAAGGGCTTTGACGGGTGTGTGTCGGGGGAGGAGCAGGGAGGAGAAGCAACATGAGCATTATACTGAAATATTTTAGCACGCTTTAATGCACCTAAGTAGTGTCATACAGGGAACTCAAACTAAAATAGTAGGCAACAATGAGCAATCATAGTTTCAGTTTTATGCTGGCAAAGTTTAAATAATATGCTGATTCGGGGTTGTTGGGTTTTATGGTTTTTGTTTGGGGAGGGTTTTTTTAGAAATGCATGCATATTTTTCAATGGAGCTGGTACTGACTTGCAGCTGTTTGATATTAGATGCAAGACCTACCATCCTTCAAACCTCACATTAGAAACAGACCTTTGGCCAAGTTGTGTCTTCGTTTAGACCTTGGCAACCCTGCTTACATCACTGGGGGTAATTTGACCTCTCATTTGAATAACACAGTGCGGTGATATGGTTCTGGTTTGTATTTTCCATGATTGTTTCAGTCTAAATGTAACAACTCCCTGGATTGTGTGTGAGCTGAAAATGCCTTCCAGAGGTAACAGCAGCGCAGATATGGGAATCACATCTGATCTGACAAATCATGTGGCAGAGATAGGTTGCAGCACCTTGCCTGTCTGGCAACAAACATACCTGCTAGGGCCTCTCCTTGCACTGACAGGATCAGAARAGGTACTGTGGGTGATGACAAGGTGGCCGGAACTCAGAGCAGAGGGATCAGCTTCCTGGCACAAGCCAATTATGTGTATCTGCTATTCAGAAAGAAGTGTCCCTTCTCTCTCTTCCCAAGACACAGTGAAGTTCTAGAGTAAGCAAAATTCAGCCCAGACTAGAGAAGAAAACTTTCAGTTGAAAGAACTGCATTAGAACAGGGTTAATATGGTAGTAAATATGCTTTAGTCATCCACTGATACATATCCTAGTTGATTGTATCATTATTTCTTTGAATTTAAGCAAGTTATGAAAATGGTTGATTGTGCTCAGTCTGAAACAGCTTTTACTCCCTTATGAAAAAAAAGAAGTAAATGCAGTATTAGAATCCTTCAGGAAATAAGCAAAAGTCTATGACCTATGGTAACTTTCAATATCACATGCTTGATATAGATTTGAAAAACAAAATGTCATGGGGTTGAAAACATGAAAAAATACTGTGAGCTCTCTGTTTATTTTTGTTGGTTTGTTTGTTCTGTAAAACTTCTCCTTGCTCAATTGCAGTGATAATGATTCTCAAAAAAAGCCTGGGCTGAGAGTCTGAGTCCTAAGCTTTTAAGTTAGAATCTCTGCCTGGCTACACATCAACCAGAAAAAGAAACAACAAACTCTAGTCATGATGATGCCACATCACCACAAAAACAGAATGAATGTATTTGAACCGCAGTATCTTTGCCTTATTCAAGAATTTTCATTAGGTTTTGTTTAAACTGTACAACCTTTCTTGTGACGGCAGAAAAGATGCTTGTTCCATGAAACTAAAGAGAAACAAAACAAAACAAACTTTTAAAGCCGAAACATTTAGCTTAATCCATCTCTAAATCCTATTACACATTCAGTGAATGACGATAGTAACCCTTACTGGCCAGAGATGAGGCAATATATGGCAGACCAAGCAGAGTTCCTCCATGGTTAGCTTAAAGGGCACTGACAGGTTCAAAAATCATAAATTGCTGTCTCTTTGTACACTACTCAGGCCTTTTCATACAGTTCTGGTACATCACTATGCCCAAGCTACAGCTTTGTCAAGATGCCAGAACAGCATAAATGAGAGTCAGACCCCACACATTTAAAACAGCCACAACTACTTGCACCATCACCAGTGCAAAACCAAAAGGTTTTGGTTTTTTTTTCCTGGCACATTTGACTTATTTTCATGGTGTTTTGCATTCATCTTGGACAACAAGTGAAGATTCAACAGGCATTTATAGTAAATAATAATAATGGAAGTTTTGCCTCACTCCTGATTCTTACCCCCTCCAGTACCCCAGAGTTTGGAGTGGAAACACTGCAGAAGAATTTTGTATTTACAAAAAGATGCCAGTATTGTGATTTGGTTTTGAGGCTTTTTGTTTGTTATTTTCCATTTTTGTTTTTTTCTCCTCTCTCCCTGTCCCCTCAAAAGCCTATTCCATTTGCCTTTAGTTTTCATCACAAAATACTCATTTGGAAGCTACCCAGAGGGTCGATTTCAAGTATTTAATATTCCATAAAAATAAATTAACACCAATGAGACATTGAAATCAATGTAAAAACTGCTCCTGTAGTGTCTGAAGGCTGATTATAGCTTCTCAAGCTGGATGTATACAAGTGACATGAATCCTGGTATACATGCATGCTTTTCAGAGTGTAAATGCGGCAAGAGGAAATTGAGGGAAAAGACTCCAAAACAGTCAYAATCCGTTGTCCTATCATTCTCGCTCACGCACATGTGTTTGTACTTTTACTTGCAAAAACTGATCAAGTAAATATTTTGGATACTTTACTATTGCTGGGCCTTCTTTTCTTTTACTCACTCTGTACAACATCTAACTGTGTGCCTCAAGTTTCTTCGCAAGGGCTTCCATGGTCCAGGGCACTCCAGCCACRAAACATTCCGTAGGGGGAGCCATGGCACCTTGGCCCCTGACCCAGCAGAGCTAAAGACCTCTGTCCTTAGATGAAGAGGGAGGAAAAGTGAAGAAAAGTGGCCATTTCAGCCTGCTAGGAAGCTTTGCAATAGGTTTCTGTTCTCCCCACGCAGGCTAAAGCACCCTCTCAGTCCCTGGCAGGATGTCTGGTCAGTTTAAAGACATGAAAACTTGCAGAGCTTTTCTGATGAGCAGCATGCCTGTGCCACACTGAGTGCTCACCATCCTTCAGATATTTGATTGCACACCTATTTTCTTTGAAGACCGCTTCTCAAATCCTAAAATTGCCCTCCTCTGCACACCCATGCTGAGCTGGCATCCCCACAGTGATCAGGACTCACTTGCTCAGGTACAGAACAAAAAGGCAATCCTGGCCCCCAGCTAATTGTCACACAGGTGGGGGGCAGAAGACGGCAGAAATGGTCAAGTAAGCAAAAAGAAGTCGTGGTACCAAGACAGGAGACTTTGGGTTGGCCAGCCTGGGGTACATCAGGCACAGCATCWSCAGCTGGTCAAGGGAGGTGATTGTCCTGTTCTGCTCTGCAGTGATGCAGCCTCACCTGGAGTATTGTGTGCAGTTTTGGGTGCCACAATATAAAAAAGATATTAAACTATTAGAGAGCATCCGAAGGAGGGCAACAAAATGGTGAAGGGCCTTGAGGGGAAGCAGCTGAGGTCACTTGTTCTGTTCAGCCTGGAGGWGACTGAGGGGAGATGTCATTGCCATCTACAACTCCCTTGTGAGGGGAAGAGGAGGGGCAGGAACTGATCTCTTCTCTCTGGTGACCAGTGACAGGACCTGAGGCCTGAAGTTGTGTCAGGGGAGGTTTAGGATGGATATCAGAGACAGCTTCTTCACCTAGGAGGTGGTTGGGCACTGGCTCCCCAGGGAAATGRTCACAGCACCAAGCCTGACAGAGTTGAAGAARCATTTGAACAATGCTCTTGGGCATATGGTGTGACTCTTGGGATGTCTTGTCCTGGGCCAGGAGCTGGACTCGATGATCCTTGCGGATGCCTTCCAACTCAGCATATTCTGTGATTCTGTAACCCTTGGAGTGAAAGAAAACAGGAATGGAAGGGGCTATAACAGAAAGAGCAGAGCTTTTGAGAAGACACTTTTAAAGTCAGGCACCCCAGATCTTTTCCCATTCCAAAGATCTTTTTCTCTGTCACTGGAACAAGCAGTTGGGTGTTGTGGACACCACTCAGATATTCTGAAATGGGGGACACTGACAATACCAAACTACAGAAGATCATGCCACCAAGGAGGGCACTGAGGCTGAACCAGGCTGTACATGAATATATTGTTCCGATCTTGGCACTGCTGTTTGAAGGGAAGAGTGATCCACGGAGGTCTGCTGCATGCTCTGGGCTGCAGCTGATGGAGGTTCTGACTCCCTCATCCTGTGGAAGGACCTGATGAATGATGCACGCTTATATCAGCATCACACCCACCTACAGAGCCAAAGGCACCCACTGCTATGTGTAGCCATGAAGGTCTGCATACATCCAAGGGATGCTGCCCAGACTTAAGCATGAGGTGGGATAACTTTTGTAGATAAAACATTTCCCATCTGTCTCAAATACTGAACCCCACAAAAACCACTTGAAAAGACACTGGTTCTCAAACAGCAAATTAACTAACATCCTCCAATTTGTTATTCAAGCTGCAGTACACACTGCTTCAAACAATGCCATTTATAAAGCGATAATGAAAGGAACTAGTCTATAAACTTTTCTCTAGCAGCAGGAGGGCTTAGGCTCCCAGGTTCACAAGACTTCAGCTTATTTGAAGCCCGTCAGACTTCACCAAAGAGGAAATAATCAAGGAAACAGAAGAGTAATCCTAAAAAGCTTAACAAGGCACTATCATATATGTTTTTTTCTTCACCTATATTGACTTCGAAAGAGACAGAAATCAGCTTTCTACCTTTACTACATTATTTCCCACTTGTTAAATGGCAATGTATAGCCCAAGTGTGTTCAATAMGGCTAAAATAAGCATCCTTCTTTGTGAACTAGTGAAGTAAGGATGCAGTTGGCAGGCTTGCTCTCTCAGGCAAGACTCATTAATACAAAARGGGGTTTATCTGAGAAAAGTCTAAATTACGAGTTCTAAATGGGTAATCTCAGCTGCAAAAGAAAACAAGGCTGGGGAGGTTTTTATGCCGTGACTGAGCTTAAGCTTCAAGCCTGCAGGCTAGCACTACTCAGAGTGTTTCTGATGGGATAATTTTCTATGCAAAAAGACTGATTCATTGAAGAATTACTCATGTCATGGCCAACGTGCCAATTTCAATGGCYGTTCATCTGACAGGCGCAACAACCCCTTCTGAAATGTTTTAAATGACCAGGTGCAATTCTCCTATTTTTAAATAACCCTTCATGGTTACTCTTGCCAGACAAATGCCCCGCAAAACCAGATGGGCTGCTCCCAGTGCTGTAGCCTAGTGAGGGCTCAGGAGGAGCACAGCTCCCTAAGGTGCTGCCTAGCTTTTCCTTTTCCCTTTTCCTCCATCATTTTGAGGAAATGGGAATGCAGTCTTAGTACCTGATGGTAGCACTGAAATTTTGTATCAACATGCTAATGCTAGTGTCACTGGATAAATTATGCACTTTAGAGCTATAATCAGGGAGCCTGATGTGTAAATAAGTTCCTGTACCCAGTCAGTGGAGGAGATAAAAACCTCAGAACAATCAATCCCAAAGCSTTAGGTTAGGAACACTGAGAGGTTCTCCAAGCCAACAGGAGAGGAGGGCCTAGGATTCACATCTGAACAGTGTCCATTAAAATCAAGGTGTTGTAAGGCTCGAAGTTTGGCTCCATCTTCATCAGAGCATGCCAAAGTTAGGTGCTGCCGACCTTTTCTCTTGATCATTTTTTGACATCCTCTCCAAAACTGTAGGATTTTGTTTCAACTATGTGGATTTTTAGAAGTCCATTCTGTTTCGGACAAAACTGAGTAAGTTTTAAAACAATAAATCCACAAAACCTGCTGTACTTACATGTCACCTGAATGGCATGATTATTCCTYTCTGGCCACCTGACCTGTCAGATTTTCCATTAATATTAATACACAAATCCTTGCAAATTCAACTCCCATTTAACTGTTTAGGCTAATATTTTGCAAGATGAAAAGAACAGCTTTCAAAATACAGGAAAAATCCAGAGCACGCGACCACATTTCACAGGTCAGTGGCTGGGATAGCAGGAGCTGCTGAAGGAGAGCTGAAGGAACATACTCGCTCAGGGGCATTTTAGCACTCTTGTGATACGATACCCGTATTCATCAGCATGCAACAATCCCCTCTCCAGATGAAAAACACTACAGATCATGTTCCTAATAAAACAGTCAATTTGCCTCCTTCTCTTTTTTGTTGTTGGAAGGAATTCCTTACAACCTCACCTCCCTGGGGCATGTCTTCCTCTCCCCCTTTGTCAATCAGGAGAAAACAAGGCTCTGTGCAACAACAAAGTCTCACTGGCTGGCCTCAGAGACACTTGCACCAGGTTTCAGACAGACCCAGGAAATTACTGTTGGTTTAGATGCCCGGATTATCACTAAGATAGGAAAAATAATGTAGATGGGAAGCATGGTGAGAGCACATTTCTGCCCTGACAAACATGTCAGGGTGGAAATTGTGACCCCTTCAGGAAACTTYAGCATATAAGCTCTGGACAGTGCTCTCAGGCTTCAGCAGAGGAAGTCTAATTCAGCCCCTATTTCTAAACAGCTTCAAAGGGTAGCTGTTTCAAATGTTGTGCCAAAGCTGTGGTTTGTAGCCCACTGAGACCACAGCTTTTAGCATATCTACAGCAAGGACAAGTATCCCTGCTGAGTCCTATGACCTACGTTCATTCTGCCCACACTTGGCTTTAGCTAAGACAAAGCCCACCTGGAAGCTCAGGCACAGCTTACTTTGCCTTCTGAGCTCGGGTTAAGACAGAAAACAGAACGGATCTCTTTGCGCTTGAGAGCAAGTGTGTATCTTTGCTAAACTCAGTGCATAGGCAGATATAGAGTGGCAAAACCTCAGCTTCCCATTGAGTCTCCTAGAGGTATTCTTATACACAGCCAGACCTTGTTCAGTGCTTTCTATGTCCCACCAGCCTCGTTCAGTGGGCAAAGAGATTTTGCTCTGCTCTCTGCAGGTGTCTTCAGTAGTCTCTGCTGTCCGTGTGCAGAATTTTACATTTAAAATCTTTAGTTCCCAGAATATTTAAAGGTCATTGCTAGAAAGCAAGCTATGGAGGCTTCAGTTTTGTAACATTGCTTAAGTGTTCTCTAATGCATCTAAAGTAATTCAGTCTTTGCCAGCAGCCTTATGTGTGACAATCACACAATGGTAGTAATTTCTTTTAAAGGAAGAAATAAAGAGTCTGATCTGCAAAATCATGTTTGCAGTTACATACATAATTGACACATGAACTCCATGCATTTGCATATGCAARCTCACAACCACATGGTAATTTAGATGTTACCTTGGTTAAGAATTTCACTTCCCTCTAACCTTACTAAATCAATGGACATCAACARTACCCTGCCCAAGCTCAGAGGATGTCTGATGCCAGAGTTGTAAGAAGATGAGATAAGCCCAAGTAATTAGTGAAGACTGAGATCTTTTAAAACCATATCCTTGGAAAAAAAGAAATTKGTTCAACACTGAGGAGGATAAATCACAAACTTTTAAACAAATACTAGTTTTTAAACAGCTACACCACCTGTAATGGACAACAACACAATAACTTTTCCATAATGTGAGTTTTTTCTTAAGCCACATATGTTAGCAATTACATTATGTCTTTAAATCATCAGGGTTGATATTTCATATAACATTTTTACTCACTGTTGTAACATTGAATGTTCTCATTATTCAGATATATTGCTAATTCTTTTCAGAATCCTGCTAAGTTACTGGTCTTGAGATCTTGTATGTGCCAAATGAGTTACCCGTATTAAGCACTCCAAGAGAACAAATGAGTGCAGGGAGTAACCTTGTTTACAGCACTACCCGACAACCATATGAGAGTCCTACTGGCTAATTCTGTTTTGTGCAAAAAATGAAGAGTCAGCTGATTTTTGTTACAAAGAGTAGGAATCACCGTTGTTAAATAAGTGACTGTCCTGGGGGTTTTCAGAACTGCTAACATCATACTTCAACCTACCGAGGGGAGGAGGGAGTCATTGCATGAATTACTCCTGCAATATTTCATGAGCTAGTAAATTTTCTATGGAAATTATCCAGCTTGATGAAAATGTCTGTATTTCAAACCTCACAAGAGTCTGATTTAGAAGAGAAATAGTGCTCGTTTACTGCAGCTTCATTGAAGACAAAGATGGAGAGAACCTGAAGTGTTGAAATGTTAACGTTCCAAGAAAACTAATTATCATATTTTCACTTGCAAACTTCAAGCCTGCTGCTAATTAATCTCTGTGGAAAGGCTGTGTATGAATCAAATTATAATGTAAGTCAGATTATACAGGATGAGATGTATAACATACCCTGCCACTGAGGAGAAACAAAATGGATTGCTTGCACAGAAATGACAAAAAACCCAAAGAGCTTGCTCTTCATTAGCGCACCGATCTGTACCAGCCGGCCGATGACAGATTCACCCCAACGGAGTGCTGCAAACCACCTTGGATTTTCAAAAGTTTGCCTGTGGTCACAAATTATCTAGATGCAAGGAGAAAAAACTATTTGACTGAGCAAACCTTGATGTGGCACTCACAGAGTTCTGTTGTGAAAACATCTTGAGGGCAATCAAGTGCCATTAGCACATGTCAATGAAGCTGCCCATGAATTACTACAAAAATTACAGTTAAGTGTACTCCTCCTCCATCACTGTCCARCCTCTCTGACAAAATGGTTTGGATGTCTGTTGAAGTATTACAGAAATTAACACGTTTCTGACAGCATATAATCAGAAGGATGTCAGCAAACTATTAGTTTGGTTCATCTGCACTAATGCCCTTATATAATTCATTTATTGATTATAGGATTAAAATGATGTTTTACCATTTACTCTGAAAATACTATATTGTGCATATAATGGGKATAGCAAAGGAGACTTGAATAAATCAGTTCTCATTTAGAGGGGAAGCAAAATACATCTTGAAAAGGGAAACAAAATACGTGTTTTCTAAACACAAGGTAATGTTTACAACGTCTCTGAGTAAATTCCATGGAGTTTGATTAAATCATTTTGTTTTCAATTTACAATCTTACCATGAACATGCCAATAAAAAAAAGAAATGCTGTAAGTAGCTCATAGCACTTGCATCTGCATAGTTTGCATAGTTTGCTTTTATTTTTATCTTTTTTTATGCTGTTAACTTATTGTTGTGCAACTTTCGAATTCAGAGAAGCTTGCATAGCTGTGAGGGTTCTTAATCCTTTTTTTTCTCCTATTTTTGGTTTGTTTTTTTTTCTCTTTAAGATGGGATACAACATGGAATCAAGCAAGTCCTGTGCAGTGTAACTCTACCAGCTCAATTTCTAATGCTGTTTCCATTAGTTTACTTGTTGATTWTATCCATTCTACCATTGTTATAATTTATTACAAGGCCTCTTTTTGTGTGCACATCTGTTTAAGCAGTTCCACTCGTTAGACCTATCCACACAGGCAAAAGAAGGTTTTCCTTTAACTAGACTGCATTACCTTCTTTTCCACAGCTTGCACATACACASTTTCTGATGAATTACTAATCAACGRTTGTGGGGTTTAATGGCATGCCTGGGTATGGTCAGCATAGTTGGCTATTCCAGATGCTTCCGAACATCCACATTTCCCCCCTTTCTTCTGTTCATCCAGCACTCCCTGTGGACTAAATACTCTAAAAGAATAGCAAGCAAAGTGTTTCAGGACCATCTGGCCAATTTGATCCTACACAGTTCAAGGCCTTGTCTTTTCATAGAGAAATCATTTTGGTTTAAATCTAAGAGGCAACAGAGTCCTACCCTCTTTTCTGACCTTACATTTTGCTCTGTTTTCTGTAACATCCCATTACTGGGCTGAGCCTTCCCTCTGCTCATCTCTGACTTTCAATCTCTATCTAATCTTCAAAAAAAAAAATACAGACTCTGCCTTCAATAATTTATCCCAGATGAGAATCTGACCTTATACACTCAGATCACGTAGAAGTTCAGTGAGACATGGCCCTATTTCCTCCCTTCATCTTTGCTTACACAGATAGATGGAAATTCTGGCCCTAATAAAGTCAGTGCAAGTTTTGCTGCTGAYTGCAAGGGGTCAAGGTTTCCCTCCTACAATTTCTGTAGCAGATAGGTGATTACATGTCACCTTAACATGCTGAGCTAAATTGCCCTGGACTAGCAGGGTGGTTTACTTGTACTGGCTGAAACAATTGTGCATTACCCCAGATCAACACAGTGATTTATTCATACTGGTGCAAAAGGAATTAAATTCTATATTACTGCTAATTTTTCTGGATATGCTCACAGTCAGCTTTGCTACTGGTTTCTACTCTCCTATGCTACTCTTACAGCAGACTTTGTTTTGGTTCTTCATACAATCTAAATTGCTGGAGACACTATGCTGCGTTCCAGTGAGCAACTTCAAACATTTTTACAATATGGTTTAAGATTAGGAAAAAGAAATCTAATTGTGAATTTGTGAAATGCTAGGCTTGTAAAAGATCATTGAAACTAGTTTAAGGAAAGGAAACCACAAATCAAAATTATAAGACCTTATCAGCAGCAGCTTGAGTGATCTCAGCCATTTGTTATTTCTTAAAGATATAATAGAGTGTACATGAGGTAGAGCCTATATATATAAGGTATAACTCAGTCAGAAAAACTTTGCAAACAGAAGAGTGAATGAGCAAAAAAGAAATTTACCCTTTCTATTATTTTGCTTTCTCAGCATGTTTTCCTGTGTCCATTTACAGATCAATGCTGTCTAAATCAGCAATCTGAGGAGAATTCTTCTATGGAACCATGATTGTATACTTACTCTGGTATAGTTATCCTTTCCCACCAGCTTCTCTTCTCTTACCTTGCATTTCTCTCAATTTCTTTCTATTTTTTTGGCACGATTGTGTCTTCTGCACAAATTCCTGAACCACTTTTGCTTCTTTTCTTCTATTATCACCTTGTGCTTTGCTGACTTTTCATTCGGGATCCCACAATCTGTACCATGGTATCCCTTCCACCTCATTTCCTCAATCTTTTTTTTTTTTTTTTTAAATTTTAAGTGAAAATACCCCTGCAACTTGTCACACATCTTTTGGAAATTAGTCTTCCTGAAAGGCAACAGTAAAATTTCTGTTTGTGTCCATGGGAAAAATTCACCCTACAACCTCAAAGAGATCAAATTTAAGATGATCAGATCTCTTAGATTCACAGACAGGCTGATGTCCTTGTTCAAAATATGGCCTGGTCTCACCACCCATTTTTTTCACCAAGAAGAGGCAAGAAAACACACTCAGAGTAGTGCTAAGTCTTCAAACAGAAAAGACACCAATTATGCTGTCAGTATATTCTTTAGCCTTTTTTGATCTACGCTACAGTCAGCTTATCCAAGGGGGTCTGAAAAGCTTGAGTCTGGGATTTTGAATTAAGGCATGGTAGGGGTTTCCAGTTTTCTTTTTCCAATATCCAACAGCAAGAAAGCAATGTACCTATTTCCATTTCTCCATACACACTCTGTGCCACACTTTCCCTAGTCTAGTAATGACTCTCAGATAACTTCAGGTTTTGCCCTTCACTTCTCTCTATCCATCATCCACCTGTATGGGAAAGCARGCTCCAAACTCCAGCATTGGAGCAAAACCAGGACCATAAGAGACAAATTACAGCACTCTCAGGTGTGGTACCACCTGCCTTCATCAGCCTCCACCCAAGGTCCGGCAGCGGCAACACAGACCTTCTGGAGGATAATGAAGCTTCCTCTAAGACAAGATCAAAAGTTAACACACTTGTGCTAAATTAGTTAAATGACTTGCTCCAATATCAGTTTCCCCTCTTGCCAGTCCTAGTTCCACTAGCAAGGGCAAGATTTTGCCCTCAACTATTCACAAGTAATTAATGCATTATTGAACAGGAATAAATAGATAGCAATTAAATAACAAGTATTAATGACTTATTTATTAACATATTAATAGTTGGCCTGAGAGTAATAAATGCAAATTAGTGTAAAGTGCTACCAAAAATTGTGTCGATAATAGGCCCTGAAGTAATCTTGTGTGTTCAAGATAATTACAAATATATTTTCCTTTCAAAAATCTACTGCCGGGTAATTTTTTATGGTTTGCTATAATATCATTTTAAAATTAGAAAATTAGCCCTAGTCTCATTAAAATAATTTTGCAGTGCATCAGGCTTTATTTCAAGTGTAAGTTTCACATTATCTTCTTGCCTACAGACCTTGCATTTTTTTCAGAAAAACTCCTTATGTGCCAACATTTTGGGCCTAAGCTTGGTGTATTAACAGYGTTGTTTTAGCTTGCTACTTGCATGACTTTTCTCATTATTAGTATTACTATGTAAAAAGTCCCGCTACAAGCAGGGGTGGTACCTTGAGGGCTAAATCCAGTAAAAAAACTCTAAGGGTTCTATTTTTCCCTTTGTATTTCTGGTAATAGCAATTCACCTGATAAATAGTTCAGAGGCTTTAAACATGACCGTAGTGATGCACACCTAACAACCCATCCAGCCACAACAGAGCCTACTCAGAGGACCATCTCCAGTCAGCTGTTTTACTAGAAACACTTTCCCACCCCTTCTTTTTTTTTTCAACTCTTATTTATTTATAAGAAAGAAAACCCTACTTCATACCTCGGCTCTGAGCTGTTACTTAACTTTGGAAAACTGATTACTTGGTGAGGACAGAAAGGCATTGTCATTTTTATCACTTTTAGAAATAAAAGAAAAAGGCTTGGCTAAAATCCAGGGTCTCGACCTCATCACTGATCTGGTATGAATGGCAATATATTCCTGTCTGCCACCAATCCTGATTTTACTAATTCTAGAATCTGACACATTTAACGTGTGACCATCTCTAATAAAAGATCAGTAAATATTCAGCTCTGCCTCCATATTTGTAAAGGTTGAGGAATGAAGGCCCAGGCTTCCTCCTAGCAGAGGTGCACGGAACACTGTTTCAGCAAATGTTTGTTTCTACAAATGTTTCTGTCTGCCTCTGTAGGTGGTATTTTTACTTCCTTGCAGCTTTCCCCATTAGAGGCATTGTAAATGGCTTTTTCCAAAACAATCAAGTGCATTTCTGTAAGGTACAGGGCCATGGTGGCTCTCTCCCCACAGTGCCTTCCAAACCACTGCGTAAATGTGATTGTGGCCGTGTAATCTGTGTACCTGGAAATATAATTCGTTTTGTTGCTAATGAAGGTCCTACGGCACAAATTTATTAAAGGTATACTTTTCCATGGGATAATAATTGGGTCGATAATATTAAACTCATAGGCTCATTATTTAATTGCAAGGGCAGATTATGAATACAGCTTCTAAAATGTATTTTAATGAAAAACACTACATCCTGACCTAATCATATCAACCTTATGCTATCTAATTAAGGATGCAAAAAATCATTAGAGTTGCAAAATATTAGTTCCAGCTCCATCAGGCTGTTAGCTGCCCCTTCATGAATATATATATTTTTTTACTCTATGATAAATAGTTAATGAGGTAAAAATGACAAAATTTGCATGTAGGCAAATTAGTTTAATAGAGTGATGTCTTCCTGGTCTACAGAAAGTGACCTTTTTCCTATCAAAAGAACGACAGAAAATACTTTGAAATGATGGCAGGGATGTCATTCCACAAATGACAAATCACTTCTCTGAACAATATAAAAATTATAAAATGCAATAACCTTAAATTCTCATCATATTGTAAATGTGTCCTCTGCTGCTGCATTTATCAATTTAATAAAAGGAAATTAAGCATATTATAAAATACCCATTTATGGGGCAATTTTTAATCCAGGGAATAAAAATGAGAAGCACATGGTTAATAGCAAGAAAATATTGCAAAAATGTAGACCTATCTTTTCCAGAAGGTTTGACTGACTATTTACTTGAATGACCTCCATTTAAAATATATTTTTTATGTGGAGTGATGTAAGATATGGCAGTCTCATGCTTTCCTTTATAAAAATTGTTCACAGTTAATTTCGTATTTTATTTAAAAATTAACACATTAATAATGCACGCAATAAGACCTAGTGATGTGTCTTCCATACTGATTACTTTGTACAATTAGACATACAAAAAGAAAGGGACAAGATAAATACCTTATGCAAATCTATGGCAGAAAAAAGGATCTTTCAGTATCTGCAATGCCTAGGAGCATAAAAAGACCTGCAAATACAGTTCCCAGTGTTGCAGGGAGGTGCTCCATGTGGAGAACATATTTCTAGAACAGAGCAAGTTTTTATTGTAAAACTAGGTTTGCCAAAGAGCTAACAAAACTTCGACGGTTCTCTTTTTCATCAAAACAATACACACACACACACAAAAAGGAGCAGATGAGGAAGATTTCCAGTTTCTGAAGAACACTGGTTCCTTTTTCACAGTATTCATGTTTTGTACCGATAACTTGGGAGTTTTGAACAGTAATCTCCACTCACAAATTTCCCCCATTGTGAGGCAGATCCTGTGCTCACTGAAGTAGACGGTAGAGATCATCTCTAGAGATGCCAGTGATGCAAATTTCTGTTCTCTTTACACATTGCTTCTATCTTCTTACATCATATAGCCTGCACCAGTCTGGCCCCCAGAGAACAGGAATGTTTGACATTGTCACAGCCTGGCATTTGGTTAGGGATGATGGAAAGGAAAGCGCATGAAATTCGTGCAGGYGTAGACAGAATAGGAATCAGAAAGTTAGGGACTTAGTAAAGACAAAACTATGCATTGCTTTGCTTTGTGAATTAAATGTGTGCTGCTCCCTATGCAGCATTGGGATTCTTCCCTCTTCTCTGACTGCACCCTCTGAGCTGCTGAATCCAGCTGAGGCTGGGTCCATTTTAAAGGATCTCAGACTAAGGTCAGGTAAACACAGTTCAGTGTGGCCTTTCATGCATGCTAGGCTGCATAGTGGGAGGAAAACTAGGGACTTACGTGTGTCTATAGCTATGGGTCATGTTTTTCAGTGTTCTGGGCCTTGAAGTATGTCTTACTGTAGCAGGGGACAATTTGTGTTTCCTCCATTCAGGTACAGACTGTCTGTATACAGAGAAGTTTTTTTCCATTCTTTCCCATTTGTCTTTAGGACCCCATACCTCCTCCTTTCCTCCCACCTTTCTTTTTTTCTTTTTCTTTTTTTTCTCCCTTATTCAGCTCTTTCTGTACTGCTGCAATAAATGATATGCTGGTAATATCATTAGAAATGTATTCAGTACTTGAAACAGAAAAGTAGTTGTTTGCAGTTGCCTTGTCTGTCACTTTTTCCATATGGCACTGGTGGTCCTGGCATGTACAATGAGGTCCACTATATATATTCTTTGTTTGACCTTACTTAACTTGTAACAAATGTAATAGAAACCAATCATCAGTGGTTATGCTTTGACTTACTGTAGAAAGTTTTGAAGAACCAAAAAAAAGGGTTATTTTACTGGGGTAAAGAAAGTAAATTTTATCTGTATAAAAAGTGGGAATGTCTGAGGCAGGTGGTTGTGGAATCACATTCGCTCTTTCAGATTTTTTCCCTCCCCTCTGTTGAAATACCATGTGGTGCTCTGTGCTTTCCCACAAAAATTAAGCTTACTGAGTATCTGCTTTTTCATTCAGTTTTTCCTTTCAGGGTCCAAACTGTCATCACCAAAAAAAAAAAAAAGTGGAAAATAATTACAGCTGTGGCAGATGTTTATAACAGTGGCAACTGAGGCTATATATTTATACAAACTGCTGATATTTCAGAGGTAGTTATAAAGACTTGAAAAACCTGCAGACCCTAATCTTAAGTCCCTTGTTCCAGAGGGTTAGAAAAGAAAAACAAAACAACTCATATATACTTAAGAGGACTAATTTCCTTCTGATCTGGAATCTGTTCTTTTTTACATTGAAGCAGGAGAGTTACCAAACAAAGTGTTGTACACAGAGGCATTCACAGATGTATGAATCAAATTGATGAGCACTTTAACAATGTCCAAGGGCTGGTTTGTAAAATAGTCCTATGGGAGTTAATAACTGATGCAAAGCTAGAAAGCAAGGAAGAAAAAGTCCCTCACAGAAGGAAGACAATGTCCCTCAGAGACCACTGACCATGTTACTTCTATTTTCAATTCTCTGAAAGTAATAATGATCAGGAGCCTCATCTGTGGATGGCATCCCCACCACTGGACCTTTGCAAACACAGAATGTATCTCCCATAYATCACAGCTTAAGGTCTGTATATGGGACTAGAGTCTAGTGGCTTAATGGAAAAGAAAGAGGAATTATTTTGATAATCAAAGTAGATAATCAAAGTACTTTCCCCTGCAGATTTCCAATTTAGCCCACTCCTCTGGGCAATCCTGGAGGGAAAGGGCCAGGGAACAGAATGTGGCTATCATATCTGACTGACCATCCCCTTCTCAGACCAGCCTCACATATGCCCTTTTAAGGAGGGAATTCTACTTGTTCATGGAAATCCTCAGTTTGCTGAGCTGGCTGAGAAATTATCTGGGATGATACTGACATATTTAAATAAGTAGTAAGTCTCTACGACCCAGTCAAGAACCACCAGATGGCACAGATAATTTTTGACATCAGTGACGCCTCTAAGCCTCTGGTTACCAAGCAGATTGTAACCCCTCAGGATGTTCAGGCAATGCACATGCAACATCACAAAATTCTCCTGAACATGCTTTTTCTTAGCTTCTCCATTCAGGGAAGCACCCTAAGAAAAATTTTCTAATATCTAGGTCCTTTTAAGTAACACCCAGAAATACAAAGGAATAATTTAGAATTTGGACCACAGACTCCTTTTGGAGACTTTGTTCACCACTCACCATCCGTCTTTCACCATGGACTCCTCTCCACTGCTCAGCTCTCTTCATAATGAAGCTCAGCTCCTGACCAGAAATCTCTAAGTCCAGTGGAACAAAGAATGTGCCTTCCTCACCATGAATACGTCGAAATACATCCAACAGCCAACCTTCACTATGCAACCTGAGGATAGAAATGACATATTTAGTTCATCTTTGAAAGGACTCTTCATGAAAAAAAAAAAAGAAAAAGATATCCTGCAAATGTCATTCTTTTGTAAACTTCTAAATTTTGGCTTTCCTTTCATGACTCTGCTTTCTGCCCATGAGTAAGAAGCTTGTTTCACACAAGTTTTCCAACATACAGCCCTCTCCAGCCCTCTGGAGAATTTGCAGTACCTGAATCAAATCACATAAAGGTAAGCAGAAATTTATTTTAAGGATGTTGACTTCCCAAAAAGATCTTGATCTTCTTTCCTTTCAGAAATGTCTAATGTTTGTCCTTAGCACTGGGGTGGGTAACTAGCTCCAGTACCACAGTTAGACATGAATGGAAGTCCTGCTGTGCCAGGGTTCAATAATGGGCAAACCACATCATATAGAAAAGAACTACTCACCATTTTTTTCAATCCCAAGCCTGAAGCCTATACAATCTAAACTTCTCTTGATGTTAGAAAAGTTCGTTTCATTTGTTGGCTTTGTTTTTCTATGACATTTCTGTGCTGTGGTAAGGAATTGACTAAGCACTATGCAGTAAAAATTTTCTACCACAAGAAAGGCTTGCTGTGTGGCATTTCTTGATGTAGGTGAAACCAAGAAACATTGTGGGGCTTTGGGAAAAGCCTGGTGTCACATTTTTAGCCTAAGATGAACTTTAAAACTTCAAAACATTGCTGTTTGATTCAAATGGAACCTCTTCAATTCATCTCTTTCTCATTCCACTTTTATTCCAAAAACAGGGGTTCAGAAAATAGAGATCAGCAGATCTGGAATCTCAGTTTTGGATGTTGAACTGAGGTCTTTCCTTTTGTACATTTTCCAAGCTAAGACTTTACTCCAGCTATTTCTTGGTGCCAATTTGTATCCTTCCCGGAGACTGGCTGGGTAATCATGTGAAGTGCATGGATTGCTGTGGCACGGCAACCAACAAAATGCCTGGAATTTTTCACAGCCTGTGGGGTTGTACAGGTCCTTCATTTCTTGGCAGGTGGGAGACAAAGCACAGGCACAACTCCTTAGACCCTCTGAACTCTCACCTTTCTCATGTACAGCAGCACTAGTGACAGTTCTTGTGACTGGTCCTTATCCCTGAGTCTTGTAATGGCCTGTATGTGCTGAACAATGTGTGTGCCTGGGAGAGGCAGAGGATTGCTCAGGTAAACCAGAGTGAAGTTCACATTTACACCAGCTCTACATCACACCTTACAGTGCTCACAGGAAGTGCAGAGAAGCACATTCAATAAGCTGATTAGCACAATTTTGCCCACTACTGAGATTTAGTGTGGAACAGAAATAAGGAGATGCACCAACAGACAATTTTTCAAGTTGATCTCAGGAGGAGCTTCAGCTCTCTCTTCAAAGCAGAATGTGTACCTTAGGGTCAAGCTCTATATCCAAGAGTTTCTGTGATGGAGTAGCTATTCTGATCCTAAAATCTGGCAGCCTGACTTAACATCAGATTAGGAACTTATATTTCAGACTTTGCTGCAAAGCTGCTCTCTGAACTTTTTCCCCCACCCTTCTTTTTTGAAACATTCCTTTTTGAAGTTCCAGTCCTACATTTACTGTAGTTTCCAGGATGTCCTTTTGGGATTCTCTTATCAAAAGGAGAGAGCAGGTGAAAGATAGCCTAATCAAGATACAGGTAATCTAGGAATATAAACAAACTGGCTTCCAAGAAATAATAGAAAATATTCTAAAGCGTGAAATGCTAAACAGAGCTGAGGCAGAGTATGATACTAAAGCATCTTAAAACACACTACAGATTATTTTTTGTCAATAACTAGTACCCTTTATGTAGTAATTTACCAAATTCCACAGTGTCTTCAAAGAAAAATTTTTTCTCTTAGTCTCTGAATCGACATCAGATGTTCTTTTGATACAATAGGTACATTTTTTCAAGAATTGACTCAGAATTATCTTGTGCTTGGTTGAAAAACTAGCAATCAAGCTGGTGGACTTTCTGACCTTCTGTTCATGTTGAAGCAATATTATTCCATGGTGTTCGTGTTTGAAATTCCAGGTCAGCAATTTAACTGACTTGCCACTTGTCTTGCTAAACAAGAGAAAGACCTTGCCATTTATTTAAGCTCACTTAATGCAACATTCTTATTTCAAATTAAGTAAAATTTAATGCAGTTAAATTACTGTCTATTTGCTGCCATAAACATTTTCTATATGAAGATTTTAAGCACATGGTTATAAACAATATAATTAACTTTGAATTAATTAAGAATCATGGAGCCTGTCTTTCAGCTTTGTTCGTTTTGTCCAAAATACTTAGCTTGCTCCTGTTACCTGCTTTAATTTTTTTTCTTTGGCATGAAAATTAATAAAATACTGCTTATACCTTAACACATCTTGTTATAAATAGGAGAGTAGTTATTTTCATTGCTAATACAATAAAAAAAAAACAACACAAAACTCAGATTATATTTTCTAGACATGTGAGAACCAGTATAATAACCTAGAAATTCATTTATTTAGCTATCAGAAAGAACAGAAAACATTGAAATTATTTCCTACCCAGAGCCTGATTAAAAAATGGGCTTCTCAAATAATTACACAAACCAAAAATTAAAGGGTAGTTTTAGTGGTTTAAAACAATTTATCACATCTTCTCTTGAGCCTTTCTCATCCTGTTTTGGAAAACCACTGTTAAAAATACGAGACCAGTTTTGCTGTTTAACACTGAAAAATGTAGATTTTTGAAGCTTTTCTCTGAAAAATGTTTCAATACTGGGAAATTCAGATGCTTTCCAGCAGACACTTTTCATTGAGACTGGTCTGCATTTTCTCACAGTTCAGAAAACATTTCACCAACAAACTCCTGTCTGTTTCTAATGTCTAGTAGAATTAAAATGAAGGAATTGCAACCAGTGCCACTTCATTGTTCCAAAAAGTAATTAGAATATCTCTCCATGCTAGTTGTGCTACAGACTCCCAGGACACCCAAGGGGAGCCACACTTATTGAGGTATTTTGGTTTATAAAGACACAAATAGATGCCTACTGCTGCTTATCCCCTGCCCATTGTTTCATTAGCTTCCTGGCTGTTCATCAGTGCTGCAATGAAGCTTTCTAGCTGTGGGAGAAACAGACACATCCCCTGCTTGCTTTGGTGGTCTTGTGGGTTCAGTGTTCTTATCTCTTTTTTTACACACTATCAAACACTTCAGATTAATGGCAAATTGCTGAGTAATTCCAACAAATGGCACCAACTCCTCTATCCAACAGCCAAAATCTTCCCTGTGGATTGGAGTCTCAAGACACAGAAGATATCCCTCAATATTGATATTGGTTTACCTTACAAGAGAAAAATGTGGTGGATGCCTATTTAAAAATAGATGTTTGCTGGGCTGAGCAATATTACACTTGAATATATTTGAGGCACGGCATCTGAGAAATATTCACACAAAGGGATGCTACTGCCTTGGCAATAATACTAATTTCTCTTGAAAACAAATGCTGTTATATCAATAGCCAGGAAACAGTGTTAAAAAGAAGAGATGTTTTCCTTAAAAACATTTTAAAAGCTTTTAATTCTATTATTGAGCTGACAGTGTGTTGCTCAAGAGTCCTAGCTAGGTCCAAGGTTCCCACTGTGTTGGGCTGTAGACCTACAAGGAAGAGAAAGAGAAAGCAGAAGCTCATGATATAACTCTACTCTGTACAGACTCCTGTATTCAAAATGTTTCCTTTTTCTATCAGGCAAAGAATTTCAAAGACCTTGTACACTGTAACAGATTTTGTTATCTTCCCTTTGCTTTTGTATTTTGCTATGAATAATTTTTAAAATGTGTTGTGCTAAGGCAACTTTTTTTCCCCTAGTAACATTATTCCCCCACCCCTTCATTGGAAAACATTATGGGAAAATTGATCCAGAAGGAAAGGTACCTTTGATGATCTTGCACCTGTTCCCCAGACAATGAAGATGTTGGTAATATTGTCATAAAAAACCTGCCTTACAAATGTTTTAATTTAAATTAATTTTCTTGAGTAATAAACGACAGCAGCTAAAACTTATGAAGCTATTCAAAACTATTAAGTCAATGATTAAGAAGGCATTAACGTCTCAAAAACTAATTAACTAGACTACCAGTACATTGGAGTTGTGTACAGCTTCCAGGAGTGCAGGAGCTTTGAAATACTTTGTGGAAATTTAGATTGCCATCTATCTTTTTCTGCCTGCTGCAACAGAGTTTGTGGAAGGGGGACCGAGGGATGACACTGTCAGACGGAGGGCGTATGCTGAGCTTTTCTATTCTTACACCTGCCTGCATCTTGCCTTTGCATGTGGATTTTTATTGGTGCTGGCCAGTATTCATCGCTGGGTGACTCGAGGGCCAGTACAAAATTCATAGTGCATTATAAATCAGTCACTCAGGAAAAAAAAAAAAAACAACCAACATTTTTTTCATTCAATATATTAGCCAATCTATGTTTTTAATTTTCAGGGTCCCACATCTGTCCCTACTGACGGCACAGCTCATGGTATCTGCTAGAAAGGTGGCAAGAGAGGTAGTAGGTCAAATTTCATGATGAACTGAATATTGAAAATGGGCTAATTCATGGAAAAATTATTTGGATTAAATGATGTCATGAAGACTCAGTCACAACAAGTTAAAAATCCTGTATCATCAAAAGGCTGTTAGGGTCTGGGAGCCACTGTAGGCTCAGAGACTTTGCACTTCGTATCATATGTAGCTTTCTGAAATTTTTCCTATTTCTCACAAAACCCCTGCTTGTAAGGCTAAAGACAACATCTTCCAAAGTACCTAAATAAAAGGTACACACACTTTACAGCTTAAGCCCTTACATAGACACCATTGCCTGAAGCCAAAGCAGCAGAGGCTCCTAGAATCTATGAAAAATCATTATATCAATTGTGCTCCTGTTGAGGAAATAAGCGGCTCCATCTCTGACTTGCTGTGCCCAGCAATCCCAGTGCATTAAAAGTTAAGCAGAAGCTAACCCCTCCTTGATTATCTGCAATTCTGGGCTCTGGGTGTGTGACACTGATACATCTTTTCTGATGTCACCTTATTTCATCTAACAGGAGAGGAGGCATGAGCCTAAGCTCCTAAGGGAATAATAAGATAAAGAAACATACCTTAAAAAATACAGGTACAACACTGTCGATGAGATCATGAACAGGATTGCATAAAGCGTCACCGTGATTAAGGCACCAGGAACCCCTGACTCCCCTGCTCTTAGAAACACCCAGGAGAGTTTTGCAGCATCAGCAATGGGCTTCTCTACACTGTTCCCAAATCGCTGTTATGGAGAAAAAATCAACATAAGAAAATGTCACACCTGATTAGGCTATAGAGACAAAAGAACCTGAACTTCTTTATAAGAAGGATTTAAATGTAATTTCTGAGGCTTGAAACTTAGGAGTCTGCTAGACAGAATTTGAAATTTACTACAAGATGTGAAAGAAACTATTTTCAGGCTTATTTAAGTACAATTAAAATCTACCCTGTAGAGGTGGCTTATTGAATAAAACCCATGTAATCAGTGAAAATACTCAAAGTGAATTCTGTTAGTTTACTTCAGGACAAGTGTAAGGGGAAGAAGGCTGAAATTTGCTTTGTTGCAATGATCAAGGAGGCATAATTTTGCATTATTTGTTTTCTTTTCCAAAAATCTGTTATTTTCCCTTCTTTTCTGTTTTTCCCCATATCTAGTTCTTAAGAACTAGCTACTGTATTGACATATTATTGCCCTCTGCTGGATCAATTTAGAAGAATTCAAGTACATATCATGGGTCTTCTACTGCTCAGAACTAAAATAAATTCCCCTCTTCACTTTTTCCTTTTTAAAGTGACATGGTGACAGCTGTATCTGTATTAGATCACGTTGACACATTTTACAAGGATGTGAAACTGCACCACCAAGACAACCAGTGTGCATCATTCAGAGAAGGAGTCTGTGACCCTTGGGCTTCAAGAAACCTGTGCCTGTCTGAGCAACTTGCCTGGACTAATCTTTGGGAAGTGTCAAAACTTTCTGCCCAGTTTTGGCTACCTTTGCTGTGACGTGCATAGTAGAGGAACGACAACTACAGGTCCAATGATGAACTATAGAAGGATTGAGATTCTTGAGTATGTTTCTGTTCTCTCTTCACCATTTGCAATGCTGCTGGGTTTCTGTCATGGAAATTGAAGGGCTCAGGAGACTGGTAATTACATATAAATACTAGTCACTAATTCAGATCTGTCCATATTTGTTACAATAAAATTAAAATACTCTGGTTCTGTTCTGTCTCTCTGTTATATCTTCTCTTATCGGGGGAAAAAAAAAAAATAATAAAAAGCTGGCTGCCTCCACTGCTTTCTTACTGAAGAAATTGTCTACCAAGGAAAATTCTCTGCACAGCAGTCACGTCCTGATATTCCTCCAGAGAGGCAAAAGTCTGAATGGCAAATAAGAATAAATTTCTCTCTTATCT
Source organism: Amblyornis subalaris (assembly GCA_018881555.1). Taxonomy (NCBI): domain Eukaryota; kingdom Metazoa; phylum Chordata; class Aves; order Passeriformes; family Ptilonorhynchidae; genus Amblyornis; species Amblyornis subalaris. Next base: position 4,083,826 of record JACAXG010000006.1, read on the forward strand.
AAGCAGTTCTTTCTGGCAAAGCAAAAATGGTGTGGGAGAACTGTGCTTTTCTATCCTTTTTTTCTAACAAAGATATTCTGTGAATCTGTATACCTTCTGTGGTCCTCAAAGACATGATCCCAGAAAGCTGTCTTGATTTTAAATAGCTTAACTAACATTTGTCAACATCTCTCTCAGGTACTTCTCACACCACCATGTGTGATGGTCATGTGAGCCTTTTGCAGTGTCTCATGGTTTTTATGACCACACATATCCATGTGGCCAAAGAGGTGTTACTGTCTGTATTTTAGAAGCTACAGACAGATGAAGTGAGCGGGGTCCCAAGAAAGCTCTGATGGAACTGGAACTTGGACTGCATAGGAATGTTGCTTATGCCTGGAACATCCTTCTACGAGCTGACAGCAAATCAAATCTGAAATCACACATTTGACACAGCATTTTGGACTATGGCTTGAACCCCGCCCCCAAAATATGCAACTATTCTCTATCCTTTTCTTAACAATAAAAAACATTACTTAGTAAACACAGAAACCTTTGTCTCCAGGGCTATCTGTCATCTTTCATAAGTATTAAGGACATTTAGAATACTAAAATACATTCTAGCACTAAAATAACTCATATTACCACAACACAATATTTTAAAAAGGTTTGATCTAAAATAGATTGGCAAGGAAATCTGAAATAGCTGCTGACAGAATGCCAAGAGGAAAAAAAATACAAATGCAATAATGAAAACACATGTAAGAGATATAGTTTCATTTTGGAAAGGATACATGCAGTATATTGTGTAATATTTGAACAAATGCGTTCCTACCAAAGATAATCTTAGCGGGTAAGACTGCCAAATTTTCAGTATGAAGTACAGAAAGGTGTGTATTTTTTAACACTGTAATGCAAAACTAAGTTACTTTATTTGTATCTCATGTTTCCCCCTGACCAAGTGCTATTTGAAATTGATAAGTAATCCAGTCTGTGTAGAACTGAGCACAAATCCACTGAGGTCAATGGCAACGATTTTTTCAATGCAAGTGTGGGAAAGATAAGGCAGACCCCATCCTGTCTTCCAGTTTTTATGAATACACCAGTATTATAGGGGAGAAAAAACCCTTTTAAACATTTCAGTATTTCTATCCAGGTTATTGTGGAAATACACCTTTTTCTCTTAGGAAAAAAATATCTTAATCAGAATAATTACAATTAAAATTCAATTCTGTGTATGTTTTACATCATGAAATTTAAAAATATATAAATAAATGCTGGCTGCCCAAGTGAAAACTACAGTGTGTTGCCACATGTTTAAACTATTGCAATTACCTCCCAGGTGAGCTCCAATTAAATTTCTTGAAGAGCTGAATTTTATTTTTCAGAACTACTGCAATGGAAAACAACATGTAAAGAGTGAAAAATCACCTGCAGAGCACAGGTTAGCTGATGAGGAACAAAGAGACCTGAAAAAACACCTGTGGATTAGTGCTTGATCTGAAGTGAGCAACAGAAACATAGATGACTTTGAAAGACCAGCGAAGGCAGAAGAAGAGCAATAGCACACCCTAGAAAAGCTCTCAGCATCTTGCAGTCATCAAAAGGACCCTCTGTGTCACATACAGAGTGAGAGCCAAATTTGAAATGTGTGCTCTGGGAGACTGGGCATTATCTTGGATGTGACAGAAGTCGGCAGCCACCAAAGAGCAGTTGGCTTACACAGGACATACCTGTGCACAGATAGAGCTGGGAACTTTGTTCTCCTGATTTTATGTATGATGAAGCTCTCTCCTTAAACATGTCTGTCTTTCAAACTCACAAATCTTTTTAGGTGTGCCAGCAAAACTATCTTGCATGTCAGAGAAGTGCATGATAACCTCTATTTTTTCATTTTGTCTGTTTCGATGCTTAGAAAAATCTGAAGTGTTAATAATTACAGTTGCTCATTAACCCATCCCCATTAACATCCAAAATTGCAGTAATTCTTTTCAAAGCAGATGCAATCACCCCAGCAGGGGATTTACTTTCTTATCTCCATATATGGCTTGTACAGTGCTCTTAATTTTATGGAGAAACACAGTGACTCCATTAGATGGGAATTTTGTTAATAAAAAGGTAATGTATAACATTATTATTTAATTTCTTTTTAACTTTCATGTTCCATTGCCAGGGGTGGAATTTCATATCTTTCAGTGATTCACTGAATAAAACAAACTTCTACGTCAAGTTCTCATGTCCAAGTTATTTTAAGTGACTCACCCCCAGGAATGAATCCACTACAAACACTGCCAAGGGGTCTAGCACTGTCCATAGTCCCATAGCTATGATAAACTTTGACAAGAAGGAAGGGAATGAGTCAAACAACTGCTGACAGCCCCATCTGATCAGGACCATAAGAAGCAGCCCTGCGTTCAAGGTTAGGGGTCCCACCACAACCATGGCCAACTCTTCACTGGTGTGCAGCAAGGAGTTCTGGTAGCACAGTTCGACTGTGTGAGGGAAAAGCTGGAATCTGTAAACAAGCAAAAGGAGAGCATTTGTCTCTGCTGCTGAACAAACCATTAAGAGGTAGAATCATGCATGTCGTGTTGTAAAGTTGCATCCCTATCTGGGTCACAACACTCTGACCAAAAACTGTATAAAGCTACTCAAAAAAATAAAAGTTTCTCCTTCTCCTGCTTCTGCATCCTTTGATCCCCTCTGACTCTTAGTTCACTGAGTGCACATCCAGGCTCTTGGGATTGTGCAGGAAAGGCTGCAGGAAGATATTACCTTCCATGCACCAACACAAGCACAGGCTCAAGGAGCTCACCTTTCTCTGTGTACTGCAGCACCTTTGAACACTGCACAAAGCAGAAAATGTGATATGGAAGACACAGCTTTTAGCATGCCCAAAGTGATTGGAAATGTCCCTCTTGCCACCATGAGATGGTGGGATTTGCAAAACTCACACAATGAGCAAGTTTGCTGGCACCGTAAGAGACAGGAACAGCAGGGCATTGTGAGCTACATATGGATGCTGAAATTTAAGGCAAAAATTTCCATCAATTGAAGCAGCTTAAATTCTGCTCCTAACTAAAGGTGAAGTGGTTTGATTCTCACTTTGGTTCCTACTTGTGAGTGCTACCACTATAGGTACTGAGAGTCCACTGTAGGACTAGAGAGCACTCGGCTTAGTCTCATGTTCAGGCACACAGCTACACGCTGGGATGCTGATCCAGGGCATCTTGGCTTGAGAACATTATCCTTCATCTAGCTGAGTGCCTGGGACAGCTGTGACTAGTGGCTTTGAACATGACCACCACTCTCTCATGCATTGCTTCCTTCTGTTGAGTTTCCTTTGTTTTCGCAGACTCTCGATGCTTGGCCTCCCAGAAGTTTTAGCGCCAGCTGGCTAAGCCGACACGGGCTGTGCAAGGCCAGAAGTGAGAGATGGCTGGCTTTGCATTAAGATCTAGAAGACCACCTTAACAATACCCAGCACTGTCCAGAGTCTGCTCAGACACCCTGTTCAGATTTTAGCCAATAATCAATCCCACTATCACAGCAGACATGGGTCAGAGAGTTGCATGTTACTGGCTCCTACTGACTGACTCAGGTTTGTGTGACACTTCAAATTGACTGAAAGAAAAAGAAAGCTTCTACTGGAGAAATCTTCCCTTCCCTAAGCATGACTGAACCTTTTTGCCCTGTAAACCCCTTCTCTACCCCACAACAACATATGTAGAATCAGGTATATATCACCTAGTGGACTTGTACTCCATCTTTCGTTTTTTTCGTGTCAGGTATTGACAAGCAATGATTTTCCTGAAACTCTCGAGAAAGGTCTAATTCCTGAGCTAAAGTCAATGTATCATATAGTTAAAATATGTCAACCCACTGTAGCACTCACGGTAAAATTGATAAATCAAAGTTAAAGTCTTATAAGTATTTTACTTATAGATCACTTTGGTAACATGAAATATGATTTAAATGCTTTTTCAGTTTTGTGCACTTCTTAGGTATTTTGAAGTACTTTATCCAAAATGATAAATTACTCTGCTGGAAGATACTTAACCTGCTGGGTATCTCAGAGGGGAGAGAGGCAGGCATGACACAAGACACACAAATGGACACATCGTGTTCTGGGTTTAAAGTTTACGTGACTAACATCCTCACCTGATATGGAAATGCAACCTCTTGGAGACACATTTGCATACCAGATCATTTGGAGTCTGGATGCGGTCCTTGTTCTCTTAGTTTCTGCAGAGGCTCCTATCAGAGCTTGCATGTAGAGCCCTCAGCATGAGTCTTAGACATCAATTCTCTTCATAGTGCTAAGGAACTGCTTTGGATCAAGCTATTTGGAGAAATATTCTGACAGAGAAAAGAGGGTAGCAGGACTTACTTTGCAACAGGAACTGAGATGGTCTGAAGGAAGAGCCATTGGCTCAAATAATGCAGGTAAAGTCTTACAAACCAAAGCAAAACTACCAGCAGTGCAAGCAGCCAGAAGTCCCTGGAACGCCAGCGTGTGGCTCCCAGCTCCGAAAAGGCTGTGTATACCACGAAATGGAAATGCTTGACAACCTGCCTGGACAGTTTCACTTCAGCAGCAGAACGACAGCTAGAAATATATGGAAACAAAAAAAAGAGTAATTTGTAAAAACGTGTAAGAAATAGCAGTGGCTAAAACACTGTAGAGTCCTGCTATACAGAGAGCATAGCACAGGTTCTGATCACAACTTTTGATTAAACAGTGCATCTGACTTTAAAAAAAACCAAAAGGAATGTTTTTTCCATGGCAGTCTAGGTGAGAGGAGGCTTCCTCCCAGAAATCATGCCGCCACTTTTATGAACACAACAAATCACATTTAAAACTAAGTATTTAAAAGCCTTTTGCTTTCATTTTGATTTTAATTTTTCTCACAAATTGCTCTCTGAGGAACACTTTATCACTTATTTTCCTTCTGAGAAAATAGTAAAAGAACTTGTCATATTTGTACTGAAAAGTATTAATTTTACTGAAAACCTGTGAACAGCTTTTTGGCATTTGGGTAAGAGCACTTCGGTCAGATATTTCACTACACAATGTGGGCTAAAAGTCCTCTTTAGTTTCAAGTAAAAGAGAAAGGAACTTGCACTGTAAAGGATTCTGGTACTGAGTGTGGTGTGATTTTCCCTTTAAGCTAATTACTGTAGTGCTTCAAAGGGGGCGGGGGAGAGGAAAAGAGATGCAGAGATGTAGCCTTGGCATTATGTTTCCAAGAAACTGGAGTCTCTCAGCTGATTCAAAGCTGAAAAGACAGTAGCTCCTTTGACCTTTTGAAACTTCTAACTGCTATGCTTATTTTCCCCGATTTAAATGACTAAGCAGCTGAGATGCACAACTCTAGAACTGAATATGATGTCATCATGCTCAAACTGTTATTTATATTGATTAAGGCTTCTGAAAGTTCAGAAATATAAAGATCCTTTTGTGGAAGAAAACATTCTGGCTTTTTAAAGTGTAGCATGTGACTGGAGAAGAAGTGACAGACATACTTGTACTGTATTTTGTACTCTTCTAAAGCACTTTCCTGTCTACACATATTTCTTACATAGCTGTATACACTTCTTTCTCCAACAGTCACAAAGTAAACTATGAATAGCAATAGAGAAGAAACTTAAAAAGGTTTCTGCATTTAGTCTGGGTTTGAATGAGAAGGAGAAATGAAACCCCCAAACTTGCCACTCATAGGGCTGGATTTTAAGACCATGTTGGATTTTGGCATCATGCTACTCCTGATCCTCAGTGCTGAGCAGGATGCATGTGTAGGACATGGCATGCTGTCAGCCAGCCCCTTTGCTCATGAGAAGGCTCAGGCTTTAGCTACCTGGTTGTTTGAAGAAGAGGATGAGAAGTTGTCAGGGACACAGMTCAAAAAAATAGGGTTTGGATTGTTAAAAGGCTTCAAGTACAAATCACCAAAACTTCTCACAGAAACATCTGTTGGGCTGAGACAGCTGATTCTTGCAGTGACAGTCGGTTGATCTGTCAGAGGGTTTGAAGGGTTTTTTGAGTCAATGCAGTCCATTTTGCTTATATCCTAATCAGTCACAAAGTCCTACTTCAGAGACAGGGATACATCATGAATGACCTTCTTCATATTGAAATTATTTTCCCACAGCAGCCTACAGGAACATCACAACACTTTTCATTAACATTATGAATTCATAGTCTAGGCTTGTGTGAGAAAGACACAGAGAAAAATGTAAAATGAGAAATATAATTGACTGTGGTATTATACTACAATAACCATGGAATTCTAAATGTTCTGAACTCTGCAGCCAGATTGCACTAACTTCTTTTCATATAGAAATATTTTTGTCATCCTTAATAGCTTCCATCACAATTTACTCTTGAAGCATTCACTCTTTGAGAAAAGTTGATAGGGCAGGATTAGCCACACCAGGAGTTTAGTTAGACCAAATAGTTTGTGCAAAAAAAAAAAAAAAAAAAAAAGAAAAAATAAATAATACTATCTTAGCTCATAATACTCTTCTCATCCTTCATCAAACAAGCAGAATTACATAGATGTCCCACCCAGCCTCACCCATGTCAAAAATCTACATCCTACAGGGATCCCTGCCAATCTTCATCTCTGTGCCGAGAGCATGAGTAACCATGTATTTTAAAAAAAAAAAAAAATGGATATAGCTCAACACTTCATTTCCTGTAAGAATCATTTACTACTAGATTATTGAGTCTCAATTTACTAATTGAAGCTACCTCCAAACAAGCAACACCAGAGTGAAATGTTCAATGGACCACCTGTAAATGTTTCAAGACATAAATCCTTCCTCCAACCCAACACACAAATGGAGAAGGAGAGCACACAGCTCAGAGCACTGAAAATACTGAGTCCTCTTTCATTCACAGCAGTTCTGGAGCACCAGAAATAAGGAAAAACCTTAGTGATGAAAATGCTGGGTTGGGAAGGTCAGCAAACTTCTTCCTCAATGAGGCAGGACCTTGCAATGCAATCAATACTTTCACAGGAGCCCCATGAATACCCTTACTCCAGCGCTCCAGCTCTGTCACTCATTGTGTGGAAGCTGCTTGTGTAAGCACTGTGAGCACACCATACAAATTGTGGCTATGGAGCTTTCCCAATGTTTAGGTGGCAATGGAAATACTCGATATGTGTTTCCATCACTCCATTGCTCCACAGACTACTTCCACTTTCAAGAGGTCGAAAGAGAGCTGTTGTCTTCCCCTGTGAGCTGTGTCATCCCAGCTGAGATGCTTGCTCTCTCAGCCACAGGAATCCATCTGCTCAACAAACTTCTAAATGGAAGCAGAGAAATTCAGATTATGCTCACTTATCAAGCCCAAAAGCCTTCCATGAAATGACTGTGCTTAAACCAGCACAGCAATACCTACGATGTCTTTCCTTAGCTGCACCTTTACTCTGAAAAAAGCAATAGCAGCCCAGAAACTCCACAGAAAGTCAAGCTTGCTGGAAGTCAAAGAAATCAAGAAAAATATGTCCATTGGGTAGAATCAAACAACATCAGTTTTTATTTTTGGAACAGCAGTTATCTTTTTTAAGACTTTCTGATTTTCATCAAATGCCTTGATCATAATTTCCCGCTTTTAAATGAAAATTAAAGTCTTTATTATTTAACTTGTCACAAATCCAGATTCTGAGTGTCACTTCTGTGCTATTTTATACTTCCCTGTGACTCTGTAACACCTTGACATGAGCACCACCAGCCAGTGGTAGAAATTGGTGGAAAAGGTAACCTACACAGTGACTGAGTGAAAGTCCCAACCCATAAATAGAATATCTTCATCTGCTTTAAAACAAACTCGGTTGGCCCCAACTTACTTCTGAGTTTCAGCAAACTGGTCCTGAGTAGACATTAATCATGCTGTAAGGCTGTTTACTGGTTTCCACTTCAAAACAGTAGGCCTAAATGATCTCTCTCATTGACTTTTTTTAAAAATTAATAAAGGAAGAGGCAGAAACATGAAATGAAATGCACCAAACAAGTGGAAACAGCCCCTTTAAATATTTTTACCTGGTGTTAGTAGTGAAAGCTTGTGGGTGGAGTGACAGTGCTGGCAGATATAGTTTTCGGAAGAGATTTATATAAAGTTGCTGTAGGGCAGAGAGCATGAGTATTACCTTTCAAAAACAAAACAACCCCTTCACCCACAAAAAACCCAAGTCTTAACCCTTGGGTGAAAACTACATAAACTTCCAAATGAGAAGCCACTTGAGCAATGGATTTATCCATGATTCCTTGGATTACTGGTAAGTAATTTGGCTGAATGTTTTGTTCTAGGGCATTAGTTTTGCATTTTTCTTTGAGAAATGCTGCAGTAACAAATAGCAGAGACCAAATTACCATAAAAGCAGGTCAATTATTTCTACGGAAATTGTTCAGAAGGAAAGAAACGATGCACAGATTCTCTTAAGCTACACTTGATGATGATGACAGAAAAGTAATGGCTGATAGAAGGCAGTGTGTACTGTTGGGTGACAGCTTTGCTGCTGACAAACTACGGTGAACATTTGTATAATGCACTGCAAGGCTGGCACTTAGAACTCATGGCAGGGGTAGATCCTCAGCCAATGCAACCCTGCCTACTCCAGAGCTACACTGGTGTACACCAGCTGAGGTATTCAGGAGCTAGTCCTGAATGTATCTATTATTTACATTGCATAAAATAAGGCAAAATAAATGTTTCTCTGTCACTCATACAGACATACAGACAGAGAAGATTTAAAGAGCAAATGCAGACATGAATTACTTCATGTAAATTGCTTTCAGGGAATCACACAATCCTTACAGCCCAAGAGTCACTGCAACATATTTACTCGGTTCACAAATAGAAAAGACCCCTCCCCACCACCACCCTAAACGGTAGGTATTTAAACTTAGTGCTAAGTCCTTTATGACTTATCAACAGAAATGAAGATGAAGGAAATTCTGCCCAGTGTTACTACAACAAAATGCTATCACTTTCAGTATAAAATCACACCTGTATCTGAAAGCACATCTAAAATTAGTACACTAATACATGTAGCCCTTCAAAGGGAAACCAGTTAAAAGCACCACCGATGCAGCAGGAGGCAGAAGAGAATGTGGTTCATTCCATTGTGCACAACATATACGCATATATTAAACAAATAATTTTATTATCATTAGAAGGACTTTATTATTATTATTATTCCCTCTGCATAATATTTTTTCTTTTGAAAGCTTGTATTGCATTACAAAAAAATTGTCTTTATCCCAGGCTGTATGGTGATGATACAAATGACTTTGCCCAATAAGCCAACGGCAGAGCTGCGAACCGAGCTCTGCTGAGTTACAGTCCATTATTCTATCCACTGGATTCCTAATAAAATATTACTTTTTTGTTTATTTGTATGCAAAGTGCATATAACCAGAGAGAACATTTGCCAAGAATGGAGACACTGTTTTTTCTCAACTCTTTCCAGGACACACCTATGCTTCATATTCTTCAGTTTGCAAGCAACCAAGAAAGCAGGTATCACAAAGAGTTACAAGGGCTATCTAGGGGCTATCTGCTGTAAGAGACGTGGCAAAAGATCTGAGGGGACATCAGGTAGACCCTTAACATACACATGATCGTAGGAGAATTTCATCTACAGCTTACTGAAAAACCCAAAATCATGGAACAGAAGAAATGCTGGAAATTGTGGCAGGTTTATTTTTCAGGTGCAGCTGTGGTGGAAAAAAGAAACTGCCAGAAGCATGCAAAATCCAAAATACAAAAGGAGAGCTTTTAGGAATTAAACATTCTTGCAAAACAGGAAAAAACAGTAATCCAACAATTGCAATAATTGTTTTGGTTTACTGCAAAGAACATGACAAGGGTACGTGAATGCACCTGTAAACACCCATGATGCCCCACCAAGCTTGGGAGGAGGAGGCTGATGGTGGCTGCTCTACCTCCAAGGTCCAGGCTGTGCCAGCTCATGGGAGATGGCAAACAGGCAGTAAGCTCTGGATCAGCAACAGCTTAGGTGTGTTTGCATCACATGCATAGCCAGGAGCCAGAACAAACATATCAGCTGAACTTTTCCCACAAGACACTCACGGGGTTATGTGCTGGCACAGCTGTAGCCTTGGAGGAACCACTATGTTCCTCCATACTGGGGTGGGAATGACACTGTGGGTCATTGGGCCAAGACACATTCATTAAAGTGGAAGGGAGGAAAGTGCTGACAGCCTCATATTCCTCTAGATACAACTGTGCTAGCCTGAAAATGGTGGACACTCAGCTTTCACTACGAAAGAGTTTATGACAACAGAAAATTGGCAAAGAGCAGCATATTTGTGTCCTCAGCAGTCCCTTCACCCAACGGTGTTAGGCTGGCAGAGGAGTCCATCTCCTGACTTTAGCTAACTAAGAATTTCCTAAGGGAATTAACTGAGACATTCACAAGAAGAGGTTTCTTAAGCAGCTGGGGAAGAAAGCACTGGAGGAAGAAAGAATCACAAAATTTAAGCAGAGTGGCAATAGTGCTGGAGGACAGTATGGTTCCTTGTAGAGAGCTGGCAACGTTTTGCACATTTCACCTTTGAGCAGCATCTGACAATGACAAAGCAAAAATCACAAAAAACCAAATTATTATCGTCATGCCTGCACTTTAGGTAAGCAACTAAAACTTTGCCTATTTCATGCTTAACTGCATTTTCAAGAGCTTAGTGGCTTGGCAAAACAATCTGGAAATCTTACAGGAACAGACTTTGTTAAAATATTCCAGTCTGGCTGCTTGCAGCTCTGGATGGGTACAAACATGAAGTGAGGAAACTTGAGTGCAGCTTTCAGAACTTTTAAGCAGCTCTGGTTTTTATTTCATTCTAGAAAGGAACAAAAAGCAGTAGGCAGCCTCTGTTATTCATCCTCATGACAAGACTAGGCCAGTCAAGAAGCAAAAGCAAGCATGTAACTCCTCCCCTACTGATTACCCTCTGACTGCTTTAAGAAAATAAGACGACAGTGAATGAACAAGGAAAAGGCACAACCCACACAGGGGAGGATGCAAGATGTCAGATGTGGTATAGATCTCAAAAAACACAGCAATATCTGTAAAGCTGTTCACCCAGTAAGTAATGCTGAATGCTCAACCTTGTGCATGAGCAATAAAACAGTATTTAGGACCTGCAGAAGAAGTTTACAGGGTCACCAGACTAACAACTACACATTCAAGCCCATCTCAGTTAAAAAAGAAATGGAAAACTACAGGAAGAAAAATGTTAGACTTAAAACATCTATAGACATTCAGGAGAATCAAGATTAAAAACTTCTCATTTATGCTAATAGGAGCACTGTACCCTATCCAGGAGAAAAGAAATACATATATATGTGCAGGTAGTACTTGTGCCTAAGCTAAGAGAGTCCCCTGCACCTGATGTGTGGAACGGTTTCTACCTTGACACAGAAAACATCCCCAAGGACATTTGCTCTGTCTGGAGGAAAAATGCAATCTTCCTCCTGACCAAATACATATCTACTTCTGAGAGCCACTAAACACTCAAACACCATCTGTGAGCTGTGCATTCATCTGTAACACACCAATTTAGCTGGCAGGCCATTGGGAAACAAGATTCTGAAGTTGCCAAGTTAAAATGGCAATCCAGTACCAGTTGAAACTCCACCAAGCAAACAGGTGTGGTTACCAACAAACACTGTAGCAGAGAGAGATGAAGCTTCAAAATAAGAAACAGCCTTGTGGAGTGGATTAAAAAAAAAAGGGGGGGCAAGAGGGAAAGGCACAGCTTTGATCTTTTCCATCCTGTACTTAATTAGCAGCAGCATCACGCTAGGAGCGCGGGTCTCCCAGCTGGAGACAAACAGCCACCTTCCTTCGGTGAGAGCCAACGGACTCATGGCTGCTGTGGGCAGAGCAGGCAGAAGACACACAGCACATCATGATCCTCTGTTTCAGAAAGACCTTTCTCTCTCTGGCCATACAGTGATGAAACTTCATCTCGCGCAAACACAGAAAAGCCACAAGTCAAAGCCCCCTTGGCTTCTATCTGGTGTTCCCAGCAACAGGCTGAAACAAAAACTGAATTCCTGCCTGCTTGCATTGCTTCCTTTGCCACAATTAAATTGCATGTGTGCGTAAGTGCTGGAGTTGGGATGTCAGTTGTTAAACCAAATGCACCATTCAGATCATGTGCAGATTTATAATACTTATGCACCATAGGAATAGGTGGGTATAAAGATGAAAGAAAAAAAGTGAATCTATTGTTGTGAGTTTGTACATAAAAGTGTTTCTAAAACACCATTAGTGTTATTCCAGTCAGATCTCTAGAAGCTTCTGTACTGACCTGATAAAAATGACCTTTTCTTTTTCATAGCAAATTTTACGAGGAAGAACTAAGCAAGGAAAAAACAGCTTGAGTCTGGGGGAACAAGGGAAACGTATTTAGAGAAATCTTGACATTGGAAATTATTTTTTTACTCTGTATCAATTACAGTTTTTTGATTTTTATCATTTTGTGCAGCAACGTGTCCATGAACAAAAGTGTTTGACTCAGGAATGGTAATCCATGAAGAGGATGAAGTATCATGTGACCCAGGTGACACCAATTAGAATACAGTTAAAAATAAATCCTTGTAGATTAAAACACGGCCAGACAAGGCAATTCATGAAACTACAACAAAAATGTAATACATTAAAAAAAGAAATCTCAAAAACAGAAAATTGCCTGAAATGTTTAGAGGATTTAAAAGGCATACATTGTCCAAATATAGCTATAACAAACTACTTTGGAAGAACTCTTCCTCATGGTTTGATGAAAGAGAACAATCTCAGGTTTGAGCATATGACTGATGCCATAACACTGCATATTAAAAAAACATTTTTGCTTTAATACAACATGTTTTCTCAAAGAAGCAAACCTACATTAGGTCAGCTTAATTAAATCTCTAAGAGCCTTAGAAAAGAAAGGAGTTATGTGCATGTGCAGAATACTCTAGGATATTATTATATTTAAAACAACATTATGCAGTTATCTCAGAAAACTGAGATACTGTACAGATATCTTAAATTCAATTACATTATGAAAAACACAGTTATAGGAAATGTTAAACTGAAATCTTTTTAAAAGATCTTTGTAAACACCACTGAAATTATGGTGGAAATTATCCATACAATTTAGTCAAACAAAATGCATCACGTAATAATGGTATTAACTTTTTCTTTTCAGTTTAATGCTGTGTTATTATATTTGCTGCCTATTTTAGAAAGTAATTTGTGTTGATGGCTCTGGAGAAAAACCAAGCATTAAAGAACTAATTTAATTCCTTCTGAGCTATGTTCAATTCAAAAATATTTCTTTCAGAATGTCCCAGTACTGCAGAATCTGACTAGAAATCCACCTTGAACTATGTGCACTTTGACTAACTCTCTGCCCAAGGCAAAATGATCCTGCATTCAGCAGGGTTTTATCCTGGTCTTCTAAAGGACTTACACAGAATGTACCTGATATAACTGGACCAGAATGTCAACCATGATAGAAATTATGATCAAGACATGGAGGATACATAATGAGAACCTTATCTATTTTACAGTGGGCTGCTATTGGTGGGGGAGTACCTTTAGGGGGTTGTTTACAGAAATCAGGTCTTCTGCCTTTAAGAAAAAATACAGAAAGAAAAAGAAAGAAAGATAAAGAAAGAGAGAAAGAGGGAGAGAAAGAAAAAGAGAGAAAAAAAAGAAAGAACAAACGAAAGAAAAAGAAAGAGAGAGAGAGAGAAAGAGAAGAAAGAAAGAAAGAAAGAAAGAAAGAGAGAAAGAAAGAGACGAAGGAAGGGAGAAAGAAAGAGAGAGAGAAAGAAAGAGAAAAAGAAAGAAAAAAGAGAAAAGAAAGAAAGAGAAAGAAAGAAAGAGAAAAAGAAAGAAAGAGAAAGAAAGAAAGAAAGAAAGAAAGAGAAAGAAAGAAAGAAAGAAAGAAAATAAAGAGAAAGAAAGAAAGCTGTGTAATTCCTTGTGCAGTGCCCTCCTTCCCACTTGTTATACTGTATGATACAACAGATACTAGCTGTGTTTAAGGTGTTCAAGTAGTGTTACAACACGCTGCTTGACCACCTTTGGAAAGAAATTTCACAAATTTTCTTTCAGTGTGAAGACATGGCTTTATTCCTCTGGTTCCACAGTATAAAACAGAAATTTAAAAATTGCTACAGCTTGTTTCTCAAAAATCAATGTGTGATTGCTAGCTGCACTGGGAGTTTGAGGGATATCCCCTTATCAGAAGCAATCTCTAGATAACATACTTTCCTCTATTGCCCATAACTGCATGTAAGACACGGCAAGACAAATGCCAGCTTCCTTTTCTGTTGGTGTCATCTATTGATCCAGTGAAATGCTCTTCATCTGAAACTTCCTTCCCAAAGGGGATATTTGTTATGAGAAGCAAAGCTTTCTGCCTGATGCTAAGAAATCTTGAAACTTTCTGCTAATTACTACACAGCACCAGAGTAATACACAGCTTTAAAAGTGTAAAAAAATTTAAAAAAAAAATAACTCAAATGAGGCAGATGCCATCCTTTTCCAGTTAGAAATGTTGCTTTTCAATACTGACAGTGCAATATAATAAACTCATTATGAGTTTTCTGCGTGCTCTAGATAAAAATGCACTCTGGGTCTATGTTTTCCTTTGGGGGCATTTCCTCTCAGACACATTCAGAACTGTTATCCCAGATGTGACTAAGTGACTCCAGTTTGTGCCAAAACACAAAACAGTGTCACCATAAGAAACAACAGTATCAGAGAATAACAACAAGCAGAGGAGTAAGTAAAGGATGCTGGGCTACAAAAAGGAAACTAGGCCTACCAAAAAACATCCCAGCAAAAAACCACATTCATTTGCGCATCTACAGAGATAGGAGAGGGAGATAGCATATTCTGCTGGCCTAAGATATCAGCACCATCAGAAAAAGCTTTATCTATCAAGAGAGCCAAAAGTGAAGATGAAAAAAGACACATTTCTTAAGAACAAAAACTGACTTGTAAAAATGAATAGCTAATCCACATCTGTGGGAATCTTTGCAGTTTCAAAGAGGTTTTGGTATGGCTCCTAGGCAAGTGCAATTTCATCAGACTGAAAAAGAACAACCAAGAGAAGCATTTACAAAGAAAATAATCAAATCTTTCACTGGCACTAGAATATTTTAGACTTGACAGCCCCAGCCAAAAGAAAGTTTTGCTCAAGAGTAAAGAAGGGGCACACACTTTAAAAACGCCAATAAGCTTGTTGCTTCAGTTCAAATATAAAGAAGTATCACACTACGTATCCCACACTCAATCCCTTAGAAGCAACCATCTAAAGGAGACTCAGTTGTGAGACTTCACTCGTACAGTAAGGATTTTCAGGAACAAGGGAACTGACTTTCTGGTAGGTCACAACCGAGTGTTCTTCTGTGTGGGGGCAATAAGTGAGGTATTTCTGTTCTACCGCTCTTGGCCAACAAGCTCAGAAGTTACCAGGGGAAGACTGACAGGCAACCTTACCGCATAAACCTTGCCTTCCTAAGATACCTGGCTAAGAAATAAACTCCAGTGTTCAAGAGCCATTAGACCAAAGCTTCCGAAACCGAAGAATAATGCATTTGGGCAGAACAAAAGCCTTGTTATTTTGCTGTTTCTGATAAACAATAGTTGGCAGGTCTTGAACTTACCATGCAAATTAACTTCTCTGTTTGTTTGGGTTGGTTTTTTTTCCTATGTGTATTTGTCTGAAACTGTATTTGTAAATAATACTGTCTTTTGAAAGATTTTAATTTTTAAGATTCATGGAAAATATTATTTTTAACTCTTTTTACAAAGGTAAGATTCTGCTTTTTCTTCGAACCCTTAAATTTTTCATCCAAGAACTCCAAATACCTGAAAGACATACTGCGGTTTTTCTAAGAGCCAGCTTCATCCAGACAATAAAGGCAAGAAACACTTAAATAACCTTCAGGAGTCACCACAGAGGTGATTCTGAATTTAAGCTTTAGTTTCTTCTGCTGAAAGGTCGGATTATTGGGGGAAGAACAGGGGGGCAATCAGTTTGCCGATCAGCCTTAACACTTATTAATTTTCTGCCTTTCTATCTACAGTAGAGACAATCACAATCACAACCCTAGAGGACAAAATCCCGTTATCTTTGACCCATAAGGTTTCCCACTACCGGCCTGAATTCAGACAAGATTTCACTGGCTTGTAGTAGACTGTGCTCCTTTGATTCAATGCAACTCATTCAAATAGAAGTACCTAAAAAATAGTCATATGTTCCTCATCTGGACAAACCTATCCTTGTCAAAACAGACTAACAGGACTATGGGTCTGATGTTCTTTCCCTCTCCTACAGCTCTTGGTGTAGCAGGATCCTCACTGCTTCTTCCTTCCTATCTAGAGCTTTTTATTTAGTTGCAAAGCCTAATAACCACATGCATTTACACAGCATTAATTTTGTTCAGCTAAGTAGCCTGCTCACCTTCCTATGAGTTCCTGTAAGTTTGGTAGCAAGATATGGAGGCAAAAGCCTCAAGAAATCAGGGGGCAGTCAGGGTGAGGTTTCCAAAGATACCAAAATTCAGCTGCTGAAATGCAACTAGGAAGAGCACTGTGGTTATAGGATACAGACTACTCTGAAAACCTCTTTTTCAGTTCAAAAAATAATGCTCTGTCAGGTTCACAGCATTTTATAGCTTCTTTTTCATGCTTAGTATGCAGCTTTAATAATCTTTATTTCCTTAAGGATCAACCTAAAACTTACTTAATCCACAATGTATCAGAACTTATATTTACATTAAAACTTTGACTTTCACATCTAGTATCACATTGGTGATGTTTTAGTTGTGTAGCCTTAACATTTTTTTAACACACTGTACTATGTTTTTATTTTGCTACTGTTTAAACCTGAAGGCATATTGGTTCAGGTCATATTTGATGTTATTCTTTCAGCTTAAAGACTTCAAATCATTACCAAAAAAAAAGAGAGACAGAAGGTTTTGGTGGTTTAGTTGTTGTGTTGGGTGGGTTTTTTTGTCTGCTTGTTAAATAGTTTTTGCTTGCTGTGCTCAAGGTTTGAAGGTAAAATTTACAAAGACAATGCTTTTCGACAGTGAACCTTCTGCTACATTTTTAGAAGCACTCAGCAAATTCCAGCAGCGGGTTTCTAGACACAAAAGACAAATACAACCACTCCGTGATTTAGATTGGCTTTCTGTTTGTGGGTCATGAGACTCACTGCTGAGCATGTCAGAAGTTGGCTGTGGTATTTAATGAAGGTTGTCAGCAACTTCATAGTTCCCATAGCAAAAGAAAGAGTGTGCTCTGGCTTTGGTTTTGGGGCATGGGGTGGTTTGGGGGTTTTTTTCCCTTCCTTTTTTGGGGGCTTTGATTGGAATCTGGGACTGGAGTTAGTGGATAAACTCAGTTACTGCAAAAGAATCAAATTAAAAATATGGAACAAGCTGGTGCTTTGAAAAACATTGAATTGCATAGGTGTCCTTTTTTCAGAGACATCATTTAACATTCAAAATAAATATTAAATTTCCGTTCAATTTGAAAGTTTAGAGTCACTCATGAAATTAGGAACAATAATCATACTATATTATGCCCTGTCTTATGTGTGTGTCTCGAGAGGGCTGTGACTTGTCGTAGCATGAAGGAACCTGGTAAAATGATTACTTGCCGCTTCAAACAGAAGATGCATAGCTCAGATGCTCATTAATGAGGCAAAGGAAAATTAATTGACATGTCTAATAGTTCTTTTAATATAGCCTCTAAGCCTTGATGTGTCAATTGTCAAATTACCCCTGGAGTTCTTTCTTTGTCTCAGTGATCTTGTCTCGCATTGCTAGGAGAGAAAATTAACATCACTTTCCTTGGCCTCTCTCGGCGTACTTTCTGGGCAAGGGTGTTAGACCTCCAGAAAAATGAGATGCATGCAGCCCAGCTGCCTTAACCTCTCTCCAGATCAGGTCTAACCTCCCGGACTGCAGAACTGCAGCTTTGAGACTGCTCTGTGCCAATGATACATCTTTCCTGGGGCATACAGTGGTGAAAAACCCCAAGCTTTAAAAAGCCTAAGTGTATCAGCCTTTCTACACATCCTTGCCACTCTCATTCACTCCTTTGACTTAGGTTAGAGTTTCTTTCAGCAAGCGAGGATCCTCTCTGCCTCTGCTTCCCCAGCAATGGTCTATCCTCTGAAAGAGACAGCCTCTTCCACCCTATAACAGGCTTTCATGCTTGCTCCAACATAGGCAGTGAAAGAGCATTCCTTTCAGAGCTTCCATTCTTTTCACATTATTATCACCCAATCCAGGCTGGGAAAAAAGCTGTTTCCAATCATTTGCCTGTTAGTCAACTCTCTGCCTGACAGCAAATCCTTTGATCAAGACTGTTATACTGTGTATATTAAGCTCATCTAACTTTATGTAATGGAACCTCATAATTGTCTCCGCTATTTCATCAGTTGGTGTTTCTGTCCTACATGAAGTCAGGAATAAAAGGAAACAGAGAGAAGGCATATGGGTCGTATATTGCATCTACTGTTTGTAGTCCAGGACAAAAGTCCATGGGATTTCCAGCATTAAACAGCATCTGAGAACTTCATATTGGCAAATTCTTTAAGCCATAATTGCAGAAACTGAAGAAATCCTGATTTCAATGTGATTTGTTTGGTGCTGGTTTCTCATACATAGATTAAATTATGTGTTTCAGAAATTAGCCCCCTAGCAGATCACAGCAATAAATCTCCTAATACAGAGCCATACTGGAAAATGCAGCTCTTAGTGCAGAATGAAAATCACTGCAAAACAGCATGCCAGATCTCTATGGTTATAAAAAAAAAAAAAAAAAAAAAAAAAAAAAAAAAAAAAAAAAAAAATTAATTACAAATCATTAAGATATTTTTCATTCTATAATAAATAATCTCTGCCATTCTGCTTAGGATAGTCATTGGGCTTTCTTATAAGAGACAGATTTGCATGTGCTGCGAAGCACAAACACACTCAGTCCAATAGTTCAGAAAGTACTACAGAAGTACTGTCCCTTAGAGCTGCATGTGTGCAGTAAGCCCAAGAGCAACATATTTCTTGCACATTTGAAGGCTGTTAGTCCACACACAATGGATTTAACATGTCTCAAGCATGGAGGAGTCCCTTCTCATGTGCTGTAGAGCAAGACTGTACAGCCAAATGGATGCATCTGGAATTGCCACATGGGCTGTCAGAGATCCAGACATCTTGAACAAATGTTGAAAGTCTTCAGGATTCACCCAGGCCCAAAAGCAAGAATCTGTGAAAAGCCAGGTTCTATGAAGCTGGGTGAGAAATGAACATAAAATTCGGTAAAATTTCTCTGAATGCCTTTCTATTAGGCGATAATTTTTGAATAATCCAACCAATCAGCACTAAAATCTCAGGGAATACCATAGCTGTCATTGTCCTGAACACTATTGATTTTGACAGAAACTGAAACAAGAAAGCAGGCAAAATATAAGAGAACAGGCAGAAATGGCAGAGAGGGAGTTTGCAAGCACAATAAAGGTGTGTAAAAACCATCCACATGATGCAGAATGAACGTAAGGTCTGTATCTATAACATTTTTCCATGATACACATCATAATAAAAGAATACAATCAGGATACTGAGGCACAGACAGCAAGATTATTTTCTAAGGTAAAGCAAACTTCTAGCAGTCTGGGGAACTGTCCTTATTGTCTATTTGTTCTTCTCTCATGCAAAATCTAATTCTTTTTCACTGAGATGTGGCAGTTACACTATGCAATAACTAATGCAGGCAAAGAAACCTTACTTACTTCATGCTGCATGAGACCTCACTTTAACTAATACATCAAAGTCTCTTAGAAGTTTTTAATCGCAGAATAGAGATGCATGAGAAGTAGCTTTCCCTTCATGTGAAGGTTTTCAAAATACAACTCTGATCCCAAATTGGGTTTAAAATGTTGAAAACAAAAAAGTTCATGTACTGATGTTTTTGGTTAGTGAAAGGACCTGTTTTGATAATTCAAAGTGCCTTGAAAATATTTTGACCTTTTCAAAAGAAAATTAACCCATCTGTATACATTAAAATGTGGGGGGAAATAGTCATTTCAAACAAATGTTCTCTTCAAAATATCAAGATGGAATATTTCAAGAGTTTCCAAATTTTGTCGCAATTATCCTTTCCCACAATTTCATTTTTTGAAAGTCACAGTTTTCCAGTGCAAAGTGCTTTGTCAAAAAACTCCCTCAACCACGGTAGTAATACCACACATTCTTGATTCTGGTGGGGTCATACTCTTCATCCATTTCAGTGSGTAGCTTGAGACAGACTGTAAAATACTGGGGTGTCACCCATTCCGGCACTGTTCTGGCAAGTGTTGCAACAGATCATACAGGGCACTGAGATTGCACTCACAGAGAGGAGTGCAAATTGAAAATACATCTTCCATTGTGTGTGATCCAAAGGATCTGGGGACTGACCTTACGCTAAAAGACTGTGGTACAGTTGGGACAGAGAGCTGCCAGAGGCTGTGTGGGAGGACAGGGAAGTGCTTGGCAAATCCCTGGGAAAGACAGAGAAGGGAAGAGCATCACACTGAGCAAATCACTCCTGGTATGCCACCAAAAGGCAAGCCCAAGTTTACGCCTCACAAACAGAGCAGCTAAAAGGTGATTGTGAATGTGTCTAACCAGTTAACATTGAAATACTGAAAACCTTGCTCAGCTGTGTCATTGAGCTTTGAAAATATTTTTCCCACAAATCTTCTTTTCCTCCTTAGTAGCAAATAAGCTGGGACTCAATTGTAGACAAGGGCTTGGTACAGAGACTTGAACAATAAACTGGTTAGATTCATTAGGAGCAGAGTTGGATGACACACTGCTGGAAACATAAACAGCGAACCTATAAGACTACAAAAGCATCCACCACTCGTTTATTTAAATTCAGAATGCCAAAGGTAAGGAATGCTTGCTGTGAGCTACAGCTACTTGGGCTTTCTCACTGTAAATATGAACAAATCAGCACACAATCAGACATACACTGCTTTTCACACTTCCTTTCTGTAAACAGCACATACTTCCTCTTGTAAATAGTGCACCTAAACTTCAGTTTTTCAGCTGACATTACTGCCCTGCTGAAAGCCAACAGGCTTGAAAGCTAATTCATGCCATCGAAGTATCTGATCTGTTTTCATTTTGCCTATTTTCTTCATAAGCACTTGATGCTTTTTATTCTACCACTATTCCTGAAGATTTTAGAATTAATAGTATGCTATCTTTCTAGTGCTGTGTAAGTACCAAAGCCATATATTGCTTTTATCAGAATTATCAATTCTGATAAAATACTGACTGATAAGTCAGTATTAGGGCAACGAAGAAAAGGGCTCTTCCAAGTACAAACCTATTTATTTGCTACTTTTCTTATGTGCATTCTTATCCCTGAATAAAAGTCATCTCTACCAGGTGAAAACACACTCTCTCTAGTCTTTGCTTGGAGATGTCTAATGAACACATGGGGTGAAAGCGTGCCCTGAGTCCAAGACTCTTACACTATCCAGACCAGCAGACTCAGACCCAGCAGGAAAGAAGGCAACACTCAGTAAACCTGGTTCATGTGGAGGCTGCAACTTTATTAAATGTAAACCACATTATGGGCTTATTTAAATTAATGGTCACAGTGGGTGCTCAACACCTCTGAAAGACTCTGCACTAGGGCTAGCTATAAAATTTTCCATTGAGACTCCTGTGTGAAGGGGAGCTGAGACTTCTGACAAGTAGCGCTTGCCAGAAAGCTGCTTTACCCTGGCAATTTTATTTTTTTATAAAATATTCAGATTTTGGTGCTGAAAAAATAGAACTACTTGTTGGGGTTTTTTTTTCCAGCAGTCCCTCTTATCAGAATCAGTATTTAGCTGTTCATTTGCACAAGCCCACATGCTGTGTGGGGCAGTCTTGCCAGATCATCTCATTTGGATATACCAGAGACCATACTAGACATGGGACACGAACACAGCCTGCCTCAGGAGCCTTGGCTTCAGGGCAACAGGGGGACATAAGACCTGAGTGCCATCCCCTACACCCTCCACCCATGCACTCAGTTTTCCACCAAAGAAACCTAGGAAAACACGGAGGATCAGAGACCCCCTCATGTCCCACCCTGGTCAAGAGGACCAGAAGACAGGGACCACAGAAGGTGCCACGGTGCCTATGTCACAGTGGGCATGCAACCAAGTGACAGCTTTTCTGAACTGAGCCTCTTAATTTTTCTGGACTGCATGTTTCGGCTTTGTTAAAAAGCTATTGTTTTCTGTAGGAGGAAAAAAAGTCCCTTTCCTAAATTTCATTAGCAAATTAGGACTGTTAACTTAAGAATAGCTAAGGGAAAGAAGCAAGGGGTTGAACAGCTACTCACCATGGTTATGAACAGTGAAAATCTCTACAAAATACAAAATTGAAAACCAAAGGAGACCCTTTTCTGGTTAAAAAACAAGAACACTGTATTGTAMTTGGTTCTTCCAAGAAAAAGAAATATCTTAATTGAGTCAATGACAATTTTTTTGCATTATTGTAATACTTAAAGTGTTAGTGTTCAGTGGTTGCTTTCAGCTTATAATAATAAATTCCAGACTTTTAAACATCCAAACCAATAAAGCTACATAGAGAGAATGTTTGTCAGTGAAATAAAAATTACCCCAAGTATAGACACAGAGCACCATTTATAAAAAAAACCAGAAATACTGCTGGGTCATTTTAACAGCAAATAAATAAATATGGGAAGGTCACAAAACTGTGGCAACTAGAAGTTAAAGATATTAATCAGAAACTAAAGAAATTAAAATAAAGAATCACATAAATTGGCAAATTGAGCTGTACCAAAAGCAAATATATTTATACACAAATGCTTATAAATATATCAATCTACATTTATGCTTTCACATTTTGTATAACCCCCAATCTTGTGGGTGAAAAAGAAAAAAAAATATTGAGGATGACCTGGGATCACTTAAACACATAATCTTTTGAGTTGAAGTATTTTACATGCCTATTTCCATTCATTTATAACGACAGGATAATGATTCACAGAATCACTGATAAACAGCAACTGTGTCCTTTTTCATTTGCTTCCTAACACTCCTGGAAAGCTTTATAGTAAACAGTTTAGAAGATAATGAAAGGTAAAACTTCCATCTGAAAAGGTTTGATTCAACAAAATTATTGGGACAATCACTTAGGTTAAGTGTTTAGCCCAGAGGGCAGTATAAAATTTCATCAAAATTCAAACCATGCATAAATGATCTCAAACTGCAGTGTCTATTTATACCACACAACATGTTAGTCACATTTTTCACTGAAGATTGAAAGTAATGATGAAGCAACTGATAAGGATGAAAGACTGAATATGAGCTATGCCACCCATGTATAATTCAGTTAGTGGCAAACATGGATTAGAAAGCATCCTGCAACAGCACGTGTTTTCCAACTGCCTGAGAAAACTGTGAACCTCTCAGATGGGAAAGGGGACAGCAATGAAACCAGAAATATTTCACATACACAAATTAGCCAGGTAAAGAAGAGAGAGTTATTAAATCAGTGAGACAGGGATTCAAAGACAATAAGAACAGCAAATATGAATCAAAAGAATATTACAATTTGACATCTTTTAGGTTTGGTGTTTCCTAAAAAAAAAAAAAAAAAAATTACTGGCTTTTTAAAATCCAGAGAAAAAAGCAGTGTCAGTGAAAAAGGTGTCATTTTTCTAAAGCCAAAATCTTCAAATTTTGGGGAATAACATATAAATAAAACTTCAGGGCAAACTCTCCATTTATAGTGCAGAACACTTCTCAACCTCTAGGAAGAAATAGTGGGAAAAATGTTTACGCTCCTTTTTCCAATTGAAATTTTTGATTTGGTCATTTTGGAGAGAAGCTTTTAGTTATGAATTAAGAAAAAGATCTGTGATTTTTCACTTTAATCCTAAACAAGGACAGAACCTTTAGTTCATGACAGTCACTGAAACAGAATTAGTAACTAAGGTACACAGTGTTATCTATCAACTGATTATAGATCACTCCATCGAGTGTATCAGCTATACTCATACACCTGCTGCAGTTTTTGTCTGAACTATTAGAATCTGCTCCTGCAATGACACCGACCTTCAGCTGAAGTTCTGTGGTTGCTAAATGATGGATGCAAGTTCCTTGTTTAGTTATTCTATAAGCATCTGAGGTGCTGGATGAACTAACAAAACTGCCAATTCATGCTTCAGAGAGGTTGTACTGTAGCATTGAAACCACAGAGTGGAGGATTAAACACAAACATAGGCTGAAAGCCACGTACGGGCCTGTGTTTTTGTTCAGCATCATTTTAGTCTCAGCCATCTCAGGTTATCATCACTCCCAGCAGAGCTAGATGTAAATGATTTGTACCTGCCTTTTTGGGGAAGATGAGAGTACAGGAAAAACTTCACAGATATCCTGAGGAGCTATCTCTGAGTAAAAGGCACGGTTAAAGCTGCACGTGGAAGTATTGGCAAGGGGAGATCAGAGCTGCTATCTGTGGTTGTAGGGTAACATCAGCAGAAGAGACACTACCAAAAAGTAGAGGGAGGTTAAGTGGTAGAGGACCTTACAAATGACTGGGGAAGATTATAGTATGACAGATGCCTCCAATGATAGCTAATTTAAATGCCATTAGGTGCATTATATTTCACGTGCAGACAGTCTACAGCGTGATGGAAAGTGTTACAGTAGGTTAGCATGAAAGTTTATGATTCAGTCAAAGCAAATTGTTATCACTTCACTGGAAATGGCACTTTAACAGCTTACCTCAGCTGAGGACCTGCCCCTTTGTGTTACTGCAGTATTTGCTGTCTAGTAAAATACTCAGAGCAGATGCTAAAAGTAGTGGAACTTAAGCAAGTTTCTGCTGACTCATCGCCCCACAAGAGAAATTATAACAAAGTTAATGAAATTTCCAAGCATGATACGGTATTTTTAGTTTATTTTGCTATTCTATACTTCCCAATTTCTTCAAAACGGGTAATATTAAATAAAATATTTTTCCCAATTAGCACTTTTACATCTTTTATATTTAGTGTATTGTTGCCATTCTTTCAATGAAGTCTAGCAAAATGGCAGAACAAAGCCTGGAGTTATGTTATTTTGAGCTGATTTCCCTGTAACATTAGTAAACAGTTTGATGCATGATGTCACTAGTAGCACTACTCTCTCTTGTCTTCCCTCATTTAATGAAAATCTGTGAAATAAATGCTACAAGGCAGTACTGCTGGCATGACAAATTCCAAGCCAATAAGTCTTGCAGTTGCCAAGATGTAAGCTCTGAAACTTGGCATTTGGCATTCAGAACTAGATAACCTTACTATAGTAACTACATTCACTGTATCTACAAGAGGGATGAATAAATCAACAATAATTGAACTACTAAAAGTGTCTAATTTCCAGAGTAGTGCTTCAAGCAACAACTGAAATTAAAAAACTGTTAAAACACAGCTACATACCCATACAATCTTGTCATGAATGCACTGAAGCAAAGGTTAACAAAAAAGAATGAATATGCATTCTTTGCTAAAAGTAGCATTCCTTGATCTACAGTAGTGATGAACTGTATAAATGTCAGGTCCCGTCTAAGTCCCACAGAGCTTGGCATTCCCAGTAGCAAGAATTTTTTATTGTTCCTGTAACATTACTCAAAGTAGGGAAAAGGCTATTCCTGCTGCATGTGGAATGCAGTCCCTATTCTTGAAGCCTGGCAGGGTTTCCAAAGTTAGCAATGATCATAAACCCTTGAAATATGGTTGGTATCTCCAGGGCCTGATCCAAAGCCCAGTGAAGGCAAATGGGAAGATTCCACATGGCCGCAGTTTTGTGTGGGCCAGTCTTAAAATATTACTTCTCTTGCCACTTGATTTCATAGTTCAGAATTTCTTACATTGTCCAAGCCAGATCTCATTGAATTTCCCATCCACCCATCTTTTCTCCCACAGTTATTTTTTGTCAGAAAAATACAGGTCTGGAAATCTTTCAGAAAGTAACTAGCACTGTAGGTTAAATGGACTCACTGCTTCAGAGAAACAGGATAGTCTAATAAACAGAGCTTTTAATGTAACACATTTCCATGCTAATACACAGGAGAGAACCTACCACTGGGACACCAGCCTGCTGTACGCCACTTTGAAAACTGTCTCCCAGAATTAATTCAGACTGATTAGCATAGCATGGATGCGTTCACCTGGGGAACTAACTAAAAATAATAGCCAATTTACAAATGAACTAGAGTAGGCTTTTTAATCTCCCATGACTCCACAGATTGGTGGCAGTACACCACAGAGTCACATCTCTGTGACTGCAACACAGCTGGCATTAAGCTTTTGGGGATACACAATCAAAAGGAATTGCTAGAAGGCACTGAGATGCTGGGTGGAGTCCATTCCTTGGGCCACTATTTGGACAGTCCTGCTACAGACTTAATATCAGTCTCAGAGATTGATTAAAAATACCAAGGAAACGTATTTCCACCTAAAGCCACTAGAAGATCATTTGATTTCCAGGACCAGTTACTGACCTTCTTTTGGGACCTCAAATCTGGAAATTCAGTATTCATTCAGTATTGATCTTCAGGAAAAAAATATAGGCATTATGGGTTTTAAATCTTTAATTTATCATATCAGGGTTTTTTTTCTGAAAGCTGAGGCATAAGAAAGACCCTACCACAGTGGAGATGCTGGTTCTTGTAACTATCTCGAGGAAAATGGGAAAGTGTTTTTGTGTGCTTATGTATATAACACATGTACAGACAGGGAAGCATTTCTCCAGATGCACTGTGCAAGATAGTGAAATGCATGATAAACTGGACTAAATACATATCTTTCACCCTCTGACATTTTGCAGGTCAAACTCTATATCTGATGTATATATTTTAAGCCAGAGAGAGAAAGGCATATTCTATGAGACAAGACAATCTTTTCTTTCCTCAAAATTCCTGGCACATCTAAGGCTAAATTGAATACTTGTGGTATGAACATACATCCAAGTGTCTTTTAGAAGATGAGGATCATGATACAACGTTTTGAAATGGAAATTATTCCAACTTTGAAATACTATAACTTACCAAGCAACCAAAGATGCACAAAGGCCTCTGTACTGCATTTAACTGAAATGCAAGGCAAATAAAAACAGACAGATATCCTGCATAAAATGATACACATAATGGTTAAGGGTGGCATTGTTTCCTCTACATAAAGCAAGCTTCAAAGGGAAAAGTAATTTTTGGATTAATGGGCAAACAATGCAGAACAAATTACATTAGTAGTTAGTTAAAAGCTCTGTAAAATAGCTTGCCCTCTATTTCTGAGTAATGGGACTGATGAAGGAATGGGATTTTTTTTTTCCATCCCCAGCTCTCTTCCCCGCAATGGTTTAGACTGCAGAATTAACAGTCAGGAAGAGCATCTCTGCATGTTGTGAGAAATACACTGCATTCAGTACAGCTGCAAGAAAGAATAGCTGAACCAGGAGTTTCACCACTGTTAATTCTGTAAAACAAATTGTCTGGCATGTTTTCAGTCACTAGCCCCCAGCGGAGACCTAAACCAAAAACTGGGATAGATCTAGATGCCAGGCTGAAAATCTTATGAGGATTTCACCAAGTACACCAGAGTTACCTAGTCTGTTTAAAAACTGAGCTCAAGACAGTGATTCACACCATCATAAGAATCAATCATGACAACTGTAAATTCCTCACTGGCTGGACTTCCTCTTAAATCAAAGGGCAGACAGACTGCATTTTATTCAGAATTTTGTAACTAGACTCCCAAACCTGGCAAGTTGGTTTGAATTTTCAGATCCAAGGCCAGGCAAATCCTCTCTGTTCCTATTCACCTTCCTCATCTCCACCCTGTCCAAGTTTGACTTTGCCAGAGAGGAAGATACTACATTCTACCTAAAGAAGGACAAAATACAAGGCAAGAAATATTGGTTCCACTAGGTGATTGAGGAGGAGCATTTTGACTGTCATCTACACTTCTATCATCACCTCTGAAATAAGAAACAAGAATCACAGTTAACAAGGCCCACATTTGCCCAAACTCTCCTGCTCTTTTCAGCTTCACCATCTCAGTTTCTTGTTGCCACCCTTTGTGAAGCATCTCAGTTTGTACTGGAAACCTGAAAGAGCAGAGACCCTGCTAACTTCTCTGGCTGTTTGGTCACACATCACTGTATACTTAATAATAATTATGCCTCTGCAGAGGTATTTTATTCTGATAAAATCAGAACTATCCCACCAGGATCTTCAGCTACTTATTCATTTTGCTACAGGCTACAACAGAAAGAGTTAGAGAATTTACTGAAATAACAAAGTCATTTTACATACATATGGTCTATGCTTCTGCGCCACTGCAGTGACAGATAAAAAGCAGCAATCTATCATATTTTTCTCTCCACACTGTACTCAATAGGATCCAAAGTGTGGTACCCATTTTGCTACTAATGCACATGTATAACTCCCACTTATTTACTGTAGTGCCCTGAAGATGTGACAGTTAGCTATGTAATGCACTTATTATTTTTATTCATTCTATTCATTAGAGATGACCATGTATGGCACACTTATAGCTTCGCTTTTCTCCACTAGTCATCAGTAATGTCATCTTTTCTAGCTCATGAAAACAAAATGTTTATTAAATGACAAACAACAACCACATCTCTCTCAACTCGACATTTCACAGCCAGTTTCCCAAGTCCTCTATTCTCCTATGAGTCTGAACAAACCAAAGGGCAATTCAGCTAGGTCAAAAAGTGTTTTTGTGCTGAGCAGGACTCCAAGCTGAATCGTGTGAAATGCCTGGGAGGGAGAAAAGCCAGCAGTGCTGTCTTGAAGACATTTTGACTGCGCTTGTGGCAAAGGCTCCAACAACTTTGTGAGTTCATATTGGTCAGTAACTGAAGACTCAGCATTTCCAGTATTTGAGAAGAGAAACTAGCAATTTATGTCAAAGAGCTGCACGGTAGTCATACCCAGTTTTCCCCTGACTATAGCCAAATTTGAACCATATTCCTTTACTTTTACCAAATAAGAATTCTCTAAGATGGAGGAGAAGAGCAGAAAAAGCATTTTGGCAGGGAATGATAAACACACAATCCTGGAGAAGTCTAGGTCAAACTGTGAATTGCTCCAGCATTGGGAAGTATTTTTCCTGCTCTTTCAACTCCATTACTTGTAATCAGATGGCAACACACAATTCCCTTGACAAGATCTCTAGGAAGACTTTGGGTCTGTATCGAAGTTGCTCAATGACTGAGTTCACTATTCCTTTCCGTTCAAGAACATTAAAGCCAGCAGAAATGAAAAAAAAAAAAAAAAAAGAAAAAACAACCAACAGACAAACCTCTCCCTGGTAATTGCAACTGATCAGTCACTGATGACTAACAACTCACACTCTCAACTAAGTGATTTGTATCACTAATTTCCCTTCTCCATTTCTGCAGGCCAGCTCTCAGCTGGTAGAGTTCTGCAGGTCTGGAACCTGCAGGAGGAAGGGCATTGGCTGCCAACTCTTTCCATCATCCTGAACATAAACAAAATTATCATTGAGTATAATTGCACTGAAGTCCATAGGTAACTGCAATGGTACATGTTTCCCATCACCACAACACTATCAAATCCTGGCAAAATTAAGACTGTGCATACATATTGGAGGGCTTTTCAAAAGACTCCTGTGGAAAACAGTTCTTAGCAAAGACTTGTGTTTCATGTATTTTCGATCCTTAAAAGTTTGTTTCCTATTCTTTTCCCAGCAGTTTAGATAAATTTTGAAATAAGCCTTTTTGTTGATTTCAAATTTGTTTTCAAACACTTTATTTCTCATTCAATTTTTACTGGCAAAATTTTACTTCAATGCACCAGAACAGGGAAATAATTCTTCCATTGGACAAGAAAGAAAATAAATAAAATCTCTAAATGTATGTAATTCATTGGAATTTGCCCAGTTATGAATTATACTATATAATAAAAGAAAAAACCGACAGCTTCAGAAAAAAATCAGAGTGCATAGGAAAGATGCCATAGTCATATTTAATGATTTGTTCATAGAATAATTTTCCAAAAAGTAAACTTTTACTGTAACAGAAAAATCTCCCACGAAACTAAGACTAAAGCAAAAACTCCACAGAAATATGTACTGGCCTGCTGTAAAAATTCAAAGTTTTGAGGACATGCACCCAAGTAAACACCATTTAATACATAAATATGTTTAAAAAACCCAAAACAAAACGAAAACATGACTTGTGTCCTGCTGAGACTTGCCTGCAAAAAAACCACTCCCACAAAGATTCCAGAATCAGAGAATTGTGCTTACACAACTAAAGCTGAAGTATTTTTAGGAATAACGTGTGAAAGATTTGAAAGCATTCAAAGAAAACTCTGGGACTTTTGATTTCTCCTAGGAGTTCAAGCTTGGTCTGCCTTTAATTACACTTCAAAATGGAATTAGAAACAATGAAACGGGATTTAGGTGGACTACCAGAAGTCACTGAGAAATTTTTATATGATTAGCACTTTTTAAAGCAAGCAATAAAGGGTTATTCTCCTTTTCACAAAGGAAGTTGAATGTCCGCTCTTAATGGCAGTATTTTATATATAGTGCATGAAACAGATCCTACTAGGACAGCTATAAAAAACTGGTAAAATTTGACCTTTGATTTTAGGTAAATGTTACGTATTTGAATAAAAGGTTGCATTTATAGGCAGCCACGGAATTCTTTTTTTATTATTTTAATGAAATCTTTAGAAAAGTACAAGGGACAATCCAGGGGAATTTTTTAAATAGGCAACACTAATTTTGAACAAATTCAAAACATTCAGACAAGGATTTTCCTCTAACGTAGGATTCATCACCCTCCTAACTCGGTGTAAATTCAATCTGTTCGGTTTGTATGACATAAACAACAAGCAGTTTCACAGGAATGAGGCAAACCATATGTGAAGGTGTTTTAGAAAGCACAACAGGGAATACACCAAGCAAAGAAGCATCTGCATTTATTTCAATGTCAAATCACATGTGTATTATAAAGGAAAAGTTTATTGTCTTTATATAAAAAMCAAGTTTACTATATTGTGCTCTTTACAGTTAACTCTTCCTGCCCCTCAGTATCGTCCTCAATTTAGAAAAAAAAATTAATAAAAATCAGGAGGTAAAAATCATGAAGTCTACAGGTGCAGAAGCAGGGTTGTAAAGGGGTCTTCAACCTTGTTCACCCTACTCAGGCTGTCACATGTTGCCAAGAGCCTATTTTGTCTTCACCTTCAGTTTGCTACCTCTCTAGAACAAGGGCTGCATCTGCTCCTGAGGAGTGAAAGTGAGAACCAAAGCCTGGCCCAGTGCCTTGGACTCCAGAAGTGCAAGAATATAAATCTAGATAGGATTTATTTCTCATTGATGCCTGTGTGCGGTGGGACAGCAGCTCATCTCCTGTATCAAGATGCTGTCTGGTCCTGCACTGATGCTGCTCTGCCCAGCCTGCAACCAAACTACCATGGGCAACACACGGCACTGCTGTGTGGGGCACTGGGTATTCCCCCACAAAAGGCAGTGCCCTTCAATTAACAGGTTTTATAGGAGCTGGCCAGAGTCGGCTTGACACGTTTGGAGTTGAGGAGAAAATATTTCAAAGCAGCATTTAGCCTGGGTATGAGCTACAGGCACGTTGTTAAAAAGCTAATTGCATGGAGACAAAGGATGATCGTTACTTTTATATTAGTGTGTAATATTAACCCTTAAGAGCTGTGTTTGATGATAAGTTGTTGGCAATTGAAACTACTAGTATTTATATTGAAACTCAAGCCTGAAGATTCCTAAAGGCACAGTAAGTGTATATGTCATTATCTTTTTTTTTTTTAATTAAGAGAAATCAAGGGTTTTGAAATCTGGGATCCTTTTCCCATCTCCTCTAAAACTATGCATAAAAAGCAGTGTTAAAGGGCTGAAGTGTTGAAATTATTTCTCAGATCCGTATTATGCACATTCAGGATATCTCGCTGTATAGTGACAAATAGTCATGAAGAATATTTTTTTCCTCAAATTTTGCTTGTTTCAGGGAACAGAAGAACAGAGCTAGAGAGCTTTTGACAGCAGATTTTGGGCTGCAAGGTCAAAATTCCTCCAAACTTTCCTCCTTCTCTCTCAAGGTTACGGATCTCGCCTGTTTTATTCAAACAATAGCCACTAAAAATACTCGTCTTCTGCTGCAGATTACACAGGCTTTTAGCTTCAGGAACACAAATATCAGAGAAGAGAGGTTCAGCAATGCCGTGGTGCAAAGCAAGGTCCTGGAGTGGGCTCTCCAGGAAGGTCAGCAAAGCACCTGGTGAGCATCTGGCATCTACCAGGCTGTGACTGCAGCTGAGCACCTCCACACCATGGATGTCCCTGGAATGTGTGACCACATTTGTCTGCTGTCTTAACCTCTTCTCTCTCATCTTATCTTTAGGACTCATCCTGCTCAGCCCCAATTCACTGGACCCAAGCAAAAGCCTGCTGCTCTCAGCAAGGCTGTATGTGGGCACAGTGGGAAAGTCACTCGTGTAGGCTGTGAGATCGAAGCTGAAGCCTGTGGGCTTCTGCAGCCACAATGATCTTTTTATTGCACATGTGTATAATGCCCACTGTAAGGAGGTTTGACTATGGCCTACGGATGTGAGACACCACTGTCAAATTAATATGAATGGAAAACGACAAGCATGTTATAGCAATGGAAACAAACAAAAAAAAAAATCACAATTATCAGAAAAATATTTGTGATCACAAAAGAATATCTTGTTCGTACTCACCAATCTACCCCTTGGCAAGCCTTAAAAGAAAAGAGAATATGAAAGAAAGAAAAGAAGAGAGAAAAAAATTACAGGGAGAGAGTGGGGGGGAAGAGAGAGACTAAGACAGTGGATACTTTTAAGTTGTCACAGTACAACACTAGCTTTTAATTAATACAGGGTATGTACAACTTTGAAGACTGTTGGTCGTGCAGTATTTTATGATAAATACATTTTATGGGATTTTGTTTTTAAAGAGGATTTTGTAAAATAACCTAGCCCAATAAATGATTTACCAGCTGCAATAAAAGATCAAGGAAATTGCTCAGATTGCATCTTGGAGCATCTAAAACTCTGAAGTTTATGGAGATCTAAGCTGCCCCCAGATCTACAGTGCTATTAAAAATTTTTGTAGTAGCTAATTATCTTGCATTGCATTTTTTAAAAGGTAGCAATTGTAGTAGAGAGGAAGGTCTGGAAACAGACAAAGAGGAGTTGATCCCCTTTGATGGAGAAAGTAGAAGAAGTAAAGGAAGAGACAGACAGAAGTAACAATTGAAACATTATGCTGGTATAGTAACAAATAGCATTAACAACTCACAAGGTATCAGATTCTCAGGGAAATTACATGAATTAAGTCTATATTTTAAAAATATATTATTAAGGACACATTCTTTACATGGCACACTATGTGTAATAACTATATTACATGACCAAGAGAGGAGTAATTTGTTTTCCCTTTTTTTTTTCTTTTTGGTAAAGATGATGACCACAAGAGAAGGAGAAAGCAAAGAAATTCCCTCTAAATTCTGGTTTGGTCTAATCTCATGGGACTTCAACATAATAAATAAGTAAATAAAGCAAGACCTGGTCCTTATTTCCAACAGGATAATATATACAGCAAATAGAACGGCATATTGAAATAACAAAATACCAGCCCCAGCTCGGACAGGCAGCACAGTCATCCTGACACATGCCTTGTAGCCTTTGTTTTGTACCAGAAAAATGTGGTTCATGTCCTGTAACTTACTGTGCTCAGATATGACTCTGCCTGCCCACGGAACCCTGGCAAAGTCAGTGTCCCCACAGGCATGGGGCTCAGGGACAGCTGGGCTCCCTAAGATAGGACAAAGGAAAGAAATTGAAAAGGAAACGGAAGAAAGGACAGTCATTTTTCCTTATTCCCCAAATCAGATAGCGAGGTGGATTCCAACTTAGACAAGTGCCTGGTTTCTCTGCTCCTCCAGCTGCCTTGTGCAATCACAAAAGCCACGGGCTTCAAGGCCTGGGCCAGGCTGCTAAGGTGGAGTTGGGCCCCTTTCCCAACACTTTCAAGATGGACAACTTTGAAAAGAACAGAGGATGAATGCTGCTGACTTTAAATGTACACAGAATGACAGAATGGTTTGGGTTAGGAGGGACCTCAAAAGCCATCTAGTTCCAAACCCTCTGCCATGGGCAGGGACAACTTCCACCAGACCAGGTGGTCCAGGGTTCCATCCAACCTGGCCTTGAACACTTCCATTACAAGTAAATGTTAATTGTATCACTGTAACTCTGGAAGACAGGGAAGAGAGAAAGTGAAGTTCACTGCTACAGAAAGTGAGCACCTTGAGATGGATAACTGATGACAATTTAGTTCATTTAATTTGAAAATTGAGGTAGGTAAAAATAAACAGTGGGGGCTGGCAAGGATATTTGGATGAGCACTGCTACTCTAAAATCTATTTTCTTATTATGGCCAGGATAGGGGAGTCCTTAATTGTCCAAAATAACCACTGTTAATTCAGCAGAATTATGACAGCCTAATTATATGAGTGTGTGTTATTTTTCCACCTGACTTCTGCCTTCTCCAACACTCAGGGCTAATCACCTCTACGGTTGAATTCAGATTTCTATAGTGAAAATGTACTTTGTGTCTGTAAGGTCTTTACATAACTTCCTGCCAACTTTAAAGGCACCTGCCAACTTTAAAGTGAACATGGCAAGTGAGAGCAGGCCATAGACAGGACTAGTGATGTTGGAAGCTGCTTGGCTTGCCTGTGAGATAATCCTGTCTCATGTTTTGACAGGAAAGTAATTTAAAACGAAATTTTCGCAGACATATACCCTATTTTGATGTTTGTTTTCTGGATTTTTCTTTTTGAAACTCTAAGGGCTGATTTGAAGAAGATCTCGGGTGCCAGAAATGTACATTAAAGCTGGGGTTTGAATATTCAAAGCACAGTACAGACCTATATGAAAGACTACCAGATCATTTCATTTAGTGAAGGATTGGGTCTTCACTGTTTTTTCCTAATTACAAATAACTGTCCAACTTTTGCAATTACCCAGAAGATGAAATCCCAGGAAATATAAGTAAATGAAAAGATTTCATTTTGATGCAGTCTTTTTAATTTCACTTTAATTTATTGATTCATTTTAAGTCATTCCCCATATGTGTATTTTATAACGGAGAAAAGTAATAATATTTAAAGTAACATCCAAGAAAGGTAGTGTTTTGCTCTTAAAATGCTGAAAAGATTACGCTACAAACCTTTTTGCCTTTATTCCCCTGACACAGCTTCTCAAAACAATGCAGCAATGTCAAAATTGCATTCTCAGACAAAAAGTGCTTCCAATTTTTTTTTAATCAACTTCAATCATAACTAAAAAGTCAAATAAAATCCATGTCTTTTTTCTCTGAGCCTAATAATAATAATCATCTAAATGTAGATACCTCTGTAATACAAGTATAGCAAGGCAAACTTTTGGGTTGTGAAACTATTTGATGCTGAGATCACTTACCACACAGAAAAAGTATATTTCTCCAAGTCTTCCAAGTAAAAATTGCTCTCTGCAGATGTTTTCCCTTCTTCTTGACTTGTATTGTTCTCAGGACCTGATTTTTCTTCATAACATTGGTCAGGTGAGTTACTCCAGATGACCTTTAAACAAAAAGAAGAAACAAGTTAGAATACTAAGGTAATTAGCTAGACTCAGTTAGCAAAATAAGGGGTGCCAGCTTCTCTATTTTGAATTCCAACTCTGTTTTACTCCTCGCTCTATAACAAACCCGGAAAACGGTAGTGACAAAGCGGGCTCAAAACACTTTCAATAAACCAGCCTATTTCAGTTGGAAGGAACCTACAACCATCATCTGTGGTCCAATGCAGGGCTGACCAAAAGTTAAAGCACAATGTAATGGCACTTTCCAAGTGCCTCTTAACCACAGGCTGGGGGCATCAACAACCTCTCTAGGAAGTCTGTTCCAGGCTTTTGGCCACCCTCTCAGTAAAGAATTGCTTCCTGCTGTCCAGTCTGAACCTCCCCTACTGCATCTTTGAAACATTCCCACATCTCTGAATACCAGGGAGAAAAGCTCAGCACCTCCCTTTCCACTTTCCCTCCCAGGAAGCTGTAGAGAGCAAGGTTGCCCGAGCTGCCTTTTCTCCAAGCTAGAAAAGTCCTCGGCCACTCCTCACAGCACATGCCTTCCAGCCCTGCCACCAGCTTGGTTCCCCTCCTCTGGACATGTTCATGGACCTTAACAACCTTCTAAAATCGTGGGGCCCAGAGTTACACACAGAGTATTGTTCCTATAAGGCTGTTGTTTGACAAACCCTCTCAAGGAGGTGTAAGCTTGTGCTGACACCAGCAGTTAACCAGTCTTGGTTGCTTGCTTGCTACCTGCTTGCTTTTTCTGTGTTGCATACTACACTCTGTCAGTGCAAAAATTTGGACATGTACATAGTAAGCCATATGGAGGGAACTGATCTGGGAATGGAATTAACACTGTTTGACTTCTTTTTTTTTTTCCTTTTTCTTTTATTAACTGGGTTAGCTCTCAGCTGGACCCATTCTGATCCAGGCCACCCTGCCCTGATGCCAGCACAAAGGAGAGGGACAGTACTGCATCTTCCAGTGCTGGTGCCAGTTTATGCTCATTTAAAGTACTCTCTGAGCTACAAAGTAGAGAATCCTGATCTGTGCTCATTTCTGCAACAACATTTTTGCATGCCCAGGGTCTGATTCAGCACTGGCATCACCTCTCTGAATTGACTATCAGATTCCCTGCATGCTTGGCATAACCCCTGGACAGAGAGCCAAACACCACTTTCACCAAGAGACACTAAGAGGTCATAATTTACCAGACAGACAGCTGCAGATGACTTCTATCTATTAATACCTTCCCAGGCACAATACCAAACTCTGTAAAGGGTTTGCTAACATTTAGTGAAGCAGCCCAGAGTGGACAAGGGGATGGAAGTTAAAACACTTTATGTTCAAACTAGAAACAGAACTCTCTTTTTATTCTTCGTTTTAGACAGGGAGATGGAAAGTGTACTGCTTAGAGATAACCACAAAAACAAAATTTGTTTCTACATCCCTTGATGCCAACTGTAGAGAGCAAGTGGTTGAAATTTCCTAGCCTACACTAGAAGATAACCTATATTATTTAAGGTCCTACTTGACTTTCACATTTAAGAAATCTATAATGAACAAAACATCCAAGTTGACTCTGTAGATGTCAAAAAATCTTAGAGTTCCCAAGGAACAAAACATTGACATAAGATGCAGCTCCATTACTTTGCACTTTGCTAATTATGAAAACTACCAAGATTTTKGGGGGTTTTTTAACTCTGTAAACCATTTTGCTCTAAAAGGTAAATTTGTATTCTGAATCTTGGATTATGAAGACCTCATGCACATTTTGAATTTCAGCCACAACTGCGCAACTCAGAAGACACTCAGTGAGAGACTATTTGCCATGCCTTAGCGTAGAGGGATTTGGGGACAGGGAGGGCAAAACAGTGACATCTATATTCCCCAAAAAGTTGAGGTCAGACTCAAAGATCTTTCTGATTCCTTTTGTTACTAAAAGAAAAAAATCTGTTTACAAAAAGAAAAGGAACTGCTGAGGAGAATAAACCACTTACTGAACTTCTGTCTTCTTCCTTAATTCTGCTCTTTACATTAGTCTGTAATTTTTTTCTATACATGACTTTTAGGTAAAGTTATTTTAGAAGATGGTATCCAGTGATACAAGTAGGCCCAAATTATATACATCAGGCCCAATGCCTAAATCTTGAACATGCTAAAACAAGGCTCTCTCTGAACATTACGGTTCACTCATCCCATTAAAAATGAGGGGCTCTTACAACCTTTGAAGGGAGATTTCACATGCTCACATTTCTTTTGTGTAGAAGTATTCTCATAAGAGGCTCACTCCAGAATCTATTCAAACATGTCAATAACTGTAAGCTTGTGAATCATTTCACTGAGTCCAAAGGGACTAGACAGTGCTGAATTACCCATGGGTTTACACACCTCACTGAAACCAGGTCACTTTAATGTGGCTTTGAGAGCCACCCACAATTGAGGTTCCTATAAGACCGTGGCATTTTGTTCAAAGGCACTGTGCTATTATAGGATTGTAGGAAATGAATTTCACTCTGCCACTCCCATGGGTTGGGTTGGGTTGCTTTGCCCATTACACCCACTCCATCAGTCCTTAAATCATCCTTCCTGTAGATATAAGGCTGCACACACACACTCACACACACACACACACACACGCGCGCACCTCAGTCTGCAGCTATGTTTATATATAACCCTGTTTTCTTCAAGTTATCCTTATATTCCTGAAGAAATAAATGGCTTGAAAACTTAGAAATTTTAAATAGAGGGAATTTCCACTTGGTCAATCTGGTTTTGCTCACAAATGTAGATCATCGCACTACTGAAGTTAAAAGTTGCAATAATAATCCCCAGCCATTGAATAGTTGTGCTACAGTATWTGTACAGGTATAAACACATAATACACAAGATTGTGGATACTCTGAGTACTGTGGTGATTTTTTTTCCTATGGGCAATTAAAAGCATTAGAAATGTTTCAGAGTATATCTAGAACAGGGTGAGACAAATTACCAGAATGATTAATTTGAATATTCATATTTGCAGTTCATTCACTGCAGCTATGCTAATTTAAGGATGGAAGTGGAGCAACACATACGGAGAAAAAATTGCAACCTTGATTGGAAAATACCTAATTTAATAATATAGTGGAGGTAGAAGCAATTTTCAGGAATAGTCTTTGTTGTGTTCTCAGAATTTGCATTAAATCTGAAAGTTTCAGTAGCATCTCACCCAGAAAGTGTTGTCAAAAAAAATTTCACTGGGATAGATTAAAGAAGCTCAACAATAATAGCAAGCAAGCCCACAAATCATTCTTAAATGGCACATGTAGAAGCTCCAATGGCTTCTCTGCGAGCTTTAGGGCAGATGGTGATGTTCATATCAAGACCAGTACCTTGTGATGGCCTCCTTGGACTTCCTTCATCCAAAATGAGCCACAGTGCTTGTCTGCACTGCCATGGCAATCTTGGCAACCCTCTGTAAGGGAAAAAAAAAAAGACACAAATTATTTTTATATTGGTACATAAGATAAAGCTCTGGAATGGAAGGAGATGGGTTTTGGTACCTCTCCCAACAAGATTCTGACTGACTTCAGGCTGGTCATTTTTCCATCTACATCCAAGTTGTAAATAGGTGATTATTTCTCTCCTACATTCCAGAAATGTTGGTATGATAAATGCAGAGAAGACTTGAGATAACACTTGAAAATAGACTTGGAAATAACAACTGCATAGATACAAAACAGGGGGAAAAGTAGAAATAAAGAAATAATAGAGAACAAGAAGAATGACATGGAAGGGTATTTTAAACACCCCAGGAGGTGTTCTTCAGAAGAGAGAAGGAAGTTCATTTTCTTGTATGGGCATAGTTGCAGAACAAGAATGAGGCACAGGGACACCAAATACTCAAATAAACTCTGCTTAGAACACACAAGTCACATGTCCCTCAAGCTCCTGGAAAGCAGTGACATGTGGAATGAACAAAACTCTCACATCTTAGGAAGCAGTGGTGTAGCAAAAATAGAGGTCCATATTACATTTTTTAATGTACGGCATATGGAGGATAAGCTAAAAATTCACGAAACAATTATTTCACTTTTTCTTTTTTTAAGTTATTTCCAGTTCCACACAGTAAAAGACACTCAAGTGTATTTCAAATCCCAGTAGAGGCAGGATCTCCCCTTAGGTGTTACAGTTGTTGATTCACAATATATGCATATACAATGTCACAATTTTGAGCCTGTGTGTTTGTGTACATACCTATGGATATCTTTTTTACTTTGTACATGTGTATACACGCACGCAAAGGTGTACATGTGTTGAACATTCATAGTGAATGAGAGATTCAGAGGTATTTACATCATCTGGGGTGAAAGAAGGGGTCTACTGAAACCAGTGAAACAGCATAAAATGCAGCTGCTGGGTATGTCACGTGTGTGCACACATGCAGTATAACCAGTTCAAACTGTCTCTACATACTCCATAGAGGTGATACATGTATGAACCCATAAACACACATTAAAATATAAATATACCTTTGTAAAGATGGTTCCTGTGGTTTTCTTTGTTTAATTTTTCTTCCTTTTTTTTTTTTCAGTTCACAAAAATGGGTTTCCAAACAGCCTTGCTGAAATGATGAATACTTTAACAATGTTTTTGGAGTCAAATGAATAAAGCAGTAATTATCTTGGCCAAAAAAATGGGACAATAAAAAGCATAAAGAAAACAATAATATTCTACATTTAAGAAATGGGAGGGAGAAGGAACTCAAGTCTGTTATTTAATCATGACATGCTCTTTTTATATTTTATTTGTAAGGCTCTGAATGCTCTTTTCTTTCTATACCAGTGAGCTCATTACTTTAATTCCTCATAGATTTCTCTGAACAATTTTTGCTAAGTAAAAACACAATGTAATTCTTCAATGGCTGTAACAGTAAGAAGCTGCTCAAATTAAAGATCAATAAAAAGTACCAAAAAAATCTGTATGAAAATAAATAAATAAAAGAGGAGATGGGAAATGCCTGCAATTAGACAGGATGAAAAATCTAAAAAGAAATTAAATTTAGTTGTAATACATTTCCCATTCTTTTCTTCATGAAAATTACTACTGAAGTGGTTTTTTTTCTGTAATTTAAATGTTAAGCTGCCAGATGTGTGTCTCATGCTTGAAGAGTTGAAGCTTTGCATTATTTAGCATATTAAGATTCACAGAATTTAAAAAAGGGCTCCTTTATTGCCTGGAGGTTCTAATTAAGTAAACCTTAGCCTGGTACATTTAAAACTTGCAATACAAGAGATTTTACTTCCTTTTTTTTC
The DNA here is from genome assembly GCA_018881555.1 of Amblyornis subalaris. Taxonomy (NCBI): domain Eukaryota; kingdom Metazoa; phylum Chordata; class Aves; order Passeriformes; family Ptilonorhynchidae; genus Amblyornis; species Amblyornis subalaris. The sequence continues at coordinate 4,124,866 of JACAXG010000006.1, forward strand.
TCAGTAGCCAAATCTCATCAATATAATAAATATGGAAAATACTTWAGATGATACAATTTTTCTTTGGCTTGAGGAATTAAACCTATCTATTATTTTAAGAAGTTTTTAATAGAGGCCAGCAATCAGAGAGACATTTAAAGACTCCAGTCTACTTTTTAATCATAAGAGTTGCTCTTACTTAGTGTGTGGGGGGAAATGTGTCTTATAAAACTGAGCCGTGTAGAAATTGTTTCTTTCACAAGCACAAAACAAAGCAGTTCTGAGAGAGAAACAAGAACCACACCATTCTCTATTATTAAATTGTATTTTACTTTTTTATAACTTTTTATAATTGACCACAGAAAACTAATAAAGCATTAATTAGCTGCACTATCAGCAATTTGTTCATTGAAGGAGTTGGGACTGCTGCATCAGAAACTGCAATAGCATAGAAATTCCTTTGACATACAGTACCCATAAATCATACCTTAAATACAGTTATTTTTGCCATTTTAGAAAATGTCAAAGGTGTCAACTTTGTCCAGATATAACACTTAGCAGTGACTATTTTAGTAAATTGACTCAAAATACATTTTGTTTCCTGACAGGGCAACATAATACCATTCATGATAAAAATGTACAATTTGAGGAGGAGAAAACAAAACCAAGAAAGAATGATCAAAGACATCATAGCTATGACAAAGGCACAGTTGCAGATGCAGACTCTCTGTTAATAGGTTTGTTTGGAAGTCAAGAAACATATGCAYAAAAGCAGGAAAATACGATTACATCGGGGCCTCCGGGAAAAGACAATAAGATTCTTAATCCAAAGTTATAAATCTGTGATCAGGTACTAATAAGTCCATCAGAATAGTTTAAGTGTCTTCATTTTTATAAGACAAATATGAAAAAATGGGCGGCATTTTTTCCCACCACTGTGGAATGGACATGACAATACTAATGTCTGGATTTGGAAAATCATGGCGAGTTAAAGGCTATTTCCAGACCTTGACAATGCTGAGACAAGTCATTTCTGGGTAACATTAAGTCCCAACCAAATAGTTTAGATGCCACACAGACCATGCCTGATATGGGATAGAAAGAAAGGGTTACCTAAGCCAAGTCCCTGAGTTCCCCTGGGACCTACTTTTTTAAAACACGATGGAAAGAGTTTGAAAACAAAAACGTTATTGCTACTCTGCTACCTTTCTCCACATCAGCCTTTTCAGGGAAATAGCCGAGCATAGTAGCATGACCTTTAAAATTACAGGGTGTCTTACCACTTCCTAACCCTTGTAGAATAAAACATAATCAATTCTTTATCCTCTGCATTCAGTCTGGAAGTTACTGTCTTTGGTTATGTCCTCTGTAACAAGTACTGTGGTGCAACAGGAGTGAACCTGTAGAATGAAACCAGGGGTTCAGAGGACACCACTGTGTGCCCTGAGTGGGGACCCCACTGCGTGCTGAAGATGTCATGTCAAACTGGGTTTTTAGTCTGGTTCTGGTAACTGATGGCCCATTAATACCTGATACACACACCTGAAGCACATCCCCTAGCTCAGCTTCACCCTAAAGGTGGCCAGTGCTTGTCCCCTGAGATCACTGCACTGCGAACAACAGAGCACCAACCGGGGCGGGGCATTCACTTCAAAAGTGCCCTAAACACCTAAACAGTGTAAACATATCCTTTGTGAATGAGCATTAGAGAGGGGTGGGAAACAGATTCTCCGTGATGCAAAACTCTCAGATGATGCATATAGGGCTGATACTGTGAAATAGTTATTTCTTATGTATGGGCGGTGGGAGGAGTCTAAAAGTGTTTTTTTAGATATGGACAAAAGGAAATAGCACAGCTAGGAAATTACAGTAGTTTGATGGGAACTACTTTATACAGAGGCAAAGTAGAGAAGGAAAGTGCACTCCCTTCTAATGGCTGCAACCTCTGTCTAAGTCAGTAGGAAAGAGAGGTGCAATCCAAGAGTGGCACAGGAGACAAAGAAATCACCAGCTTGGTTAAATTACAGCAGGGAGAGAAAATAACATGAAGATCCTCTCTAGTAGGATCTAGGACTCCCTTCCTAGTAATGCACCAGCCTGTGGGAAATCAAATAGCATCACAAGAGTTGGAAAATAGAAGAGTTAGGAGTGTCTAGATTTCAGAACTGTAAGCAGGAGCTGATTTGATCCTAACTGGAAGAATCAATACAATCCTTTACGCAGTCCTGCTCAGAGAAGGAAAAGACCAGCAGAGAAAGAGAAGGTTAGGATGTCTGTGGCTCTGCCTCTGGGGTTCTACCTGTAGAAAAAAATGAGAGGTAAGCAGTCTTCATTTTAAAACATCACTTTGTTCCCTGTAAAGTGGCACCCATGAGGAATTACCAAGAACATCTTTTTTGTTTGTTTGTTTAGGTAATCATTTCTGCATCTGCATAAAACTGTTATGTAGAAGAAAACAGTACCTCAGAAGGAAAAGAACCTCATGGCAGTACAAGGAGAAATATTACAATGAAGATTCAATGGTTTTCATAAAATTGTTTTATAAGTGGTTGTGAACATAAATATAATCCTCTCAACAAAACTATGTGGCATTTCTATAAGCACATTTTAAGAAATATAAAGCCTCCTCTCCAAAGGTAATCACAAAATTAGAATGAAGCTGTTTCTGTGTCTGGTATTCTGATATGGAGGGGAGGGACATCTTAAGAAGTTCTGAATAAAGTTCTGAGTGTTATCTGCTGCTACTGTAATAAGCCCTTCGGTTAGCCTGATGCCATCTTTGCTTAGGTATTATTCTGAAGCTTTGCTCTGACAGAAAAGGACACAATTCACTTCCCAACATTTTTCCACAGATGCAGGAAGGGTGTTGAATTTGAGATCTTTAATATGAACAATAATTAACATCTTATTTTCAATACTGAGTTTATTTTAGAAGAAGACAACAAGCAAAAGAATCCTTCTGAGCTGGAAGATTTGAAAATAGGAGCTAAAACCCTATCCTGGGTATGTCCTAGAAGGATGATAGAACAGATAGTTGAAGGAATCACAGAAGTTCTGTCAGACCACAAAAATGAGCAGAATGCCAGCTGTTTGTAACAGTCTGACTAACGATATTTATGAGAAATATTTCATGTGTTTCCAGGGGTTTTACTTGTGGTACATCCATAACTGGGGGGTTTGAAAAAATAATTTAGGCTTCCTATGAGAGAAAGGCTGGGGATCAGCTGTCTGCTGGGATGAATGTTGGTGGGGACAAAAATGCAGGCACTGTTGAAGCTTCAAATTAAACATCAGGTACAGTATAAATATGTCATTCTGCAGAAATTATCTGGGAATTTCAAAATGAAGCTTTTTCCCCTCCATAGTTCTGAGTGCAGATAATGAGTTTAGTGGTTACATTACTGACAGTGTTCCATCACAGAAAATCTATGCTTTACCAATGCGCCTTTGGAAACAAGATTTTCATTAAAATAATATGCAATAGATTCAGCAAGTACCAGAAACTGAGCTCATCAAGGAAAAGTTCTGTTGTCTTGTGAATAAAGATAAGCAAAATCTTTTTTCACCTAATTCAAAATCCATGGATACTTTTGGAGATCTGCTTGTAGTTCAGGTAGACTTAGAATTTATTTTTTTTTAATCCTCTGTCAGTTATAGTATTTATCTCTTAGGATATGCTGAGTCAGATCCTCTGACAATGCAAAATAATGCCCTTTGAATCCACTCTTGCTTTGATAAAAGTTGTGGTAATTCAGTGCCTTTCTGTACTGCTACTTCTGTAACTGCATTGTTTCAGGGTATTTGTAAGAGACTCTCTTGAACTGAAAATGTGGGTTCTAAAATGCTGTGTTTGGCATTGGGTCTCTGCCAAACTCCACATAAGTAATTTGAATGAAAATTCAGTGTGCTAGTTTTAGATCTAGATAAACATTAGTGACAGGAAGAAGGGAGAAGGAATACCTGTCTACCTGCACAACTAATAATTGGGTTTCTAGGTGCACACTAAAGGTGGAATCAAAATATTGACAAGGAAAAGAAATCAGGAAAAAAAAATAAAAGCAGACAAAAGCAAATGTCAATCACCATTAAACATTATTTTAAAACTCTTTTGTTAATGCAGGTTACTTGTGTTTTCACTACTGTGAGTATGCTAAGCTGCGTTGCACAACTAATCTTGGGCAAATGAACTAAATAAATTTCAAAGTAGATTCTACTAATGTAGAAGTTGGAAAAAATTTCCTAAGTTAGGGCTGTGATTACATTCTTAGGACCAACATCTAAAAGAGACATGTTAAGTGTTGGTCTTATTACGATATGTAATGAGAACCCTTGAAAGACTGAAAATTTTAATTACTTTTTTCTATGTTTAAACTTTTGTCACCAACACCACTTTAAAAAAAACTGACATTAGCTCTGTATTCTACTTTTTACACATCTATGCTGGTCAGCATCAGTATTCAGCATTCATGAATCCTGTCTTAGCAATGCCATACTAGCTCCTGCCTCTATCTGTGCCCACTTAACATGAGATATTCAGCACATGCACCTATAATAGCAGATGCACAGTCCTAGCCTTCTTGGACAGTCAATAGAGAAGGATGGCTCCAAAGAAATTATTTTTGAATGACATTTCATGGGTTGCTGTAAAAGGAAAGCTGGAATGACAATTGGCTTCAAATTGACATGCATCCAAAATTCTACTGCATCATTTCAGGGAGCCCACAAACTTGAAGAAGACTACAGAAGCTACTGTTTACACAGATAAGAAGTAGCTATCAGACCTCATGTAGCTATCTCTTACCTAATATTTTGCAGTTTATGTGTAACCATGACCTATTACAGCTTCCTGGTATAGAAGAAGAGTCACTTTCTCCCCTCAAAAGGTGGGATTAATTTATTTCCACTTGCACTTTCATCTCTACACACTGGCCCAGCTTATGAAGTGGGAGTAGCTGTCTATATCCTTGGTACCTTCAAATCCCTGTCCCATGGTAAATCTGCCTCTGGCCATCATGGCAGTGTGTGAGTTTAGGACAGGACCTAGCGGGGTTATATATAAATACTTTTTACCTGGGATTTCAAAACAAAACAAAAAACAAACAAACAAAATCCCCAAAGCAACCAACAAAAACAAATAAACAAATTAACAAAACCAAGAAAAAAAACCCACCATAGCAACTTGCAAGGCTTTGCCTTCAAAGGAAATCCCACATCCCAGAAGCAAACGTTACCTGATGTAAATGCAGACAGGCACTTTTACGTAATTTAGCTCAGCACAATTATCAAAGGATATTGCTATTAATGTGCTGCAGGAAGAAACAGTACCTAACCAAGCACCTAACAACAACATGTTGTGATCCATGGATATAAACGACCAAATAAAATGAAAGGACGTAAAAATGTCACGGAAACACCAGCCGTAATCTAATGTTGTCAGTGCACTGCACACACACCTTGTAATTGCTAACACATTGGGCCTACAAGTATTTTTTAGACAGGGGAGTCCACTGCTTCTGTACATTTTTGCCCGAGCTGCTTTTGATCCCTAACTATTGATTTAAACTCTTCCATTGCTTCCTTTGCCCAGTGAGATATTGATGAGATGATATCACAGGGTGAGGGGAAGGCAAATGGGGCTATTTACACACATGCCCAGCAGATCTATTTGCAAACTTTCGGTAAATTAAGTAACGCAATAAAAGTTCTAACCGGCTGGAAGCATTTTAAGCTCTTCTCTTTTCCTCCCAGCTTCTTCTGACACACACGCTTCTCCTCCTTTCGCGGCATTAAACTGCTTTTCCACTTCCTTTACAACAGTTGGAATACTTCCCTTATGGGTGTCAGGATCTTTCGGGGAGGTCAGAGGTTGCCCTGCAGAGGAAATGACAAGCTGTGAAATGTAAAAGAACAATTCCTTCCACATGTTTCCTTGCTCCAGGAGCAGTAAGGGGTTGTCGGCTAGCATCACGATGGGATGGGCCAGGCCTTTGTCTTAGCAGTCCTGTCAAAACTAATTTACTATTAAAGACCTGCGCAACTGTTTAAAGCTTTACAACCCTGGCAAGTTTCAAGGACTGCTGAAGCCAAGTGGTACAAACCAACCTTATTATTAACAGCCAGGCAGACAGACAGAGGGAAGACAGACCAAAAAATGCTCTAAATTGTACAGTAAACAGAAAAATTGTACACCCAAAAATGATCTCTCTGTATAATATTTATTTCTGTTATAAGCTCGTAGTCTGAGAACTAAAGACATTTCAGTGATTTTAACTTTTCTTCTGGTTGATGCATAGGGCACAGGAGCCACATGCACTGCTGGTAGACAGCAAACCTTGTAAGGGGAAAGGAAAAACAAAGTTTAGTGGGAAAATGAGCTATTTGCTCATTGTAAAAAAAATTAGTGCCCTTAAAACCATTCTCAAACAGCTGCATTTTTTTTCTTTATGCTCCCTTAGTAGAGCAGGGTGGACAAGCAGACTTTCTGGAAAGAAAATGTTAGACATCGAAAATCTGCATGTAGGTGTTTAGTCCAAAGACAGCTGAGGTAGTGGGAGTCTTTCTATGTGACAAATCTACCCGGCAGAACAATAGCAACATCTCTGCTAGCCTAGACACTGGGAGCAGTCTAGTCATGCTAACACAACACTGTACCAGTTCTATTATAGCAAGACCATCCTGCTGCTGGGACCAACCTAGCCTGACTACCTTTGAACACTTTCCCTGAAAACCTTGTCTGATAACACCTCTCCTCAACATAGCCAGACAAAGCAAAACTCCTGTCTTGATTTCACACTGCAGTGCTTGGGATAATTTCTGTTCAAAACAAATACGCAATTGCTCATGATTCTTTAGGTTCACCAAAAAAACCAAAAACATGGCACTGAAAAAGGTAAAAAATATTCAGTATCTTAATCCTCCTCGGTGATTCTTCCACCTTCTTCCTTGTAAGCACCCTTTTTAGGTCTTGAGTGCACATCAGTTATGCTGGAACAGTGTTGACCGTAATTCTGGACTTCAAAATGACCAATATTAAAGTGGTATGAGTAAGCTGACTGGAATGAAAAAGGTTTTTCTTTGGTTCTAAAAACTACAGAGGATAAAATCATCCCTAGCTTTCCACTTGTCTGTTTTATGTGATTGCAATTTCTGATGGGCACAAACAGGTGTTTGTGTGTCAAGTCAAATCAACAGCACAGCTAGAAAAGCAAGCATTTGGAAGAAGGTTCTCAAAAAGTGCACAGCAACACTTCCCAAATGAGCCTGAGTCTGACCTAAGAGTGTTTGAGCTGGAGAACTAGTATATGAATGCTATCCATCTACTTTTCTGAGGATGAAAGAGCTGCCACTTCCAAAAGAGACTGTTATGCTGATGTTTTGCACATGTGAATCCCCTCTTCTATGGATACTAAAGTCAAAAGGGGTCTCACTGGATTTCACTGTGAGAAAGAGGGTTTTCTGGATGAATTTGTATATCTAGTGTTTATATAGAGATTCACGCTTTTGAAGTTTTCATGCATTTTAGCAGCCTGTGTTTAGATCCAAGCCTATCAAGGCAACATTCCTGGTAGTTGCATTAAATTTTCCTGCCTAAGATGCTTCTACTAGTGTTGTTACCACCTTTCACACAACAATAGATAATGAATTCCACATAGAAATTGTCATTTATTCATTGACAGAGACTGTTGATCCCTTAAGGGGATCAACAGCAGATTTTCTTAAGAAAAGCAAAGGATGGTGGCAGTGAAAACAGGTGTCTTCTGCCATGAACCTCTTAGAGAACACCACTTCAAAAGACTGGAGAGAAGATATGGTTTGGACTAAGAAATGCACTAGGTCTGATAACATGCTTCTGTGATCTACAAAGGAGGTGGAATGGAAGGCAGTATGTTGCATTTCCCTGCATTGTGCTCTGGAATTGTGCAGCAGGGAAGGGCCATACCTAGCCAAACACAGAGCTGTGGTTTAAAAGAATAATGTAGCCTGGAGTTAATGGAAATAATATGAAGGTTCTGTCTTAAGCTTCTAAAACCAAGACAAACTTGAAGTGAAGGTTAAAACACCATCTCCTAACCTGCTTTATTTTGCTTATATGTTGCAGTACCACATCTGGTATTGATATATAAGATCACTCACTATTTAGACTACTGCAGTAGAGTGAGTTACAGAGCACACGTCTTCGTTTAGATTGTTCTTGCTTTCTCTGGTTTGTGTCTCAACCTTAATGTCACTTTAACAGAGCTTCCCCCTCCCCACCCCAGCTTTTGGTGGTTTAACAGATATAATACTGTATTTATAGGGCATATCAATGTGCGACAGCTTGCCACAGATCATAAACACATTTTTCTGCTGGAAATGTTGAAGTTGTGATTTTCACCACGTGATCTCCAGTTCTCTAAGGTTTGCTCCTTTAATTGTAAATAGCCAGAAAGTCATCAAGCTAGCATTTAATAAACTTTTAATTTGAAATGGATTACCACATGTTGTGTTTGTTTACCCATTATTAAATCTCTTAGCAACATATCACCAGCAGAAACAGCATACTGTAGCACTGCATAGATACATTAAAAAACAAACCCATGGGSGATATTGGCAGCTAATAATATCTTTAAAGAAGGCTCCAAGAAAAATAAATAGATATAAGCAATATCAAAAATTACTCCTAAAAATTTGTTAGCGCAAATCTGTGTGGCAGGAAAATTGAAGATCTTCCATGATCACTTTATCAGCAAATTTCAGAGGTCTGCATGCAAAATAAGACGTACACTAATGCCCTTTCTCAGTTCTTAAAACACATCTTTCTAGACTTTTCAAACTGAGCATCATGAGTTTTTCCAAGTGTTTCCAGAAAGTCTGACCTATTTAGCTGCATCCTGTATATGTATTTCCAAATGCATGTGAAGATTGATGGTAGGACCAAACAAGTTTGATCAGTTAAGAGTTTGTCCATAATTCTCCACTGCTGATAAGAGTTACCTGCAATTCTACCTTTTGGATCTGCTATTCATGGTTTGCTGCATCTCAAAGCAACTGAGCAGATATGTATAAGATATATGACAATAAAAAGGACCTTATTCCTCAGTACAGTGTATGTTTACACCTCCATGCTTCTGGTGTCAGGGTGGTTAAATAAAAGCCTTTTGATCACAGTGCAGTTGCTGCTTAGCCTAAAAGCATATCAGCGTAAACCTCATTTTCTTTATCTCCTAAATCATCACTAACTGCCAGAAAAATACTTCTACTGGCCTCTTTTCTTGTTATACTTCCAGACTAAGCTGCCCATTTACCATGCTAAAGATTATTGCTTATTATTGCTGTTCTCTTTCTTTCCTTTCAATATCCTCTTCTTTCTCCTCACATGTCATCTACAGTGCATCACTAGTGCTGTTCTCAAACGCCTAAGGAACCTCTGTCCTGAAGAACTAAGTCTCTGTTTCAGACCTGCTCGTAATGTTCACACATACACTACAATCTATGGGTTGGCTACATCCTTCAGTTCATTAAACAAGAGAGTATATAGAAATATCTGTATAGCAAAAATGAATTCTTTTAGTCCATGGCAGTCTGATCCCATACTCTGAAAAAACAAAAAAGACAGCAGTGTCCTGCAATTCTTCTCATTACCAGATTTCTACCAGTAGAGGAGTAATTTGTGAGTCCATTGCAATATGGTCAATCCTGTCTTCAGTGTAGCTACATCAGAAGGTTCACAGAGGCCAGGGAGGATGCTCAGTCTAGAAGGAACATCCAGCAATTTTCTAAGAAAGCTTCTGGTGAGGTCTGCTGTACACAGGCAAATTATAGTGGTCTTTCCTATGGGTTACACCTGGATTGAATTGTAACAGAATTTCATAGGAGTAGCATAAGGCATGCTTCTGATGCCAGAACTATCTTCCTGCCAAATCTGAGTCCCTGTTGTAGCCCAGGGAGGTGCGAAAGTTCTTCCATAAGTAGACCAAAAATCACCTTTTTTTTTTTCCTCTTCCCATAAGCTTGTTGTCATAAGCAGCTGAACTGTTATTGCTGTGACATTCCAAGCATTATTCAGCCTTAAGCTTAGGCCAGCATGACCATTTCATCCTCAGCAATGAGGCTGGTTTAAATTGCTCACACCTGAAAACAAAGTTAAACTGCCTCAACAAAAAGAATCCCAGTATTCCTGCTATAACACATGTTGGACTCATATCTGAATGAAGAAAATCTAGCTTAACAAGAATAATAATGACCAGACAACATTGAAATGAAACTGTGGGTTGCTCCAGCGAAAACCTGAATATAAACATCAAAGTTTGACTCCATCACCTTGTGGTCCAGACTGTACAACCTTCTCCGAGACGCCATTCTTTGCAGCAGAGCTTGAACACATGAGAAGTTCATGTGGGAGATGAAGATGCGTATCACACTTATTTTGCTTATCTGAATCCTGTGGTAGTCTAATTATCTATTAGGAGATTTAAAAGAAAAAAAAAAACAGACAGTGAGGAATTCCACAAAGCCAGAACATACTTGTTGTACTCTGTTTGTGAACCCTAGAAGTCTAAGATGGTGCTATGAGAATTTTAGGAAGTTCTTGTTTCTCTGTACTCCATTTACTACAGTTTTCTCCCATATAAGTTTCCCATGTAGCTCTTCCCCATGTTTACTGACTAAAGCAGACATCCCAGTAAAAGGGGAATGACCCACAATCCAATTTCAGGAACGTACAGGAAAATACAGATACCTGCATTATATGCCACCTTATACATTGATTTGAAAGACTAGTTTTGCATCTTTGGGATCTTCAACCCCTCCTTCCCCACCCATTTGACTCTTCCAAGTTGTTATTTTTTTACCATAGCTCTACTATCATTATTTCTGACATTCTCTTTCCTAGCATAACTTAGGTATATTTGTTGTATAAATTCTTATTTCTCTATATGATTCTGAAGCTACTTTCACTCTCTTTTACTCTTGGTAGGCCCAAAATTGAAGATTACCTGAAAATCATCACTATAACAAAATTAAAAACTACACTTTCTATTAAGTAAGTCCACATGTTATAATAGAGATGCTTTTAAATTTCAGTTTGGTAAGTACTTTTACCTGAACCAGATGAGTATAAAAGAGGTAGAAGTTTGAGATCTCGTTAAGATTCTGAACGAACGAACATATCTCAGTTACAATAAAACCCTTAATTTGCCCATCCAGACACAAAGTTTCCACTGGAGAAGAGTTCTTAATTCATGCCAATTTTCACTAAAGACATACAAAAATTATCGCGTCTAAATTACGTCCAAAAACTATTCAAAAGCAAGGTTCCTACCACAACAAAGCCTTGCTTACTACCTAGATCCCACACAAACAAGTGCAACAATATCATAAACAATATTATTTTATCTTGTGGCCATACAAATGCATCTCTGTGATTCAGTAAAACTGTGAAGGAAATTAACATGTACGAGAGGCACGCTCAACCTCAGAATTTGAACCTCTGATCCAATTATTCAGCATCCCAAGCAATATTTTTATATTTTAAATAATCCTAAAATCTGGCTGCAAAATATGTACTAATTTCACGTAAAATTTGGAGATGCATGTAATCAAGATATTTACTGGGTAGGCTGAGAAACTGCTTTTTGGAAAGACAGTTTTTATTTTAAGGCTGACAGAAAGAAAGACGAATCTGTTCTGAGAAACAGTGACTAAACAAACATGCCTAATTTTTTAAAATACAAACCTGAAAGTAGAGATTGCATAACCAATGATCCAAGTCCTGAGAAATAAAATTTTCAATTTTTTTGAATCGGTCAACTTTGGAATCATAATGGCCTCTGAGGAAGGGACACTTAAATTTSCCCTCCAAAGCATTAAAATTATTATCACATAAGGGAAAAGCTCCCCATCCCACTTCTCGGTCAATCCATGTATAGGTCCCACGAAGAAGGAAGAGTTCAAAGAGAAGTACCATGCCTGACTTCACAGCTTTTCTGCGTGGTAGAACCTAGCAAAGGAGGAAGAAAAGATTTATGAGTTACAAAAACAGCACAAAGGAACTGACTTTCTTTTATCATAAAACACCCTACAAACTTCATATCTTTTGACCAATTTTGCATGCTAGAACAATTAACAACTCTTTCCAGCAAATCGTGTTTTTGAACAATTTTGCGCTCCGACAAAAAATACTGTGCTTTTTCTTGCATGGTTATTTTGTGACTTCCTTTTTTCTTTCCCTTGGCTTTCTGAAAGCATTCATTTTCTGTCTTTACTTACCAGTGGTGGAAAAACATTGCCGCTAGAAATCTTTAAGACAGAGAAACAAACCAACTTGGAAATCTGAGGTGTCCCTCTGAGGGCTTGCTGAGATTCACCACTGGATTCGTCTTGCAGCAACTTTGGAGAGTTCATCCAAAGACCCAACGAGAACACTTGCAGACTTGCCCCTCACTGAGTCACAAACTCTTCTCCACCCAGTTCTGGGAATGATGTTGGTACACAATAGCCTTCCTCTTCTAAATTAAAGCTCTTATTGCAAAGTATGTGAACCTCAGTGCAGGGTTAAAAAGGATTTTGAGGTAAAAAGCTCTCAGCATACCACAGACTGGCAAACACTGTTTACACTTTTCATAAGATAGGTAGAGATATTCTTCTGAGCAGCTTGGAGATGTGAAAGAGGGTTACCAATGCCTTGGGGCCTGGAGCAATTGTGTTCCCATGGCAAAGACTTGAAAACTAGTGGTGAAGAAACACCCTGAAGTAATGAACTTATGTAAATCCCTCTGTAAGATTTTGGCGGATACAGAAGAAAGAAGGGTAAACACCAAGAAAAAGCAATCTGGTCCTATGCCACAGTTTTAATTGTTTTCTTTAATTAAGGTGGGGGTTGACCCAGGCCCTGTTGAACAATTCTAATACATTCAAAGGACAAATAAAACAAAACCCACACAAAAGCTAGAGCATGGAAGGTGATTACCATTACACCTAGGCTATCAGCTATGAAGGGTAGTCACTTTTGGGGACAAGGGAGCAAATACATCAGCTACAGCTCTCACACAGAGAAACATCTGCTTCAACACTACTCCTACACATTCTCCTGAGAGAACTGGGACTGCGTAATCTCTTAAATAAACAATCTTGGATGATTCTTTAATAAAGACAATGTTCTGTTATTTGCATTTTTCTCATATTTTATTGTTCCCATTTCAGTCCTTACGGTTCATAGCAACAAGTGCCTTGGTACACTCGACTACTCAAGATTACCTTGCCTTCCAGATAAGGCAGAGAAAGAGGAGCCTTTTCTCCTCACTGTGAACYGACACATACTTGCAGAAGGCCACAATATTCAAGATCATCAAAAAGCACCCTCAGTACTTTTTGAAACTCAAAAATAAGACCTCCAAATAGAAGACATCCTTGCAAACCAATCACCCACTACGAACAGCCTGAAATGCCAAAGTCTTCTTAAATTATCAAGGATTTCCTCAATCAGAAGGCATTCTACAGCAAATAACCAGCCACAAATCTTTACTGCTTCAAATATCTCTTTATGTAAGTTCACATCTCAATACAGCTCTTTCTTGATGTATATATTTGAATACAAGCATCACTTTTTTTATACTCTTGACTGAACAGTAGGTAAGACAACTGGCATAACTCAGGTGCAGCCAAGGTTTTTGTCTCTCTTTTTCTGCAGCAGCCAAGGGACTTGCCTACACCAATAACTGCCATGTTAGGAGATGATAAGTGTTCGTAGTTGTGCTACATTCTGTAACTTTTTCGAAGAGGTGAATATAAATTACTATTTCTAATAATACACCTTCCTTTTTGAAGTTATATATTGTGATTAGATAAGAGCAAGGGAAAGGAAGTCATTCAAGGAAATCTTTTAAAATTATAAATATTGTCATTATTATGTAGGTGTACTTTATATTAATTATGTAAATATATTCTAAGACTTAGTGTAGGCTTAAAATGAAACAGAAGCATCTGTTGAAAAATGCCATAACCCTGTGGCAGCTGCTATTAAACCATTAACAGTATCAGGTTTCATTTAAACCAGATTTACCATTTTCTGTAACAGCCCGTGGGAAAGCTAAAAACATTAGGCACAAATTACTGACAAAAGAGATCCTTAATCAAGCCATACATTTCATTTGGCTAGCTGGGTGCTAGATAGCAACCTCTGTGCTACCAATTAAAGGTGATGGTTACAAGGCTGTGATCAAAGACAGTTACCTGCATTATCGAACAATCCTAAAGCATTCGGAGATGAAATCACTGCTGTATCCCAGCATCCTTTTCAGTTTCTCCCTTGTTTCCCAGACTTACTCTTTTCTTAAGAACAATTCAACAGTATATGCTTCTCTGCTAGCCTGCCTATAAACAGACAGCGGTCAAGCAGATGGTGTAAGGATAACCATTGTGACTACTAAAATTTTATTTCTTTGTTTCTGGTTCACAGTTATTCTTCATTTGCTTTAAGCCCTTATCCTGGACCTAGACTGCAAACTCACTTTTTGGGACTGAAATATCCATTTGCTTACAGTTACAGGAGCTGGATGTTGAAACCATCCCATGATGGAAACATAATTGCAAAACATAATCAAGAATTTTATAAAACATCCATCTGCTACAAAGTCTGAGGTTGTAAGGACTATCATTCTGGGAGTCCTTATGCATTAACACTGGGTGCCTGACCCAGGTAGGACAGTGTCACACAGCTTACACAGTCAAATAAAACATGCCCATCAAGTAAGAAATTTCCTTCTGTTGAATCCATACAAAAATCCCAGCCAAGTCTCTGCCTGTTACTCTAGCCAGCATGCCAAGCATTCATGCAGGTGCCTGTGGGCTTTCATTTCCATCCTGAAGGACACTGGGAGTGTGATTTATATAGGACAAAGTGCTGTCTAGGAAGGGATAGCCAGGAGGAAGCAGGAGAGCTTCGAAAAAGAGGGAGGTCCTATCAACATCCCTGCTAAACCTTTTCCCATTGCCACAATGAACACACATCTCCGTCACAGCTCACTGTCCCACACCCGCAGGGGCAGAAAGCTTTGGGAGAGAGCTCGGCCTTGTGCCACCTGCCCATCATTAGCCACCTCCTAGGCAGTGAGCCTGAGTTGGGATTTGGGGCATGGCCAGCACAGCCCGCAGGCATAGATGCACAAAGGCATTTAGGCACAGAACTCCGATTGAAATCCATGGTCCTTGAATACCTGTGTGCCTCTGTGGGTTTGGGCTGTTGTGCTCAGGTACAGGGCAGGGAACAGCTCAGGTGGATAAAGGAGGAGGATGGGGATCAGTAATTGCTCTCCTTCAAGAGACTCAGAGCAGTGCCTGGGATAGACAAGGCACAGTCAGCTCAAACTGAGCAGTTTGTTTTGATGGATTGTTTTGTTTCTGAAGAAAGAAAATAAAATCAGCAGCTATATTTTCCCTGCTGGTGGTAACTTCATCTGAGGCACTATCTGATAAATTAATCCACAAGCCTGCACCGACATTGTTGACATTCAAAGAGCACATACTACATAAGGACAGCTTCCTGGCTTTTAATGGGTCTACTCTCCAACGCCTTACCTCAACATTTCCCCTTGCTCAGGTAGAATTTCCATTGAGGTCTGTGAGATACACAGACTTTTAAAGGGCTATGAAAACATCAAGCACCCACTTTTTACTAGTGTGATTTCTTCTGCAAAGAGAAACGCGGCAAAGAATAAATAATGCTTGTGTGTGCCTGCACAGGCACAAGTAATTCTTCTTAGTCTGCAGTTAACAGTGTTGCATTTAATTGAATTAAATCATAATGAACTAAAATTATCTCCTGCCACTATTTCTGAATTCAACTGTTTTATATCAGTTTTATTGTAATATATCTTACTTCCCCATATGCTACCATAGTTTCACTCTATAGAGAGAATGAATTCTATTTGAATATTTCAATAAACAGATCCAGTGTGAGGTTTTGGGGGGTTTTTGTCTGACTTACTCTTGGGCTTTAACCTTGTCAGAGAAGAAATAAACTTTTGCTTCTTTCCTCTGCACGTTCAAATGTTTTCAATTTAGAAATAAAATGGACAAAATTACATTACTTAATTCATATCACACAAAAATTTGACCAATACAACTGACACAGATTAAAGTGAATTAAAATATGCAAAGGCAATTCGATATTTATTGATTATATAGAAGAATCTTAAAAAATACCATATAAATCAACAGCCCATCATTTCTGATTACGAAGACCACAGCACATGAATCTCACTGGTGTGAAACACCGGTAGAAATCCTCTTAAATAGGAAGCAGTTCCCATCACTAACAAACAGAAAATTACTTCACTATATAAAATGAATAGTGCTGGAGATGAGGATGCTATTGCGAAAATAAGGTGGAGCTTTCACATCTAGAAAGCTCTCCCTGTTTATGTGCAAGGCCAGCAGATGGGCAGAGAGAAGGGCATTCTTAGGAAGTATTTGTGTAACTCTGAAATTTATAAAAGGCCAGAGGGGAGGAAATAGAAACATGGAGTGAAGTAAAAATAAAATATCATGTTATTAGGGCTTTTCCAAAAGTCCCTATCTATCACCAGAATGTTCTGGAATAGCTGAAAACTTATTTCCCCAGCTTTCCATCACTGCCTGTCTTGGAACAGGTATCTGAATAAAAATAACACACAAATCAGGGAAGGACCATACAGTGCCATATCATTCATTTCCCCACTTTTTTTTTCTTTTCCCTGTTCTCTAAGAGAATAGGCCTTTCAAGCCTGACATAGGTCAAATGACTCCCCGACTCCTTTCCCTGCAGCTTGCAGATCTCCTTAAGCCTTTAAGCAGTACCACCAGCTCTTCTGTGACCTAGCCTCTCTGACAGCAGAAGAGTACGGACCAGAAGGTGTTGGGCCACAGCACACAAGCTCAGGCTCACGGATGATCCACCCAGAGCACAGGACAGCAGCATTTGCAAGCAGTCCCACAGTGGTGGCAGAGGGCAGGATTCCTCCTGACATGCTGTGCCAAATGAGCCCAGTGTCTTCCCAGATCCACACCAAGTGCCCCCATGGAAACACCTGCCCTCTCCCATGCTACCAGAGCAGCGACAACTCCCCATTGCCTGCCTTTCCTCTAGGAGAGATAACTCAGGCCACAGTTAACTCCAGAAGCATTGCATGCAGCACAAGTACCTTACACCAGAGGACCAGAATCTGGCCTTTTATCTTCCCTAATATAAGGGAATAATGTTTGCATTCTGTGAGCTTTAGCCTCTGCATCTGTTGCTAATTGTCCTAGCACATCTGCTGCTAATTCTTTTCTGCTCTTGGACCAGCAGGGAGTAGTTATGTATGGTACATCCAGCTCCAGCCTCCATGAGCACTTCTGGTGATGTACTGCTGGCCTGGGTGGATTCTGACCTCATCCTGTGAGGGAGAAACTGTCTTTGTGAGAGGAAAGCAGGAACCCCAGTTCCTTCTCCTGACACTCTCATTCCACTTATTTATTCCCGAGACTGATTTCAGCACGGTCAGAGCATGAGTTTCCCAGGATAACCTGGGCTACAGACACGAACCAGCAGAGTTTATTTCTTTGGTGTCAAGAGGACACGTACTTTGCCCAGAAACCACTTGGAGCCAAGGAGTCTCATGAAGACGTGGCTCGTTCGGCATGCAGGGCTGAGTCACGCAGCAGTGCCGCTCTGCCTGCCTCGGGCTCCAGAGCAGGAGCAGGCAGCCTGCCTTTCCTTTTTGTTCCAACAGCTACTCCATCTCATGCCTCTTCCCTGATGCTGTTCAGGATTCCTCATCACACCTCAGGTAGCAACATGTTCATCCATAGGCTTCAGTCCAGCCAGGGATGCAGCAATGCTCACTTCACAAGGGAAGCAGTGCCAATGTGGAGTTCATGCTCCTTCAGCATTTCCTGGATGGTCCAGACTCATCAGGCTCTGCTCTCTTTCCAGGAGAGGAAAGGAAGACAAACTTCTGAGAAAAAATTAATTCTTCCTCATGTGCTCTGCTTCAAAATCGCATGTTTAAGCAGGATCACTTTTTGTTATTCGGTTGCATAAAGTACTCTTCCCATTTCTGCAGTACAAGTTTGCAACTACCCTGCTCATCTTGAGTTCACAGATAATTATCTAAAATGTGAAACGCTTTAAAACAAGATATGTTAAGGCAAAAAAATAAAACATTTTCTGAGGGTGTTTTGCTGGTTCCCATGACTTGAAGATATGGACCAAAACACAGTTTAGGTCCCTTTTCACAGTTCCAGACTGTCAGCTCTGGTGAGGCATGGAGCTGCTCCTTTTTCCAGTCACAGAATTTTTTGGGGGGGCTGGCATTTATTTTGTAGTTGTTGTTCTCAGTTGTTTGGGGTTCACTTGGAGCTAAGGATACAGGCTGCATTCTGCCTTCCTGCTGATTTGCCCCAGATAACGTATGACTTTTGCACAACTATTGTATCCTATGGCTCACGTCAAGCTCTCTTACAGATATAATTTCCAATTAAGTAGGGAATAAGCCATGGAGTGGTTCAAAATAAAATGTTGTCCCCAGACACTTTTGATGTTTAACATATGTCTGCTAGATTTTCCAAAGCAGGCTACATATTTTCCTCTAGTCAGATATGATGCATTATAATACAGGTCACATTTCTCAGGTTTTTGGGCAGCGTGCATTGGTCTAAGGTGATTCAGCATAAACAGTACATTCCAGCAGGTGTATCCAAGACTCCTGCACTGGAGCACAATGCCTAGACAACATGTGAAAAGTAACTCAAATTAACCAACAAAAACAAAACCTAGGGATAAGTAGTAACATTTTGGATATGTAAATAAATTGCACAGTGCTAAATAAGGTAGATGCAATAGATTCTAATATGTTTTGTGAGAATTGCTCTGAGAACACGCATTTTGAGGAGCTGTTGCAGAGATATTTAACAAATGGCAGTCAAAGAACAGACCCCCAAATAAACTCAGATAAACAAAATAGAGGCAGTAATAAGTATGTATTCTTGCTCTGTGAAAAAAGCATCAGACCTGCAGTTTTCAAATAAATACAAGCATCTGTATAAGCTTAGTTCTTGAATTTACCAAAAGGTTCACGTAGCACCTTTTCATCCCAACTACAAATAATTGCATCCAGAGAAAATTTAAGTGGCTCTCATTTTGAAAGTCCTCTGGCACTGCCAAACACTGTCTTTTTTTCATATTGTATCAAACTCTTATGTTATGTCCTATAAAGTGTCCTAGAGCTAGATGTTCTTCATTTATGCCAGCATTTCACTCAAGAATAAAATAAACCGGGAGGGGGTTGAGAGTCGAAGTGGGGGAGAGGGGTTTGTGGTCTACTTTTCCTAATGATACCTTGTTTTGTAATTATTAAAAGCATCACAGTCCTTAGACAGCTGCTGACATACAGAAAATAATGTCCTTGAAACTGTTTGTTTCATCATATTTTAAGAATTAATACCTTAGGTCATGTTAATCAGTTTCTGATATATGTAGTTTTCGAAATGCACTTCAGGGAAGAAAATGCTGGAAATGACTAATAACAACAAAGATATGAACTTTACTTGTTATATATCTAACTCCAAATGTGAACATTACCAAAGTACTTTGCCATCTGAAGTATTTAGGAAGCCTTAAATAAATAATAAATCCCTCATTCAGTGAAATAGAACATCCTCTTTTTCCAAGCAAAAGAGTTCAAATTTATTAATTTTGTAGCTATATTTTAAAATGAGTGTCAGGCCCTGCTAGATGACTGCATGATAAGTGTCCTGAAACTTCAGGAAAAGGCACTAAATTTTTCACAGCATTTGTGTTTCATTTTCAGTATAATAAAAATATGGTGCYCTTTTAATAATGAATAATAGATCTCCTGGTATGATTTACATGAGTGGATTAAATGTCATGTTTGAAAAGTTGCTGTTTTATTCATATTGAATTTCCCTCAAGTAAAACAAAATGGTACCCAGCTACTGTTATAATATCGCTAGCACCTCACCACACAGATACATAAATATTAACCAGTTGATATACTCTTTAAAAATCCTCAGTTCTGTGAACTGTTCTGTCAGCAATGCTACCTCTTCATGCCTATGAACAGATTTAGTACTATCCCAAGTTCCAGGTACACTGGGGAAAATGTGTAGGACCAGTGCTTACACACTTCTGGAGCTCACACCTTTTTTGTTGAAGTGCCAGTTTTGAGAGGCTCACAGGGAATAAGGATCTATGGCAAATGTGTGCAGGAGGACCAGGGTTAAAAACCAGTTTGGGGAGCTCCACACTGACATAATTGTCCCTGCTTCTGTTCAGCACTGCTGGAGTGACGTCCCAGGTGACTGGACAGCATAATGAATGTTTTTTAAATGTCACTTGCAGGCAGCCTCATTGGCTTATAGTGCCTTTCGCAAGAGCTGAAAAATTCTTATCTGGACTTCCGGTTCAGAACAAAAACTCACTTCCTAACAGGCAAATTTTTTTCTGGAAAAGTGTTTCAGAAATTGCAAATACTTCAAATAGAAGCATATTCCTTAAAGGTTCCTTGCTTGTAGGCAAAGTTGGCAATGTACAACAAAATATTTTGAAATACTGAATTTCAGCTATGTTGAAATTATAGCTGAAAATATTTTTTGAAAGGAAGAGAAGCATTTTTGTCACACTCCAACTTTTTTCTATTGAAGTCAATGAATATTTTGACTCTGAAAAGTGAGGATTTGTTCTTATTGTTGTAATTGTTTCAAACAATTATTTTAATGTCTACTGAACTTAAGAAAAGCTGGCAAAAAAAACCCAAAAAAACCCAAAAAAACAACCCAAGCACTTTCTTTTTCTAAGTGAAATTAAACTTTTGCATACAGCAACTCATTTGTGTTCTTCAAGTCATCATTAAGATGGAAAATGTAATCTGGACTTGCTAACACTGGGACATAATCCTGTGGAGTAAAACACTGTACTTTAAACACGGTGTGAACAAAAAATGTTTACTGACTACTTAGGTCTTATCTATAGTAGGATCTTAGCCACCATGAGAAAGAAATAAGGAAGTTATACTCGTAAAATCCTTGTTCTAGTGTAAAGATGATGCAGTCACATCAGTGCAGGTGCTGCCAAGGACAATCTAGTTGCATAAGTGCCTTACTAGATGCACAGTAAGCATCTCATCGCCTTTCCTATCCTCTCCTTACTCAACTTTCATTCCAGACCTGAGAAAAACCTGGCAGTTAAGGAAGTTTATCAAAAGTTTAAGAACAAAGCTTCTTCACCACCAGTTAACCTATACTGCAATTTTTTAACCTCGAGTTCACATTGAGTTTGTTTTATAATGTAGGTGAAACTTCAAAATAGCTCTCACCTTGCCTAAATCATACAGCCTTAATCTATTAAAGCCTAAGGTGCACTTGCACAAACTAAATATATGAATTTATCTTAGAAAGGCTGAGTCTAAAACAAGTCCCCTTCAGATCATGCTGTTGGTCGCTATTCCTAAAATTGTAAAAAGTCATTCGAAACAGCAATTGTATTTTACCACAATCCAAAGCATTCATACGTGTTTCATTCAGCATAATTTAAGGAAAATAAATTACTTGTGTGACTGTCTGGCCTTACTGAAGGATAAATAAAATTCAACTGGAGCTATTAGGAGCCTCTGTCTAGTATGTAGTCAGAGGTTATTGGGGGAGGTAGGTTGACAAACTAAAAAGGAGGACAATGAAGGAGCGGAAAGAAGGGAAGCTGGCAAGCTGGAGCAAAGAACATTGATTAATGAACAAAAAACATTTTTGAAAGGTCGGGTGTGCAAGTCAGACTAGCCCTGAGGCACATCTAACTTACATGACCAGCACTTTCTGTACGCAGCAGGTAACCCACACTGACACCAACTTTGCCGACATGACAGGGTTATTATTTTTGGAAGGATGTAGTGTTCTGGAACAATTTCTCTAATATATTAGTTAAAATTAGGCTTTCCTTCAATATCAAGCATGCATGTCTTCATTTTCACCATGTTTACACTGAACTCCTATTATTATTCCGGCCAGCGGAAACAAAAGCATATTCTTCRTGTGTGAGCACTTCTATTTCCCACCCTGTAACATATCCCAGGGCAGCAGTGCTGGCTCATGTGGAGCTCACCACTAAGACCTCACTACTTACCCAAAGTTTTGTGGTAGATGCTAACCACCTGAAGCCTAAAATTTGGCTCAYATCTCAGCACACACCCTAAGGGTTTCTTTTCAAACATACCTTAAGGTTGTGCACCAATACCAAGGTGGAAGAACAGAAAGGCAGAATCATCCAGGGTACAATACATTCTGTGTCTTCAAAATGAGCTGGTGGAGAAGCTTCTCTAAAATTACGACATTAAGCTTTTGCTTATATTATTATATTCATATATTATATGCTTATATTCATTATATAGCAATGAAGACAGGGAATTATCAGAATGTCCCGTAATCCAACATCTCCTGGTCCTGTATTTTAAATGAACATGCCCACAACCTACACCCCAGTTCACTAGATTAAACTTCAGGTTTGGTGAAGATGCTAATTAAATGTCCCCTGTGAGGCTCCGAGAGAACTTTAAAGCAAACTTGAAAATGGAAAAAGCATCAAAGATCTAGGAGAAAAGTGATACTGAAAGTAAGATCAGGGCATGGTGGAGTCATTCAGTGCCCAGTCTTCTTTCAAGACAATACCTCATCTCCAAGGCAAGTAACCAGGATGCATGCATCCTGCCTAGGAAGGAAGCCCAGCTCAGTGATTTCTTTGATAGATGCATGTATTTGTTTTAACATCATGTGAAAGTCACATTCACAGTTTCCCTCTCTAAATATGCAATTCCTTTCACACCGATGGCTGTATTTACAGACACTGTTCAGTATCTATTACAGGTGATAAAAAATTAAAAAGGAAAAAATGTGACTTAGCAGCACTTTACATGTGACAAACCCAACACCTGAAATGACCTATCTGCAAGTAACTGAAAGGATCAGTGCCCAACGTAAAAGTTGCCTTATCTGAAAGCTCTTTGGGATAGGGGCTGTCTGTCTGCTCTGTATCTACACAACAGAAGGCCTGGAGGAGGAAATCTACCATTCAGGTCATACCATAAAATAAATGGCTGAAAACAGAAAAGACCCCTCATTCTACCAATGCCACATAACACGCACCAAAAAAAACCCCACCGTGAGAGAGATGAAGGTTGTTTTTCAAACTGTAAAGAAGCTTCCCTGTGCCAGAGAGTTTATCTGAGACCAATGTTTCAACCAGCACTAGGCATTAGCTACAACAGTGAGCAACTGACACACAACAATCCTGCCATGCACAGCATGCTTAGGCAGGAAAATATGTGTGCCTCAGTCGCAAAAGACAGAATAGAGCCTCAAGTGTTTGGGCTCCTTCCAAAATAATCCAAATGCTGCTTTTTTGGCAAATGGGGGTCAATGGAGCTAAAAACTCACAGAAGGATTTGGGCATTCATGTGTTTATATACACCCACTCATTCATTTATTATTCTAAAGCTACTTTACAGAAATCAAATTACATAGCTGACAAGCTGCATAGATAAGAGACAATAAAAGTAAAATTTAAAATTAGCTGACAACACTATATGATGTAGCATATATTTGGCACTTTTAAAGTGAGTGATGAGGGCTAACCTAGGGGGAAAAAAATTGCACCTTCCTAAATTGCACCTTAAATTATTAAATAAATTATTAACATGATGGAATGCATTAAATATATAAGCCCAAAGGAGAAAGAGCGGATGTGTTTTAACTTTCAAAGCAAAGACAGCATATTTATGAAGTGTTGCTCACTGTCTGGATACTTTGTCCAAAGTAGATTTCAGTGTTGTAGAAGTTTCCACCATGACTAACAGGCTGCGTCGTCCTGGCCTGAGGCTGCTCCTTCAGTTCAGGCCACTCCACCAAGGCACCACCTAAGCGGCTGAGAACAGAAACTTTGAGAGTGTAGAGGCCTTTAGGCACCTTATCTTTGACTCCCCTCAGGCATCTGAAGTGAATTTCTATTGGCTGCGGCATCTTGGAGCAGTCAACCTAGGGAAAAGACTCAGAGTTACTGACCTGGGCTGGGCTCACTTTAACCATACAATTAGCAAGGACAAATTTCTTCCAGAAAATAACTACTGAAAAGCAGACAACATGCTTCTTGTTCAACCTGCAATTACCTACTGCTTACCAAGGATCTGCAATTAGGGAGGTCAAAAGTCAGAGAGATGACAGATAAAAGAAAAAACAATAAAAATACTACTAATAAAATGTTTGGCATCCTTGGGGGGAAGATGGACCTGGTGAAGTATGACACCAGAAGACACTACTCTTCAATAATGAGGCAGAATTAACTGGAAAATAATACCTTCAAAAATACAGCATGCTTTGCAAGACAGGCACAATACATGATGTGATGAGCAGGCTGCAGGCACAGAGTGAAAGACAGGGCAGGCCATGTTTTTATACCAATTACTAGCCTTGCCAAAGCTATTAGTGCTCTGTAACATGCAGACTATCCTTTCACCTTCTTATTATCATACAATCAGATTCTCTTAAAAATAGTAATCAAAGTGCAACACGTGTAGAGTTTAATAACAACTCCCTACAGGCGCCTTTATTCCAAGTCCAGACAAAAGGAAACATCTGCTGCTTGCTGTTGACAAGATGTTGTCTGAGTTACAGAATGTTTAGTATGGAATAAATGCTGCCTACCAGAAATGCTCTTCTGGTGCTTTCCTTGTATGCTCAGCTTCTCAGCGTGGGGGTTTGTGGAGGAGAACAGGGGAACAGACACAATGGCATGATCCTTACACAACCTTGCTTGAGTAATGGCGTCTATCCCACCATGCCAGCAGATATCTTGGTGCTGACCAATGCAATCTGCAGAGTCAGGCCCACAACGGGAAGTACCAGTTAGGCCCCAGTGTTGACTTGAATGGATAAAATTGCTTCTGCGATAACTAATTATGTAGTGCTTAAAATCAACAATGTTACTTCTCTTTTCCCCAAGAAATCAATTTCTTCCATTATTTTGACAAAAGACTAGTGCTAGGTCTTCTTCTTTTGGTGCAATTGGATACAAGAACCCGTGCCATACTCCAGAATCACATGGCTACCTTGACTACTAGGTTTAGTGGGCTCACAGTTTAAGCCTACAGTAGCTAATAATCTCTTCTTTAATCCTGTCTTGGATTTATTTTGGAAGAGATAGCATATTTCCATATAGATAGAAAGCTTCTGGAATTAAATTAAGCAGTTAAATAAACAGTTGAATTTGTTAAACTTCTTTTGTTTCTCAACACAAACCATACTTAACAACTAATCTGAATGACAATTATTTTCAGCTTAATTAGAAAATCTTAATTAACAATGAAGATTTAACCTTAATATTTTTGGTTTCTGAATCATATATAAAAAAATTAACATTATATGAATAAATAAGACAATCTTTTTAAACCTCAAGGCAGGATTACTGATGCAGGCAGCCTTCGTTATTAAACACATTCTAAATTAAACGCCTCTATGAATTTTATACTGAAATATATTGTGATAGTTTTGCATGCCAAATGTGACATTTTGTATTTTAGATTCATCTTCTGTAGTAATTTTGGAAATGTCATACAAACAAAGATTTTGTCATTTACCAATGGAATTACTATGCATGGCCGGTTAGCCATCTCCTTTCTGGCTCTTCTGGTTGTTTCAAGTCAGCAAGCCATAAAAAATCTTTATCTCTCTGAAACACAGCAATTTGGAAGATAATCGAATAGTGACTGGGGGGCAGAAACGCCAGTCTGAGGAATTATACCACAATCTCTCTTGCATTTACAACCTTCCTCAAAGCGAGTGTCAGTCGAGTAGGAAAAGGAGATAGAAGATTCATCATATTTCAAGCCTGTCTCATTTGCATGGTGGCATAGCTGTCTCATCTCCTGCTGAAAGACTTTGCTTGGCCAGCACTGACAAACTGTTTTGAAGAACTCTTGCCATGCCCAAATGATTCATCATTAATAGCTTTAGACATTCTCTTTAAGCATATGGTTACTTTTGCTCGAAAGCATATTTTGAAACCTGCTAAATTCTATCCTCTTAAACTATGAAAAGAGAAAAAAAACAAAACAGAAAAGAAAAAAATAATGCAATGCAATTGATCCAGTGATTTAGCAGTTCACATCAGGGGAAAGGGCACTCATGGAAAACCTCACCTTTCTGCAAGGTCCTGCTGCTCCATTTAATCCAGTATTCACATCTACAAGGTTACCAAAGCTGGCTACCACTTCTTCTTTTCCACTCTCCTCTGTTTTCAGTAGCTGACTTCCCACTCTGCAGAAGTTTGAATGGGAAGAAGAATGGAAAAGAAATGAACTACAATGCATACACAGAAAGCACTCGCTGTCGGAAATACATCAGTTTGATGTTTTCCTTGAATATATCATAAGACTTGCAGGGCACCCAGGAGAAACAACAGTGTGCTAAAGCAGAGAAATGGCTAGGCTTCAAAAAGCAGCATAAAAAAAAAATAACAAGACCAATATTTGTCACTCTGTGCCACAGGTCGATATAAGGAACCCGAAGTTTCACTGCTTGTATCTATAATCAGCTCTGTCTGGCACTGGGGCTCCAGATCTAGGTTAAGAATATTAGAGTAGGAAGCCATTGCCTCTGTCAATACTTTGAGAACTGATTGACAGCTTCAATAAACTTGGGCAGGTTTTAGGAAACCATTGATTCCCTTAGGACTAAGTTGCTTTAAACTACTGAAAAAAATTAATTATATTTACAAAATCTTACCTTTTTTTGTTGGTTTTTTTCCCAACAAAAATCTTATAGTTCTATATGTAAATCTCATATAATTTATAGATCCTCAAAAACGTCTGATATGTAGAAAAAAAACCCCTATAAATAAAATACATGCACATACACAAATTTTCAGCTGTATGTGAACCACTAAACCTTCCTTGTTATTTACATGTGAACTTATTTTGTATTTAAAGTGATTTGGGAGGTAATTATGTCAACTCAAGTTGTTGGGGTTTTGTTTCGTTGGTTTTTTTTTGAAGAGAGGTCACTACAGCAACACAGAACACCAGCAAACAGTGCAAGAACAGCCCCACACTGGATAATCCAATGCTGCCTTGCTTAGTCCACAGGATACACAAAAGGCACAGTACCCTATGGAGAAAACCTCGTTCCTGGAACACAGCAGGAGCAAATGCAAAACTAAGTCATTTACAATGAGCACTATAAAGCTGCATGCTTTGGCAATCCCATCCCATCTTTCAACAGACACAGAGCCATGAGTAATTCCTCTGTTCTTAAGTGGCATCAGCATCTAAATATTATTGACCCTAAGTAAAAACATCTGTAGATGCTCTGCTGGCTCCAAACCACATCAGCTCTTGCTTCCAAAACATGCTTTAGGAGGCAAGGAGGGTCAGTCGGTCACACCAGTGCTGGCGACGCTCCAGCCTCACTGGCAGGTGGAGCTGGGGCAGGCCCAGAGAGAGACATGGTGGCTCTCAGAAGCTGGGGGCCGAGCAGGCTGGTCATGGCTGAGGGCCAGCCCAGTGCCACGCCGGGGGTCAAGGGAACTGCCTCCAGCTTGCTGAGAGGAGTCACATGGAGCTAAGGAAAAATCACTGCATCAGCTACAGTTGCAATGCAGGATTAACTGGGGTGTCTATAACAGGGGCATCAGAGAACAGGCTCTCTTGGGTTGCAAAGCAATGCACTCAGTTATGTTTTTAGCCACAAAAGAAAATGCTATAACTTGTTGTTCATTAAAATAAAAAGGAAAGAAAGAAGCAGAAAGAGAAGAACCAAGACTCAATACCAACATTTCCCTAGACTGCTCTTCTGAAGCATTCCTTCAGTATTTTCAGACTTGCTTTTGAAAAATTCAACACCAGTGTCTTCATTCTCATTTTCCTCCTTTGCATGCTAGGTGATGATATGAGAAGTCTCCACATTTGTAAAAATTAACATGCTCTTTATCAAGAAAATCACGGAGACTCTGCAATCATGCTAAACATCCCAGACTCATGCACACATGCTACTTAGGTAACACACAGTTCAAATTCCCCTCTTCTGAAACAGATGCTCCTGTCTCCAAGACCCTGGCACGCTGCTACAAATCAGTTTCTATTCAGACCTTGCCCATTTCTTTTTCTTTCTTTTTTTTTTTTTTTTAATACATACACATTTATATCAGTAAAATTACCACTGGTTCACAGCTAAACTGTTTCCCTGATTCCTCTGCAGTAGAATTGTACCACATAAGTGCCTAAGCAATAACTGAATCAGTCAGAAGATCTGTGTGGATGCTAGTGGAAATAAAGTACATAGAAATTTTGCCCAAGCTAGGACTGATGAGAAATAAGAACAAGATTCAAGTGCTAAGGAGTGAATACTTGAAGCACAGGGTAAACCGCCTTTGAAGTTTTATCCCTGAGCTTCAGTCAAGTCAACTCGGGACCAGCTGTTCTAAACAGAAGTAACAAAAGATGGTTCTTGAGGGGCAGTAGCTAATTCATAGACCTGAAACATCTGAGAAGTTAAAGCATTCCTCTCAAGGAAATAAGTTGTTTGGAACTTTGTACTTACTTAGCTTCTCATGATGGAAATTATTTCACTTAATTTGGTTAGAGTTGCATTGACACAGGGGTTCATTAGGACACCCATTTGCTTGCAATTCAATTTAAAATTAAATACACTTTGTTGTTGATTTTATTACTTTTAAACTACTGTATCTATTGCCTTTATTAGCTGCTAATATACAATTATGAAGGTAAATAGTTTTCATTACTGAACATCAAACATTTAAATAACTACATTTGATCTCTTTTCCAGTTGCACCATTTTTCTCCTTTCCCTCTTTTTGCTGGGTATTAGATTGAAAAGAATAATTTCTTCAGGGATGTTAGGCCTCTTTCGTGCTCCCCAGCATGTTCGTCAGCTGTCACAGCAGAACATAGCTTCCTTTGCTCCATTCATGAGGGCTATTTATTTCCTCCATTCATTTCTTTACAGGTAATTTGATGCATGTATTTATCCGAGGGTCATGTATAGCTTGATCACAAAAACTTTGCTCCAATTCCTATTTCCTTCACTCTCTAAGGGTAATTCAGAGGCCAGGATGAAGGATGCTGGGAGAAGCCATTTGGTCACCTTTTGAAGTGCATTGTGTACCATTTAAAAATTACAGCCCAAGCTGGGTATCTGAAAACAGAGGTAATCCAAAACAGAGACTTCTTTCACGTGCACAGGCTTAATTTTTCTAGGCCTGAGATCCTTTGTTTGGGAGAAGTTCCATTCATTAATATCTGTAAAGCACTGAAAGATCTTTAGAAGGAAAGCACATTAGATGGAAGTACAAAGTAGCCCTTATCTGACATACCTTTGAAAGAGTTCATGAATCCTGGCTCTCCACTTTTGTTTCTTGTGGTGAGAAGCTTCCTTGTGGTGCTTTGAGTCCCACATGCCAAGAAAAAAAAGAAAAAATTCAGAGTTTATTTCCAAATGTACAGAAAGAACATGGAAATAAAAGCAATAAATGTGCAATTTTCCAAAAGTCTCCCTTAGGTGTTCTGGTTGAAGGTTTTCAGAAGCAATGAGGAATTTTAGCCACCATTACTTTATTTCATTATTTCTTCCATAACTTTTTTCTGTATGTTTTCCCATTACTGCATTACTTCCAAGAGAAACTAAGCTCTCATCTTGTTTTAAAAGCTTTTTTGGCACAATGTATATTTGCACATGGTAGTGTCCTACAGTCCTTATTATTACAAGACCCACTGACACAGTCATACATAAGCAGACATACATTTATGTATGTGCAAGTGTGTTTGTACACACACAACAAAACACCACACACAAAGCACTCAGGCATAGACCAGAGAGCCCACGACTTAAAGCCTTGCTTTAAACCCACTCCAAATCTTGATGCCTTTCTTGTCTCACCACAATTGTTTTTAAATATTTGGTGAGAGCGACTGGCATTTTTCGGAGGTTACAATGTGTGGGAGGCTAACTCACATGAGCAGCCCTCTCCCTCAAGAGTTCTGCAGCTCTCCAGCAAGAAGCTGGAGGGACTGAAGTTATTTCACTCTTGCACAGCAAGCTGGAAAAGTCATTCCATCGAGAAGCTAGCATCAGCATCTATTAGGCTGTGTTCTCTGTGCGAAAACTCATAACAATAACCATGCTGAGGGCTGTACACTCACAAAAACAAAATTCTTCCCCCGGACCTGCACTGTTCACAGATCTTGCTGAATATTCAAGGACATTTTGCATGTCTGGATGTTCTACTGGTGTCCCTGAGACCGACATAAAATGTGAGTACAACACTACCAAGCCTCAAAGGCAAAAAATCATTTTGGTAGGGAGAAGATGCAACAGTCAATGGAGAAACCTTCCCCATCAGGGATTTCATATCTGGCTGTTAAATTGTCTCCTTTCTTCCAAATCTCTAAATTTTTTTACAAACTTCTGGCTGTTTGCAAAGAAGCTTGGAAATGTCTGTTGAAGACAGACAGGTAAGTGTCCTACTTATTTCTAAAATGAAAATTGTCAGAGTGTAAAAGGAGACAGAAACAACAAAAGCCTATGCATGCAGCTTTTAATGTAACTTTTTAAATCCTGTAAAATTAAAGCAGAGACAACACAGTTGCCTTAAACAACAATGTGATTTGTTGGCAGTCCCAGCAGAGATCCTCAGATGGATGCAATAAATTCTCCAGGTCCAGGATCACACCTATACAATTGCACAGGTGACGCAATC
This sequence comes from Amblyornis subalaris, assembly GCA_018881555.1. Classification (NCBI taxonomy): domain Eukaryota; kingdom Metazoa; phylum Chordata; class Aves; order Passeriformes; family Ptilonorhynchidae; genus Amblyornis; species Amblyornis subalaris. Next base: position 4,155,611 of record JACAXG010000006.1, read on the forward strand.
AAACTAGCTCAAAACAAGACCCCCCAGCTCTCCCCATGGCAATAGTGTCGTGGGCAATGCTTCCTTCACCACCGCTCCTCCATTAGTGAGAACCAAGCCCTCCTGCTCCTGGACAGCTTTTGGCTAAAATTTACTAGGATGCTTCAGAGCGGGGAGCAGGACCATTTCTCTCCCATCCCCGCTAGCACTGATTTTCTTTCCCCAGACGGGTAAATCACCACCTACACCACTTTCCCAGGAAGGACTGGGAGCTGGCTTTGCTCTGAAGTCCTGCTCCAGCAGAGGTGGTAGCTGTCCGGTTAGGGCCATCAGACCCACCTTGTGCCACTTCCCACAGTCCAGTGGGCTGCAGTCATCTGGGAACATGTCAAGAGGTTTCAAGTTTTGGGCTAAGGAAGTTAAAGCTAAAGGTCAGAAAGTGGGAGTCGTGCTTGGTTCACATTTTTTCTCCTGGACGCAGCTCTTGGTGATGCCTGTGAAAGCTATTTTTGACATGGGCATTTAGAATAAGAAATAAGATGAAATTGAAAACTCACTTCATGTAAAATATCAAGTAGCCATAATATTACAACACCACTCAGACATTACCACTCTAGGCTTACTCTGAGCCAGTAGTAAAGATGTTTTTTTAAAAAAATTGATTTTATTACCAGACTCCCACAGCTGTCCAATCCCCTTGTTTATCTTCCTAATCTTAATTAAATAATGAATATTCAAAAGAAAATATGAATCAGGCTTCTCTGTATGAACTGCACTGTTTTCCATCTCTGCCTCTGAAGTGGCAATGGGAATATGATTTAAAACTATTTCTTCTGGATCCTAGTAAAATATTTGTCACAGTGTGTCATGATAATTTTTAAAAAGCTCTATCATCTACCTAACAAATTTGTTAAGTTTATTCAAATCTTATTGAACAGGAAAAGTGCAATGAGTCATGGTTAATATTTCTTTACCTATACTAAGAAAAAAAAATATATCAAAAATTCAGTGCTTAAGGTCCTATTCAGAAAACCTCTATGAGTCTGTAATACATCTTCTACATGATTAAAAAAACAGGAAACTTGCTTTAAAATGAATTATTCACCACCTTGAATAAATTTCCATCTTTCCTATTTGCAAAACCCCAAAGTCAGTTATGTAAATTTTAACCTACACTAATTACCTCAGGGGTGTGCAAGCTAAAGGAAAGTAGATGCAGTAGCAAAAAAAAAATCCCAGACATTTCCATCACCAGGAAGCAATTTAATAGAGGAAAAAAATGTGTAAGTTTTCAAAAACAGAACAGCCCATATATATATATATATATATATATATATATTTTTTTTTTTTTTTTTTTTTTAATGCGGAATAGTCGTTTCTACAATATCCCTTGCATCAGAGCTTTACTGGAATAAACCAAGTGCTTTTTCTCAATGGCATATACCATAGCGAGGCGCTCGTTTCTCATCATGACACCAGCATTGTCTAGACTGCAACAACGACCCATTGTTGACAACGGGCGTTCCCAACAAGAAGGCATGAAATGTGGTTTAGCTTCAAGTCTGTATAGACATTGCGGGCCCCTTCAGAAAATGAGTGGCTAAAATCTGCAAACCGCTCGTCGGGGAGGTGCTGGAAAAAGCGGGGCGTTGTTTGAAGGCAGAAGGGCTCAATCACAGCACCACTTTGTCCTATSCCCCGTCTTGATAGCTGTGAGCCAGCTCCTTCACACGTCTTTCTCGGTTTCTTCATCAGCTGTCCTGAAGTCTAATTACACAAATGGCCTATCTACTGATTTCAGAGAGCGTGGTCAAGACCGGGACTTGAAAAAAGTCTTTCAGTCTGGGCTCAGCCTGGACACACACAATGGTGAGTATTGTTGCTACAAAGACAAGAACATGACCTGACACTACTAATCAGTGCTGACTGGTTATTTTCAGTGTGAAACTACTTCACAAATGGCAGGACTTGGTTGTATAGTACTTTTCAATTTGGAAAAAACGTTGAAGAAAACCCTGCCCAAACACATCCTTTCCTCTTGAAAGAAAGCCCACAAAATTCAGCAAAGCTTTGACGCAAAATCAATTTGGTTTTTATTGTTTAGCAAAAATGGAGCATTTAGAGAAAATATTTACACACACACACACACACACACACACTCCTTTTTGGTCAGTCCTAGCACTGGTATTACAGCCTTCTTGCAATTTAAAACAGCCAGTGGAGCACTTGATGAAATCACACTCCCTGCAAGGAGTGCTGTGGGGGTCTACCTTCCTGCAAGTCCTCCTCAACAGGTCAAGGCACACCAGAGGCAGCATGGAGACACCACCAGTGGGGTCTCCAGAAGCCTCCCACTACCCCACAGAGATCCCACATGCAGAGTTGGTGCTTCCACTTCATTCCACTACTTGAGATGTCACGTTGGCACATCACAGTGCAGGTGGTGCTGTCTTTTTAGCTGTAAACAGATGCCCAAATGAAAGCTTTTACTTAAAATTTCCATCCCTGCATCATAAAGTATTTTTCAGTGATGGAAATCCTGCCCACTCTATTTTCACAGATGGGAGAAGAGAAAGCTCACCGAGCAAAGTGTCAGCAGGACTAGAAACAAAACCCAGATCTCTAGTCCCACTGGTACCTCCTTCACAGTCTGGCTGCTGTGTGAGATTCATTCCCAGTGACTTCAGTATCTCATACACTGTATACCACAAAATAAGTTTAAAAATGAAGAAACTTTTGAGATAAGGAAAAAAAAGTGTTGCAAGAAAAGTTAACATTCTTTTCAGGCAAATTGAAATCCTAAGAGACTCCTCCACTCCATGCTAACTATGGAGATAGAGACATCACGGGGAAGGGAGGCATTCAGAGGTAAGCGAAATGAGTGCCCTTCATTGAAAGCAAAGACTCCAGCAGCTGGATAAGGCCTGCTCTGAAAATTGCACTACCTCTTGGAATTTGTGTGACCTTGTCAAGGAGATGGCCACAAACCAGAAGGTAAAGTTGTGCCAAACCCTGGACACGTGACAATATTATTGATGGTGCACTCTGCCAAAAAATGTGCCACAAACTCTTGGATGTTTTTAAAGAGAAAGAGAAAAAGCATCAAATGACAGTCCCTCATGACTGTCTTTCCAAATAGTAAATTAATTTACTCTTCATGAGAATAAAATTAAAACTTAGACAATTGAGTGTTTTGTAGCAGAACTCAAAGGCTCTTTTAAAATTATACTGCAGAACACAAAATGAGTTTACTTCAGTCATGCTACAACCTTATAACACTGAGCAAGAAAGATACATTTATTGACAACATTTTAGGCCAATCGTTTTGATAAATCTGTAAAGCACTGCGTTATCTCTAACAATGCAGTGAAGACAGCTACCAGTCAACACAGGAAGGCAGTGTTCTAATTTTGAACAGATATGGAAACTAGATCCAGCTGTAAAGTAGGTGTGATAAACAAGGACCCGAATTTCCCCAAAACTCAGAGGTGTTTTGATGCAAGATGATAGTACTAACAAATTAAAAGAACTTGGATTTGTTTAGGATACATTGAGAAAACTGCGGAGGGATGTCTGCTGCAGAGCTACCCAACTCGTGCAAAACAAAGATTTTGTCTCTCCACCCTCAAAACAGTGAACTCATTCTTCTCATTTCTGTCCTGCTGTGCACAGAGAGATCACCTGTAGTTTCTTCAGAATCACCAGGTACTACTTCAGATCTTTCTTATTTCACAGTTGAGATGATGTAGCTTCAAGGTCATAAAGCTTCTATGTTCTAATCAAAATCTAGAGAGTGTTGTAAGTGAATGCAAGGCTATTTATCAGAATGTCTGACTACCACAGCCAAGCATTGAAAACATGCAAGGCTGAAATGGCATTTGCCACCAATAAAGAGACTATAAGCAGAAACATCTTAGCCTGTCAAAGTCCCACAAGCCCAGATGTCTCCAGACTAGCCTAGAAATCACCAGCTACTAAGAAGATTTCAGCAATTTTAGCCTAAATAGTGAGATATAAGGGAATATGCTAACAAGATATAATGAAAGACACTAACCACATTTTATTAGGGAACACATTCCCTCCAGTATAAACTCACGTAGCACGAGCAATGCCAGTGAAAGCCAAAGTGAACTATGCCAATCTATAGATCTAAAATAATTAGTTTACATTAACAATGAAAAAGAAAGAGTGTTCATAAGCCATGTAATGAACTTCAGCATTTTACAATCTTTCTCTACTTTCTGGATACTGACAGCAAATCGGGACACAAACAACTGAAGGGAAACTGAAAGGAAATACCAATCGGAAACACTGAGGGGTTTTTTTTGTGGTTTTCCCCCATTCTTCTTCAATTTAAAAATGTTTTTCAATTTCAGCACAGAATGTTTTTATTATTTGTGTAGCCTTTTCAAAGTCTCTCATGAAATTTTACTCCTTTAATCCTCTTACTCTTCCCCAAAGCAGGTATCTAATTTTAGGTCTGTTTTGCAGATAGAGAAAATCTGAGTCATAACAACTAATTTGCTTGTTACAGCCCCCCAAAAAACTCATTTTCAGGTCTGAGGTTACAGTCTGTTTCATCTTTTTGAGTCCTCATTCTTTTTTCTGACTGTCAATAAAGTATTGCCTCACGATTTTGCCTCCATTATAATTGTAATCAAAAAGCATAGACTTTAACTTTATCCAATAACTCCTACTTGTACTGCCTTTCACATCATCTTCTGTTTCAAGTGTGCAGACACATTTGAACACTTTATAATTAAGAGAGACATTCACTTACAATTAGTATATGAAAATTACAGAGAGGGAAAAGATGCTTTAAGTACAGTTTACTGTATAATTGTCTTAAATGCAACAGCAGCAATGATGAGTTGCCATGTCTAATGATTTTCCTCTGTAAAGAACAGACCTCCTCCTGCAAGACCACATCCTGCTCCATAGCTCTGCTGAAAAGAAATTCTTTCACATATTCAGCCGAGATTCTTCTCTGATTTGAATGCTGATATGAACAATTGTATAATAGCATCACAATATGCTGACACAACTTTGGTATATGTTCGCATCATAGCCACCTAGTCCTGAAAGCTGCATCTTGTCTAAGGGTCTGGCACAGGAACAAGAGAAAACAACTGTGCTAACAGCTTGCCAGCAGGCTGAACAACACTGATGATTTTCCACCCTTGTACTAAATAAATAAGCATACATGTAATGCAACTGGACTCTCTTTCCCAGTATTTCAACATCTAATGTAACTGGACTCTCTTTCCCAATATTTCTACATCTCTCAGCTTACAGTCTACCTGGTTATGTTTCCCACTAACAAACTGATATGAACTCCAAAGCCCTTAAAAAGTCAGGTTACACATGGAAAACCCAATACACCTCAAGAGCAGGAGGGTGGACTAAACAGGCTCCAGAGGTCTGGTTCTTCCCCACCTGAATTAATCTGTTCTATGAAGTAAGGGTCAAAAGTACCACACAGCATAGGTTCCACTTGACAAATTCAGCTCTACTGCAAGACTGCAGAAGCAAAATATTCCAGCATTTAGAGAAATTCCTCTCTCTGCAGCTCAAAATCTGTGAAGTCTATTAACGCTGCTAAGGAGTCTCCTGTCATAAAAGTAACCAAAAGTAGACTAAGCTACACCTCTGACCACAGTTTGGCTCCAAATGTATTAAAAACATGAATAAAGCAACCCTGGGGGGAAAACAAATAATTCTGGAGAATACACGAGCAACTAAACATTTCTTTGTATTGTATTTATTTCTTACAGGTTTGTGCCTCTATCCATCAGTAATGCTCACTCTTTCCTTACAATCCTCATCTGAGTTCTGCTTCTTTCAACAGGTGGCCAGTACTTGATGAAGTCTCTTAAGCTTTATCAGGACTTGGCAAACACTGATTCTCTTTGAAGAATCTTTCCAATTGCCTCTGTTTATTGAACCATAGAAATGGACTTCCTTACTGGAGTTTATAGTAGGATAATGAGCCAGAGAGCTGACCAGTCAGATTATCTTAAGTAGCAGCAAATGCAGTAGCATCATTTACAGTAGCTGTAGGATTCATTGTTCCAGCTCAATAGAACATCAAGAATTACTTCAGTTCTTTAATTGCCCCTCTGATCTTAAAGTGTGAAAAAACACAGTAAAAACTAAGTGAACTCATTTTTAGTGAAAAACGTAAGAAATATAGAAGATTTTCATTGCTTCCATTTAAATATTTACTTAAATAAAATTCATATAATTCCTGAACAAAGCAATCAAAAAAGTATTACAATTTAAAAGAGCAACTATAACAATATTATTGGTACTGTGACAGCACAGTGACAGACCATTTACAAGTACATAAAACATCTTTTCCACAGTTTTGCTTATGTGGATGTTAATTTCCATGCTCTCCTTTCAATCCTTCCACTTCTTAAAAAAAAACGTGAAGAGTATATCTGAGTGTCCAGAAGCAATTAGGTAGGAACCTTAGAAATTTGGAGGGTTCCCAGGCTTCCCACTGAGGAAGCAGGAGCAAGCCTGATAGGATAAAGATATTTAGAAACCTCAGGTTGCCAGCCTACAGGGAAGAGAAGTCCCCTAGCTACACATCCTGGCATCTTCGTCAGACTATGGGTCTGCTCAGTGGGTGCTGACACACATCTGAGGGCCATGGACACTCACTAAGCAGGACATCAGAGGTCCAAGGGACAGAAGCCCAATATCCCAACCTTTGGGAAGTTTACCTTTTGTTTTTTGCCCTCAAACATAGGTTTCAGCGATTTTTTTTTTTTTTTTTCACAAGTCCAAGTGCAGGCTACCTGGTAGAACTATAATGAATTMCATGAGTTCAGCCTAATGATTGATTTTGAAAGAAAATTAGGTGCTAAAGAAGATACCCATAATCCCTACTATATCACATAAATAAAATGGAAACCATTGTACTAACTGACTGTAGAGATGCTTTGACACTCAAATAATGAGTGTAGCATACAGGTAGCTTGCCTAAAATGAAGTCTCCCACTTTTAAGACGTGGTGTAAACGAAACAGTGCCAGCTTTTGTGTTCTCAACCTGTAATTCCGAGGTGAAAAAAGGGAAAAAAAAAGAAAAATAAATAAAACAAACAAACAAAATCCCCTCACCCCAACTCATTTGCACATGACACTCATTTAAAATCTTGGTAAATGCCAAAATGTAGTCAGGTTTCGGCTGAGGAAAAATCACCTTCAACTCCGCATTGCTTTCAGGTGCATATATTCCTACAAGGATTATACTCTAGCAGAACGATCAGCAAGGACAGTACAATGCTTAGCAGGCTAAAGCTTTGATGAGGGGAGGTCTGCAGGTGCCACCAGGATATAAGCAATCTTTAAGGTCCCTTCCAACCCAAACCATTCTATGATATGCTTCTATGACAGTATTTTCCAATAGGGTAGAATATGCAAGCAAATGTGCATTGGTGTTTTATATCACTGAGGTCTGATCCTACTGATTAAATTCATGATTGGAGAGTAAATTTACCATCTTACACAGTACCAAACTTCCCCCATGTGCTATCCACTATTAACCAAAGGAAAACTCATCACTCCATCATCATATAAATTGATCTCTGTGACTTGGCAAGGAGTCAGAGCAGTGATGATAATGACCTTGTAAGAGTATTAGATCTAATACCCTGAGGCATTAACCTTTGTTTAACCAAAAGGTAAATCTTTTGATGAAAGACAACATTTTATTACTATCCACCTGCAACAAATAGCTCATTTCTTACCACTATAACTCAACTGCTGGTACCGAAGAGCAAAACTTTCAGAGGCTCTTTGAGTAATTCACATTGAGGTCATGGATCAAAACTGATTATATAGTTGTCATGATCTAGTCCTGCAAGGTGCTATGCCCTGCACAGAGGGCTAAATGTAGCACCGGTAACTGGTAGAGACAGAGGCTATGAACAAATTACCCCTAGTAAAGAGTACTGACCAAGACGCAGGAGGAAGGTTGCCAAACAAGAAAGATGTTCTTGCCTTGCGGGGCAGTACTGATCCTTTCAGTCATCCTATTATTTTTTTCTGAGAGAACCTACATATAATGGAGTAGCCGCTTTTACTGTCTCAGCTCAGAAACAGCTGAAAATCCCGGAGTTCATATTTTTCCATGGCATTTAAATTAATGTACAGCAAAATTATGTTGCCAAAAGCCCATCGAGCGCAATCTCACCCCAGTCACCCGAGGATGAAGTGTTTGCTTCATCTTCAGCAGTTTGTCACGTTTTGAGAGCACCTGATCTTTAATCAAAAAAGGTAAGTGTCATGGTTTGGGCAAACTTAGGAGGAAGACTTGAAGAGTATCCCCTGCAAAAGATAGGGTTCTAAAACTCCCTTCCCCCCCACCTTAGGAATTTCTTGGAGGAAAGTGAAAAAAGCTGTTTATTTAACAAACCAGGGTGCTGGGGGGTGCGATGCAGGCACCAGGGGAAGGAAGAAAAAATAAATAATGTTAGATAATAAATCTCTCATGGTGGAGGAACCTGGATGGATTCAGAGTCCTTTTTTCTGGGTGTGGTTTCTGCTCTGTCTCTCGTTGGTTGCTAGGGTACAGTGTAGACACCCCTCCGGGCCTAGGATGGTGTAGGCCCCTCTCTGGGCCCAGGGTGTAGGCCCTGGAGTTCAGTTGTCTGTTGTACAGTTCCAAAGCAAGAAGGAAAAACCACGGTGCCAGAAAAGCTGTCTTCTCTCCTTGCCTCAGCCAGGAGGCTAGCTAAAGAGTAAAGAGTAAGTCTTTTAACTCTCCGATCTCTCCTGAAAAACACAGGGCCAAGAGCTAACTGAAAAAGAAAGTAAAAGTGCTCTCTCTATCTCTCTCCTGAGAATGACAAAGCTGAGAGAACTAGCCACTAGAGGAAAAATGTAAAAGTGTTCCCTTCGCCTTCAGCTGCCRAAGCCATGGCCACAACAGCAGATGATAAGCTAGGAATGTGAATGTCCTTGAAGAAGTCAAAACACAGCACCTGGCTTCTCGAGCCAGCTTAAAGGCACAGAGTTAATATTTTGCATTAAGCAGGTGACTAGGATATATAGCATCATAAAAGTCACCCCAAGACAGTAGGTCAGGACTATTTCAAGTCTTTCCCTGTACATTTCTCTGCTCTGTAAGATCAAGTCCTTCCCATAAGCACGTGTCCCTGCACTGTCTCATGACAGATGGTTTTCTGTGGCATTCTGCAAATCCAGCCAAACCTGCTCAGTTTCTACCACAACACAGTCCCAAAGTTATGATTTTCTTGCAACAGAATTTATTCTTCTTTATTGAAAGCAAATATCATTGGGGATTTTGAAATCCTTAGGTCTACATGGCAGGCCACATGAAACAGCAGTGCTTTCCAAATTTAAGATTCTTTAATGTGTTTGTAAACAGAACATTGACATCTGCTTAATGCTTTCTTTACAAGAATCTACCAGATCTCCCCTTATATATTTCTTGTCAACCTCAACTATCAGTTTTTGCATTTACAAAACAAGACACAAAGAAAGAAACCATACAGCTTAAAGTTTCAGAGATTAACATAAATCCTTTTTTCAAAAAATATTACTTTGAAAAATGCATCTGCTCTTTCAAAAACATTGAATGAAGGTAATCTCATGCACTGAGCTGCTGTTTAAACAAAAGCCACCCATTTTTTATAATGCTACAAAGCAGAGAAGGAAAACAATGAGCTAAGGGATAGAGAGTTGATACATAGCTATCCTCTTCATGCCAATGCTGCCAGCAAGGCTCCAGTGTAAATCAGGTGCCTCATTGGAGAGAATTTTTGGCAGCCTAAAAAGAAACAGCAGCAACTCAAGCGTGTTTCTGAACCTCACTTATAAAACCAGACTCATTTATTGTAAAGTCCCACCTGGTATTTTTAACCCCTGAGCTCCTGCGTTTTGTTTTCATTTTGTCAAAACAAAGGAATGTGAGAGAGATGTCTATCAGACTTCTTTACTCAGGCCAAGGGTTAATTACTCAGTTTTGTAGACATTTGAAAATATTATGCTACCTTTAATGGCAAAATTGATAGAAGCTTGTTTCAGGCTCACTTTATGTCATTATGGCAGATTAAATTAACTAATCATAAATTATGCTGGCTAAAGTACATCTGCTACTCACTAAACCTGCAGAGAGAAGGGTAGGGTTTTTCCTACTGAATCACAAGCAAATGGCATGCACAAAATTAAAGACTTTTACAAACCAACAAACCCACGTTCAAGCAACAAAAGCTGGAAGCATCCCAACATCAGCAGCAACAGATTCTGAGGACCACGGCAGCAGCTGAACATGAACCTGCAGCTATTGTGGAAAGGCATCGACACTGCAGTGCTGTGGGGGCATATACATGGATCAAAGACTAAATATGTCCATTAAAGAATAAAGAAGATAAATTAAACAAGAATTAGCATCCTCACATTATTGCTAGAGGTCTTTGAATACCAATATGATAGTAGTGGGTTGACTCCGCCTATATGCCAGATACCCACCAAAACCCTCTCTCACTCCCCTCTGCAGCCAGACAGRGGAGTGAAAATGTAATGAATGGTTCACGGGTTGAGATAAGGACTGGGAGAGATCCCTCACCAATACCATCATGGGCAAAACAGGCTCAAATTTGGGGTATTAATTGAATTTATTACTAACAAAATCAGAGCAGGATAATGAGAAATAAAATAAGACCTTATAAACACCTTCCCTGCAACCCTCCCTCTTTCCCAGCTGTACCTCCTCCCCACAGTGGCTCAGGGAGATTGGGAGAGGGGGTTACAGTCAGATCATCACAGGTTGTTCCTGCCACTGCTCAGGGAGAGGAGTCCTTCCCCCTCCCTCCKCCAGCATGGGGTCCCTCCCAAGGGACATAATTCTCCATGAAATTCTTCAGCGTGAGGCCATCCCAAGAGCAACAGTTCTCCACAAACTGTTCCAATGTGGGTCACAGTGCAGTCCTTCAAGGACAGGCTGCTCCAGCATGGGTCCCCCAGTGGGTCACAAGCCCTACCAGGAAACCTGCTGCAGCATGGGCTCCTCTCTTCACAGGTCTGCAGGTCCCTGCCAGGAGCCTGCTCCAGCACGTGTTTCCCATGCGTTCACAGCCTCCTCTCAGGCACCCACCTGCTCCAGTGTGGGCTCCTCCACAGGCTGCAGGTGGATCTCTGCATCCCCCTGGTCCCCCATGGGCTGCAGGAGCACAGCTGCCTCACCATGGTCTGCACCATGGGCTGCAGGGAAATCTCAGCTCCAGCACCTGGAGCACCTCCTCTCCCTCCTTCTGCACTGACCTTGGTGTCTGCAGGGCTGTTCATCTCATGTATTCTCACTCAACTCTCCTCTGGCTGCAGTAATGGCTGCACAATAACTCACTCTTTCTTTCTTTTCTTTCTTTTCTTTCTTTTTTTTCTTCTTAAATATGTTATCACTGAGGCRTTACCAACATTTCTAATTGGCCCAACCTTGGCCAGTGGCGGGTCCATCTTGAAGCCACCACAGGTTGKCTCTGCTGGACATGGGGGAAACTCCTGGCAGCTTCTCACAGAAGCCACCCCTATAGGCCCCCCTCCCCGCTACCGAAACCAGGCCACACAAACCCAATACAATGACATGCATGTTTGAAGCCTCTACTTCCAATGTCACCTCTTTCTGTTGAAAGGGGCTGAATACACCATTTCTGTAGGCTTCTAGGAACGGATGGACATATAGATCACTGATCTAGAAGACAATATAGATTTTACAGTGACCCTCTTACTTTCTGCATTGCAGGATGCAGATGTGACAGCTAATACCATGTCACTGGGACTAAATTCCTTAGCAGGGCATGAAAAACTGAAGTTAGAGATGTGTGAGAGGAATGGACAGGCATTCAAGACCTCTTCATTGCAGTATAAAATATGAGTCTCTCATTGAAAACTCATGGCAAACCACCTCAATCAATCACATTAAACAAGGATTTTCTTTCTTTTGGAATAATATAAGGAAGAAAAGCAGTATTGTATTGTATTGTATTGTATTACATGTAAATTCACATATATAGTTGTCAGTTAAAAAGCAGAATGTTGTTTTGGGGTGACCAGATATATTGGTTCTGTCTAGGAAACAAACTTTGCTGAACACCTCCAAAAACAGTCCAAGTAAGATGATCAGCCGTGTGACCATGTTTAGAGGGAGGGTAAAGAAAATATTGACACATCTATTGTGCTCCTTCAGGTGTCACAGAGCCTCATGATGCTTTCCCAAACATAGTTAAAGTATGAACTCTCAACATATTATAACCTTCTGGAAAGGTGCAGCACTCTCTGTTCTACTCACAGGTTCATACTCCATCCATTCCTTGAGGCAGACAAGGCTCTTAGTACCATCTGAGTCCTTTTCCCTCACGTGTCCCTTCCATTTCACATTCAGTACTACCCATACCTCCTTCCATGCATGATGCATACAGCTATAAAAAAGTCAGAAGGAATGAAATACAGATACAGGATTTAGAGGAAAGCAGTAAGGAAGAGAATTGTGTCCCTCACCATCATGCAAAAGGCAATGATAAGGTTTAGTCCTGCAGTGGAAAAAAAAAAAATCTAAAAACTTCCCCTGAAAATAAAAGAAAGCTTAGATCACCATCAGTCACTGGATAACCTATTTTAAGCCCATCAGAGCCAGTGCGCTGTTCTCATGTTGCTAATTAAAAATGATAGATTCATCAATTAATCTCTCTTCCTGTCCTCCAGTCTTAGTATGAGATTTTTCAAAGGGACAAATGGTCATTAGGTGCCCACAAGTATCATTTCAGCCCTGCAAGCTTGTGCCTTTGTCAACATGAACCTGAACCTGTCTCTTTACACTATGAAATGACAAAAAGAAAACCTTAGAAAGCTTTGCCACCCTGAAAAATAAAACAGATTTAAAATGGGGGAATAATCTTATCCTCTGTACAATGAACATTGCTACATGAATCCTCCCTGGGCTCTGATCTGAACTTGCTCACTGATGAATAAGCCTGTGTTAAATTTGGCAGAGAGAGATGTCCTAGACTTAGTCTCTTGATTGAAACTCAATTGCAATATTACTACACAGCAGTCAGAGATACTCCACTATTTAGGAAAGAAGCAACGAAGGCAATCTATTTTTATTCACATTGAAGTGGAGACAAAGATAAAGGTCCTGCTGTTAGCTTAGCAAAGTGCCAGTCACATAAAGCATGCCAATGAAAATGGTTATCTTTTCCCCTTTCAATATATGTATCGCCAGGCAGAGAAATAGAATTGGGGTGTACAAGGTTAACAAGCCAGCATCATGTTATGAAGCAAGTGATAAAATTGTCTTATAGTTCTTAACTCTGACCTGTTCCAGTGAAAAGCTGCCAAGCAGAATTATGTCATCCTGAACATCTCTCTCAAACTGTTCGATATATGAAGGAATCTCTTCATCTTCAAGCTCCCTGTGAAGGTCACATGCCTTACCGGAGCTGACAGGCATTACGGCGTCTGGAAAATCTTCACTGACGACATGGGCTGCTTGAAACAAAAGTGGCAGATTATCTCTCAGCAAATGGGAGTTCATACACTGGTTAGTATCTTCTCAGTTAATATGTTTGGCCCACCAACACTTTAAGTATGAAATAGCATCAGTAAAACAACTAGTGGGTGCCAAGTGCCAGTACCAGGAAAATTGTCCTCAAGTGCAACACCTGCATACAGGTAAAAATTTAGCAAATTTAAGTTTGTTCCTTAAGTATTTTTAAAAGGCATGCTCTACATTTCCAAGGGCCCTTTGCTCGCCCGAAAATCTTAAAGGGACTGGGATTTGGAACAACTTTGACTTTCCTTCCTGAGGAAGAAGAGTAATAACTGCAATTGAATGGGAGTTTTAGGTGAAGCCACCTCAAGCATTTCATCTTCCTTTCATCTCACCCCAAATGATTGGATTCCTTCCCCAGGTGTATGTGTGCAGCTCTTGACTTAATTAATTGGGTCCAGTTCTGCTCTCACCTACATCATTCCCCTGATTTCACTGCAGTGACGTATGCAGAACCAAAGGGTGTGTTACACACATAAATAAAAATAAATCATAAATCATAAAAATAAATTCATAAAGTCAGCCTTAAGGAGAAACTTTTGTCATTTTTTCAGTTTAAATGGTCATGCTATGTTAAAAAAAAAGTGCATCTTCTCATTGATATCTGCTGCAGTACTAATAGTAGTTTGGGTCATGAACAATTACAACTATTTTTGCTCATGTGTCCACGTTAGGATCATTAAAAAATGACAGATATCAGATTGTTCACATCTATCTTCCTTGTTTCATATTTCTGTGTGTAAGTTTTATAGTTCTCTGTGCCCATCTCTTAAAGAAATTGCCCTATTTAGTTATTTGCTTCTCTTTGTCCATCCTATGACATGAAAGCAGTTAAAAGAGAGGGTTTTTTGTTCACTCTCCTTTGAAGTCTTTCATTCTCTAATGAAGACCAGAAAAGGAAAGATAAAACTAAGGCTATTAACATTTTCAGTTTTGCTCACTACTCGTTGTTTAATGACTTTAATTGTTGAGCCTCCCAAGTACTTAAATCACCTCGGTGCCACCAACACACAGGAAGTAGGGTGGGTTTTTTATTTAATTACAACAGGATACAATTCAAAATCATGTTGGGGGAAATGTACAGTAGATATAAACAACTCAAACCATTACCTTAGGGTACATATCTCTTCATGTAGCAGTTTATAAGCCTAATGAAAAGTGATTTGACCTACAACTATTAACTGCAAAAGCAAAACAATATTTACATTTAAATTTACTGTAACATTAAGGGTTTGGCTAGGAGAGAGAAAATCCAGGAAGCACTGGAAAAAGAAACATTGCCAAAAGCAGAAGATGGAGCATCACTTGTTCCCCTCAATGCTGTGTTGTACACAACGGGCCATATGCTCAGCTGGTATAAATCAGCTGCTTTACTGCTTCCACAGGAGCACTGCAAGTTTACATCCTGAGAAGTCAGTAGATTCCTGTCTCATGATAGAGCAATAGCCAAAAAAGGAATAAAACCATTTGGTTCAGAAAGATGAACATGAAGCAATTCATAAAAATATCTTTTTTCTTTTTTGTGTTTTTATTTTTTTGAGGAGTCATAGCAAGTGAACTCAGTTCTGGTGGAAGACACTGGACTCAAGAGCAGAAGTTTTGTGGAAAAAGAGCAAAAGAAGAGCGAGAGCCATTTCAAAAGTCTTTTCAACGGAAGCAACTGCTAAAAATACAGAGATAAATTACAATTTAGAATTGAAAAATATTTGATTAAAAGACACATATGCTCATTCAAGCACAGCTGGAGAAACTGTTCATTTGCCTGAGTTGGAAAAAGGGAGAGAACAAGGTTAGTTCAGCCTATCTATTCCTTCCACAGTGGCTTTGCAAAGAAACTTCTCAAACTTGGTCAGCATCAGGTTGGTCCTTTCTCAAACTGACCCACATGTTGGAGGATCGAGCTGATGCCCCAGAGCAATACCTGACCAAAACAAACAAACAAACTCCTTGCTGTACAAAAGTAGCCACGTAAAAATTCTACTACTTTTTACACAGAGGACGAAATAGCTGAAAATTCATTAGTAGATCGATAAACTAATTAAAAACTTGCTGCTTCAAGTTGTTAGCATGAGCATCCAAACTTTTCATTGCCTTGGCTGTATTTAACCCTGTGAGTAATACTTTCCTTGTAGTTTAAATCACTTCTCCTCCTCAGCACAGGCTGCATTTGCAGATGCTGAACTGTAATTAAAACAATCTCTCCGGTATTAGCTTGGCTGCTCGCAACTTCATTTACTTCTGTATTTGTCCATCACATAGCAGCAGCTTATATACTGAGACGATAATTTAAAGGGTAGGTTCAGCAGCAGACTACACCTCAGCATGGGTTTGCATACATAAAGCTAGTATAAACTCCATATGGAAAAATTATTTTGGCTACCTGGTTCTAGAAAACTGTGTATAAATTGTATCTAAAAAAGTTCAGTGCCAAAGGCTCATGCACCAGTTTCAGACAACTAAAATTCTGCAAAACACGCCACTTCAATTTTTCAGTTCTTGGCAAAGGACAATATAACAGAAATTATTGTATATGACATTTACCTAGCATCATTTAAAATGTGTATGGATCACGATCTTACATTGCCAGAAATGCAAGGTGAAAAATACACAGTCTACATCTTTAAAAACAACCAATGTCACCTTTTAAGTTGCCTGATAAGATGAAATAACACATACCACAAGAGTGACCAACAGGTTACTCAGCGACAAAATGCTTTAAATATACAATTATATAAATTCTGAGCCATGTTCTTTCCTTTCCTTTGGGGATCATCTATTAATTAGGACTGTATGACTACGTGATTTTTCAGCTCAGTGGTCAAATGAAGAAATGAAGCAGTTCTGTAAGAGTGGAACCAAATGAATCCTAGTTTTCTACGGATTTTTTGATGTCTAATAAGGGTCAAACTCCTATATCAGCTTTTCCCTCGGTGGAGACATTAATAATGCTTGTCTGCTCTGCTCAACTGCCCACTGCCATAAAACTGGTAGGGAAGTCATACCTGTGAGTCTTGCTCCCTGGTAAAAAAAAAAGGTTTGGAAGTGAACAACAAGTTCAAATACTGTGAGGGAAAAACACAGGCAGAAATAAGTACACCCTGATATATGCACACAGACCTGGAAACTGCACAAGCCCCACTTCCCCAGGAAAATCTCTCTTTTCTCGGTTTTCTTCACCCAAGCAAAGTAAAAAATCCAGCTAGAGCAGCGTGCAACTTCACGCATATGCCATATCCACTACGGCACTTTCAAGAGCTAAGAGCACCGAGGCACCACTTGAGACACACGACGGCAGAGGTCTGCACTGTCCCCCACCTGCTGCCCTCACACCTACACAGGGGGCTCTGATGTGCACATGGAGTGTGAGACACACATCCTAATGCATTTGCATGCCCCTGAACTGAACCAGTGAGCAGTGAGCTCAGCAACCGTGACAGCCTCAGCAAGAGTTCACCGTCCACAGAGCACACCAGCTATGCTATTATATTTCTAATATAATAAAATGTTTTAGGGCACCTTTAGGGCTGAGTGAGACAATAACCACTGCTGATTGGAGAAGGTTTCCCCTTCACTCCCTGGTTCCCTTGTTTAGCAGTAGCCAAATACACACAGAGCAATTTGTCTCACTTAACTTTATCCATGCAAACAGCAATGGTCAAGTCGAAGTCAGTTGTCCAAGACCCTTCTAGAGCCAAAGAAAAGAGAAGAACTGCTTCCAAGGTGCAATTTGTCTATAAATGCTATAAATACTGGTAGACAGCAACTACATAAGTACCACCCAATAGACACCCCACGTCAATCTTTCACAAATAATGTTGACTTCACAGCCAAACGCGTTTTTATTTTCATTTATGTTGTTGCATGATAAAAGCAACAATCAACCTRCAGCACTGCTATAATATTTCTCGGCAATGAGGAGCTCCACACTAACACAGAACAACTGAGAGCTTGCTAATAACTTGTTAAAGGTTTTTGCTTAAACTATCTGCATGAATAATGGTTGCATTTTTTTCCCCCTTGCATTTAAAATGAGACAAAATGGGTTTCAAAGATGTTACTGATATGACCAGTGCCAGTTCAAGAGATTTTGCAACCCTAGGCAAACGAAAACGTTTGCCTCTTCTAGAACAAAGTTACTTATAAACTAGTCATAAAACAAGTTGCAGCTCCTGGAGCTCCAGTGCTATAGGCAACCCTCTGCTCTCTCCCTGACAAACTAGGCCCTGTGTATTGCTGAAATACAACAGGAAGCCTCATACAGACACAAAGCACAGAAAACACTTTTGCACCTAAGACCTCTGCTGAAAAAGGAGAGGGGCGATACACAAAAAATACAAGGGCAGCTCTGAGCTGGGGCTTGTACAAAAGTCACTTCTCCCAGGATGAACCAGAGGAGCGCAGCAGACATTGACCTTGCATAAAGGCTGTGATGGTAATGGTCTCATGAATCAACTGGGTTTTAAATAATGCCTCTAAACATAAGTGAAACCAAAGTAAGGCTGTTGGCTTGGGGTGAAGAAATCTCTTTTCATATATTTCATTTTTCTTTCTGTAGATGAAGCATCAATTTACATTTTCTAATGAAGCCACAGAAAACATTTTCTTACTCATCTGTTATTGTAAATCCTTACATAGATAACCGGAAACAGTGTGGTGTGACCTGTGCCTCTGACAAATGGCCCACCCCTTTATCAGCTTAAATAAGGATTTAGAATTTCTACATTTGAGTACATGATATTTCCAGTCTTCTTTCCTAAGTGTGGAATTCAACATGCAGTGAAGCAATCTAGAGAAAGCATGCCACTTAACTTACACTTAAAACCACATAAACAAGACTCAAAACAAAAACATTTGGAGAAAGAGACCTTACAGAATTGCATTAAAATCAGAATCCCTTTGACTTCTGAGTTCAAGGGGATGGATTACCCACTCTCTTCCCCACATGCAGACTCAAAAGAGTTTTATTTTTCTTTATGCAATTGACTTTGTTATTTACCTTGGAAGTCCAGCATCTTGATTTCTTCATCTAGAAGCTTCATCAATTTAGAGTACAGGATTTGCTCATCAAATTTCACAGGATCTTAAAAAACAAGAGTGAAACAACTATTGTTTCTTCCTGTAGTATTTCAGGAAATATTGTTTTAAATCAAAAGTAAAGATCTAAAAATATGAAAGTTAGGAAGTCCTTTGACACTTAAAGACAGTTTTCACAGTTTCATAGCTGAGGATAAAATTACAGTCACCTGTTCTATGAAAGACAATTTAAAATAAAAAATATATAATCATATAATTTAAATGGTGGCAATATTATACATTGATCTGGACTGAAACTGGTCTATTGATTCTGCTAATAGAGTAGCTGAAATTATTGTTTATAGTCAAATTGCCAGATGAATTCTATTTGACTCTTAAAGATAATCAAAATATCTAATTTCTATTCTAATGTGATTTTGGATCTTCATTAGAAATTTTACCTTGCTGTCCATAATACTAACACATTATCTAGTATTAGTACTCATTACAGCACACTATGAATTTAGATTTTGTGGCTGTTCATTCAAATCTCCAGTAATATGTGCAGATTTTGAAAAACAGCAAAGGACATGCACATTTACCTTTTTCCGTGAGGCCTAAAAAAAAAAAAAAAAAAACAGAAAAAAAGAAATTTATCTGAAATGTCTAAAATGTCTATCTTCAATTGAGAAATGAGAAGCTGGGACCATTTTTTCTCCAGATCTCCCAGACCCTGACTTCTCTAAGTTGTCAATGAAGACAGGCAGATAGAAGACCAAAGAAATGCATACATGGCAGGTGGATTGAAGTACAGCTTGAACTACATGCAACCTTTGGTAGCTCTTTTTAAGTGCTCAACAGAATCTTAAAGATTAAATTTTCTTTACCATGAAATTTCAGAGCCAAATTTCTCAATTACACTGAGCATTTAAAGAAGGTGATGACTTTTATCCTGTATTGAAATGTTCCCTTGGCAAGGGGAGCAAACAAACCCATAGTGGGATGTTGTTTGTTCTCAGGATGTTTTCAACTCAGACAAATTTCCAGAACAAATCAAATTTATCAAATACAGAAAAGATAATTGCCAATATCTTCATTTCCACAGAATAACCCGTTAAAGAGGAGTTACTGGCTGAAGGTTTGCTTCTCACCAGCTATTCTCTTTGGACATTGAGTCTGGCTTTCTTAAGCCCTAAGAAGAGTGTAACTTCAAAGTCTGCCCTAATTTCTTCACCTTTTTCTGGTTTTGAGTCTGGCTTGTGACAAGCTGCTAGCTGGAAAGAGGAGGTAAACCAATATGGTTTCCAATCAGGGGTTGACCATGCAGGACTAAACTTCCATTCTGACCATCTTTGTAATTCCATCCACTACCCAGAAATGTAGTTCCACTTATTTAACAGTTCTGCAAGGAAAAAGAAGCCAGACGGCAACCCTGGTTTGTGAGTATCAACAAACCAGACTGGTTAAGTTGGGGAGGCACCTCTGGAGTCCAACTAGCCCAGTTCCCCCTGCTCAAACAGAGCCACCTAGAGCCAAGTTGCCCAGGACCATGTCCAGGCAGCTTTTGAGTATCTCCAAGGTAGAAGACTTGCTCTCGGCAGAGGTGTTGTTAAATAGAGCGTTATAACTGGTCTACAGAGGTCAACACAGCCAACCTGAGACTGGTTCTGTTGCTAATAAACTTTTAATAAGCAAATGTTATCGCAACTTCGAGTGACATTTTTGCCAGGGAGAAAAAGGAACACCAAAAGACAGCTGTTCACCCATGGATCTCAGGTTTAACATGATATGCAATTGCCTAAAAGCACCTTTCCACTCCAAACCCTGGAAGCTGATGGACTAAGAGCCCATTTCTGTTACAAATTCTAAAATAAATATATAGAACCCCCACCACACAATACAAAATCAGCATTTAAGGTTAAGTGTGTCACTCAGCCTCTTCAACACAGTCAAGAGAACATTTCCTCCTAATGAGAACTATACTTCCGTATATCCCTTATGTCACCACTCTGTCCGTACATGATTTTAGGCACACACGCACAGATACATAAATCTAATCTGCTTTTCATTCTCTGCTTATGAAGCAGATCATGACTCATAAAGCCTTTTCATAAGATGAACCAAGGCAGGACCAACAAGAAAAAAAATATTTCCTTTAAAAACTCTGAGCCAGAAGTTGACTTCCAAGGTATTACACTGCTCTCCTACACGATGAATAGGGAAATTATTGGGATTAGATGTAATTCAACCTTGATAAACCTTGATTTTTTTTTTTTCCACCAGAACACAGAAATTCAAGTTACTGGTATGCAACAGAGCCTGCTTTTTTCAGTGACACGAGTTTCTGTTTCAAAAGTTTAAAGCCTCCTTATGTGCTCAAAGATTCTCATGACTTTCAGAAGTGAACTGCTTTGAGGTCCTTTATAGTAGATAACTTTTTTTAGGTCTGACTACCACTGGGCATCTAGAGAGGCTGCAGTACAAACAAGCACAAGCTTTAGGAAAGCAAACGGCTAGGAAGGTAACACGGGAGAGCTGGCTCTTGCGTGCTATCGGCTTGTTAGTGCTTAACAACAGGAGCTGGGCCAAAGCACTCAGTGCATAGCTAAGCACTTCATTACCATGATGATGTTCTTACTTAAGTCCATGCAAATTCAGGCAGGCCCGTTCCCACCCTTTTTTATCTAAAAGCCATGACAGCAGAGGAGAATTTCCTCTGCTAGACAATACCTCCTGGTTAATCTCTCTCATACCTATGCATAACTTCTGTTCTTCCCGCTCTGCAGAGTCACGCCCTCCCACTAGTCGCCATCGCCCACAGACAGCAAAGCTAAATATCTCGGCTAAACTGGCAAAAAGAAAACCAAAAAAGCCTCCTAATGCACTTTTACGCACTCTGGGGTTTCCTTCTATTAGGCAAACACACATTCAACTCCGTAATAAAACTGCTCTCCAAGGAGGACTTTGGGAGCAGGGTTGTGAAAAAGCTACAGCTTAGCACTCAGTTCTAGACTAACGTCATTAATTAAAAGGAACACGGTGTAGACAATGCTCTTGGAGTGTGCTTCATTTTGCTACAGCAGCAGAGTGAATACAGCTCATTTTTACCCACCCATTAACTCACTGTCCTTGATCAAAGTCTATGTATACAGCCTATCGTGTTCAGAGCAGTTAAGGCTTAGAATTTAAATTGTAAACCTCAATATTTAAATAGAACTGCATATGTGATCCCTGTCACCTCATTTTCATGAATGGAAAAGAATATTCTGACACCAAAATTACATACTTAATTCTGCCTCACCTTCTTCACTGACCTCCATCCCACACTGCCTTGGGTTTATTTCCTCATCCATCAACGGGTCAAAGTAATTTCTGCCGTATTCATTTCCTGTGGAAAGCACATGAAGTAAGGGTCAGCGATTATTAGAAGCACATGAACTAAAATGTTAATTTTGAAATCGACACCAGCAAGCAAAGGGGCATTTTTTGCTACTTTACAAGCTTAATTTTTTTAACAAGTCCTCTAAGCCTACTGGTACTGCAATTATCATCTTGTGAAAGGTCAGAAAAGGTAATTCTGGAAACAAGTGCACTTTATGTTACTTTTACTCAGGAACTAATGAGAAAAAATTCTCAAATTTAGATGATGGAAAGATAAGAAAAATTTTTAAAAATACAGCATCCCCAATATAAGCCAAATTATTCTTGAAATACACTGTACAAGCAAATTATCCATACTCAGAGGAATTTGTGTTTCACAGCTGACCTCTCCAGTTTCAACAGTTTTAAATTTCACCACTGAGGTTTCAACGTCTGGTGCATCTTTAATACTGTATTGAACCAGAGAAGTGTTTAATTACAGAGGAGATACTAGGATACTGCCTCATTAATCTGAACAGCAATTACGTTTACTTGGACTAGGTAACTAATCCAAGATTTTGATGGGATAAACCCACTCGTTTTAGCACTTGCTACTTCAACTTGCTAGTATTATCTGCCTTTAGAAAATAAACAAGTGTACAAAAAAGCCATTTGCTAGAATTATCAAGAAATAATACCGTATCTAGCTGCCTAGAGGAATTAATGGTAAAAGCCAAAACGATTTTTCTTACACAAGGGAGGGCAGGATTTTTCCTCGAATTATGTCCCTTCTTCAGCAAAAGTGCTACACTCTGTTAAAACCATCCACACGTTCACTGGGTTTACAAACACTGTAAATTACTATTAAACAGGGAAAAAAAGAGTAGAATAACCAGCTCCATAACAAATTTTTAAGTTACTTGAATAGACATGGATCTATATCCTCGAAAATATAAAAAAGCTAACTATATGAGGGGGTTAATTCATCCAAGACACACTATGGTTGTCTACAGTGTATTTGTTTTAGGATCAAAAATAATCCAAGCAGCAGCTCCTTTTCAGAGACTAAATGAAACTTTGATATGAAACTAGGTTTAATTTATATTTCTAGACTGGCACATTTTGACTGTCAGTCTCTGTTCCTTCAATGTAGTAAGTACAAGAACTGAAAATTTGCTTTACCTTGAGGTCTCAATAAAGAAAAAATAAATGAGTTTCATTTTTGTTACTTTATCTGTCAACAACTACTAGGCTGGTATGAATCTTGGCAGTATGTAATCAAAGTCTTATGTACTGCAATAACAGGGCCATTCTACCTTATTCACTGTAATTGTTTTTCTCTAGCACAAAGCACCACGATGTTATATGAACACCCCTTCACATGTTGGTAAAATAATTCACCTATGAGCTAAAAAAGAAAACGATGATGCATTTCTTTATTCAATTGCTTCATAGCTGTAAATGTAAATTGCTGGAACGTATGGTGCACCCATACAAAAAATATTCAGCTCCTGCACAGACTTTTTGCACAATCTTACTATCCCAACAGTGTTTATTGAATTTTAATATCCCATGTGAGACTGGTGTGAAACTTTGAGGAGTAGACTTTTGGGCAACACTTCTGGACAGAATAATTGGCATTTAGGAGGAAGTGTCATGTTATATTTGAGTCTGCAAGGCATGGAAACCATTATTCAAAAAAAGAGATACACTGACAAATACCATTAAATAGCTTGCTCTTTTGTCCTCTTTGAAAAAAGAACAACCTCAACACTTTGAGGAGTATGAGATATTTTGTCCAGGGCTTTGGCTCTGTCAGAACCACACACAGCTGGTGACAGACAGATATGCAAAAGTAAAAAGAACCACCAGGTTTGATTTCTTCAGAGCAACATACATACCTTAAAACTTACATAAGCAGAATGAGCGGCAAGCACCAGAATCACCTCCTCATGGTGAATTTATAGACAACAAGCCATTTTAAACTGCAGAACTTCACAGAAGACTTTTAGTGAGGCTTTCAGAAGAGCCAAATCACTGCAAACCTCAGGTCACTGCTCTGGGCAGGGGATGTTGCTGTTTGTGGGGTTTTGGTCTTTTTCCCCCTCAGCTCAATACACAACTTGAGAAGTAGTGTGACCATGAGGTCTGGGCAGGTCCTAAAATTTGTCAGGGTCAGTGGGAGCTGCTTCAGTTTTAAAATACAAAATTATCAATTTTAGTCAACATAACATACTGCCCAAGGCATTTTGCTAATAACATTTTGTGAGCATGTGAACGAATTACTAATAATTTCACATTTGCTTTCGGAAATATTTGAAAGCATATAACATGTAAATTAACAGTGCGCTAAGGAATTCACATCGTTCTGCTTTGTGGTATAAACACAGTAAATGTTAATACAGAGCTTGTTGGTAGGTATTTTGAACAGCACCATACAGCTTGGTGCTTTCAGGGAGCAAGTTACTTTGAACACCTGCTCCTAAAATGACCTGGCCAACTTTAGAAACTTAGGTCTTTGCTTTGATCCAGGGGTTTCCTCAAACCCATTAACTCAATTTGAAGTCCCATTCACCCCTCAAAATTGTGTTATTTCACGTGGAAAACACAATGGATAATTCAGGAAATCAGAATTCAAATGCAAAACCACAGATTATCTATAAATTAAAATAAAAATTGAAAGAAGGGTGTTGGCACAACAGTGACCAGATGGGAATTTATACAGTTTAATTAAGGCAAGAGGAGTTGCTAATAAAATTAGCATAATCCTTGGATGCAGCCCATGGGACTGTACACGTATTACTAGGACTGGAAGAAACTTAAAAGACAGCTCTTAAACTAAGATGTCTGTAGTCAATTATACAGTCTATGTCCTGAGAATACCACACAGGAAAGGCATGACTAAGCTGAATTTCTGCGTTGTCCCCTACTCCACAGAGAGATCAGGTAGCTCATATCAATTACACCTGAAAGGTATAGCACAGAATTTGGACAACAGGCAATTATTCCATTTATGTTGTATTATTGATCTAGGTTTTTAGTTTAATGAAAGAATAGACAAAACTCTGTTGGATTTATTAAGTGCCTCCTAATCAATGTAAAAATTAGAGAATTATTAATAGCCAGATGACTGACTACTAAAAGCTTGAATAAGCAATTTCTGGTGCTTGTTTCCAGAGTTATGCTGGATCTGCAGGATAAAAGAAAACAAAAACTTGGCATGAGCCATCTTGCTTTAAAAGACGGCATGCAGGTTATGGTTTGCACAAACTTGCCTTGCCAAGTAACAAGTCCCTTTTCAGACAGCAGCGTGGTCAACACGTGCCTACCGATGACTTGGGAGAACATTACTGGGCATCACTAAGGCAACTCAAAGAAGCCTTTTGCCTAAGGTAGAATAAGACAGGCGTTTTGGAAAGATGAAATTCCAGCCTGAGACAGCATCTTGACCCAAAGTGCTTTTGAAATATAGTGATGCAGCTGGGAATGGAAAAGAGTAGTCCTCCTTCCCCACACCTGACTTAAAGCGTTGATTTCCGCAGCAATTCCTATCAGGGAACATCACAGCAAATACTCACTCTCTCCATTCAACAGAACTGACCTTATTTCCCTAGGGACACTTTTCATTTTACTTAGCAGATACGGCCCTTTGGGCAGCCCAGACTTGAGGTTCTGTGATAATATTTTTCCTGGTTTCTTTATGAGAGCCAAAGCAGCGTGCCGGGATCAGACTTGAATCCCCTCTAAGAAAGGTGCCCACCTCAGCTTGGCTAGGAAGAACCAAGACTTGGGATAAGAAGGAAGGGGAGACAAGGGTCCCATCTCCTTCATTTGCAACTACCTCATTTCCCCTTCCTCAAGTCATGGTGGGTTATGTGACTAGCACTCCCACTCAGCTGTTTTCATGATTCAGTACCTACATTGATAAAGTTTGACATCTGCAAGTTGCCTCTTTGTAGGCACAGGCCTTTGCTTCTATTCTGTACTTTGAAAAGAAAACCTATAAAGAACCTTCAAAAAAATCACTCAAAATAATTAAAGAATAAGAGAGGAGCAAGAAGCCTTCCACCTTAAAAAGAATCTCACAGAATGCAGAAGTAAAGAAGAACAAAAATAAATCAAAATAATCATAAATAATGCATAAATAATGAGAGTTCCTGGACAGTGAAAAACTGATCGGGGTTCCAGTGAATTTATAGGCTCTTACTTCATATAAGCAATGATTTAAAAGTGGAAAATAATGTAGGATAGCTTGAAACTTCCACAAGAAAAAATCTGAAGGTTTCATTCCAAAATTTAGTGTAGCTAGAGTTACTCACATCTAAATGTTATGAAGATGCTAAAAATAAAACTATCATCTTGTAGAATGTAGCAAATTAATTTGTAATCCTCAAAACAATTTTAACTCTCCATTCTCATTTTTTCAAGGAAAGAAAAAGAATTATTGTGAGTTAACCAGAAGCTATACTTTTAGTTTGAGTTCTTAATTATCCTTACTGACTCAGGATATTGGTCACAATTACCTCAGCTCATGTCCATTGCAAATACCTTTAATTAAATCTACATGTAACCTATATCAGCCTATATATAAAAGCTGAATGCCTTAATTAAGACACTTGTACTATTTGAGATATATATATATAGCACATTATTTTCTATATTGTAAGTATAGATAAATATTTTCTATTTAGATCTAAAACAAGCTTCCTGGGGAGTGCAACTTTATTCCACATTGTCAAATATCTGGGAAAGTGGTAGAGAGTTTTGCACAGAGCTTCCAATTTTCCTGAATACCAAGCAGTACACAATGAAAAATTGCATGTTAATGGTACTCTCATACTGAAGAGCATTGAGCCAGTGACTGGACAGTAGATTTTATCTCAAAAACATCGCTTGTTAAACGCTACCAACACCAGGCCAGTTCTCAATTTAAAAAAAAAGTTTTAAAGATATCATATGTCATTTTCCTTATCCTCAGCAGAGACCGTAGGTAATGAGGAAATCAGATAACTGTGTCTTATGTTTATATTGCAAGCCTTGAATAAACTCACGTGTCAGCTTTGACAGGACACTGGCAAAGGGTCTGTTCCTGAGCCTGAGCAGCGCAGATCATGCTGTACCTGCCTCAACCTCTGAAATACACTGCATGGCACTCATGGCATCCCCTATTTTTTACCCCCGACTCCACTCCTGCAAGACTTATCACCTTCACTGCTGCTTAAGCAAAGGTACAGCACGGGAATTAGCTCCTTTTCTTTTTTTTTTCCTGCAGGCAACAGAGGGCACTGTGCCAAGGGATGCCAGTATGAGACCTGCTACTTTTCCTGGGGAAACGTTGTTGGTCGAAGGCGTGAGAAAAAGATTTACTGATGATGATGGAGTTCATTAAGGAACACTATTAGATAATGTGACACATGTCAATGAGGAAAATGGATGCTGAGTGCTCCCAGGCTGACAGGCTTGGCTGGTCCCACTCTGTGCCAGCGAGGGAACTTGCCAAATTTTGAGGATCTGACAGCACTATTACAAAGCAAACAATTTCCAAGTGTAATAAATTAGCCTTAAAAATATATATTCAGTCACTTTCTGAAAAAGTATTTCCCAATTATAAAATGCATCCATTCTTCACAATTCTTCTCCCCCTACCTTTCACAAATTCAATTTTAGCACATTACTTAGATGAGTGGTGCAGTATCCCTGTTGTTAAAATTGCATGCAATGGATCACGTTTTGCACACTACATTACACCTTGTGCCGTTCTGCTGATTTCAATTGGATTACACATTGTGTAATTCAACGCAAAATTACTTCCAATGACAACCCTTTTATTCCTATGCATACATGGTGATCCATCATGCCCTGCATGCCGAGTTTGGCATTTCCATTTCAAAGTCCCTGTTGGAATCAGAAAGCATGGAACCACATACATAGAACTTGAATTATTAGATATAAACTTTGCCATTGTTTAAGAAAAAAAAAGTACAGTTTTGATTCATATTTCTGGTCCCATCCTTTATGCAAATCATTTTGTCCAACACAAATCATCAGTGTTACAAGCTCCCACTTCCTTCACATGCAGCACAAACATGAATTTACAGCAGCTGCCTATTTTTTCACCTGTGTTTACTGTCTCTCCAATGGGTACCTACCACTTCTTTGGAACAAAATTAGACCCTGTTCAAAAAGTGTCAGCCTCCAGTTCTCTATAAACAGACTGAACTCAGTGTACTTGCTGATACTTTTACCAGTTTGGTATCCCACATGGCTCCTTCATGAAGCTCTTTTTTGTCCGTGTATTCCTACATCAAGGTCCTTGCCTGGTTACATTCTCGAGCAAGAAAGTGCTTATATTGTCCTGCCACAGKTAAACAACCTTTGGCTGTAACCTTTCCTTAGCAAAGGCTTTTCTCTACTTTAGCTTTTGATAAGGAGCAGAGATGCTCTATTTTACAGTGGAATTTTCCCTGTAGGACACGTGCAGCACTGTGTTAGGTACATCCAACCTAGCTCTGCAGCTAGAGGTGATGCAGCAGAGATCCACATAGACACTAATTTGTTCCCAGAAGCAGTATAGCCATGATAATGCCATGTACCTGGGCTAATTAGAAGAACAGTTCCTGGTCTTCAATCAAAAAAGCTTTCTTTCCCTCCTTTTTTTCTTTCCTCTTTTTTTCCCCCCTCAGATGTTGTTAATCTCTGTGGGCAAATTTATTGGAGCATGATATGAGATGTTAACAGTGCCTGTTGCAGATAAAATTGTAGAATTAATTAGAGCTTTTGATTTTAGGAGATAATCTAGTTTKGAAAAAAGATTTGTGTATTGGGGATAATAGGGTAAAAAAATGAATGCTTCTTGTCATCTGGAGACAATTTTAGCTTGAATCATCAATATTTAGGGTCAGATTGCCTCAGGCCTTTTACAAGTGCACAGCATACAGGAGAACACAATTAGCTTTTCTTTTATCTTCCTTGCAAAAGCCACAGAGCATCACAGTCTCCAAAGGTGTCTATGCAGTCACCAGCTACACGGCAGGCCATGCAGTGGGAGTATGCTCAAAAAGCCCCATCCCTGGATTCTGCAGCTTGCATGTGCAGTTGACACCCCAGAAAGATCACATTCTAATTTGATCTGATGTATATGTTCTCTCTGTATGGTTGGGCTGGAAATTTTACCTATCTCGTGGCAATGTGAACAGTGCCACCCCACAGGGCTCTTCTCAGCATTAGCTAGGCCAAATCTGTGTAACTCTGTGATGAACACTAAAAAGTACAAACTGATATAAGCTACCTGCGTATTTTCTGACAACAGCACGATTTGAAGACAAAATGCATTGAATGCTAAACTAGATTAAATTTGCTTTACAGGCCTACAATAAAATGCTAAGTACAGTAGTCCTGTGTTTAGGGATTGCTTGTGACGTACGTCACCCATCTGAAGTTGAGCAATTGCCCTTGTCTTTGCTGTCAGACAAAGATGGCATAATTCCTGGAGGCTTGGTGCTTCTGTCATGACAGTTTGCTGGAAGCTCTTTGCTGGGCAGAGACTTTATCAAGCCAGCCTGAATATTAGGACACTCTACAAAGCACTTTGGGTTTAAATCCCTCGGGAGAAAAGAGAAAAACTGATATTGGCTCACCTTGAGAACAGGTGTCTGACAACTGAGGAACTGTTGTGGACACAGGTTCTTGGAGATTGGGGTGACCTAACCCCAAATGTTTTTCCCAGGGAAATTTGTCCATTAGACCTTCCATTGGGATAGCCAACATGAAAATCTCTGCGAATTCAATGTTTGATGAGGAGAAAAAAGGCAGAAGGGTTGGTTGGATTTATCCAGAAGGAAAATGAATATTTTAATAAATAAAATAAATTGCACAGTTTGGCATATACAAGCCTGCTGCTAGATAAACTTAATTTCACAAGCAATATGTGAAAGAAATGAAGGTGATGGGAGCAATCAGCAAAAAGTCAGCATAGAATCCAGAAGAGAAAATAGGATAGAAACAACCGCAACCAATTAGCTAGCTGAAAAATCAGGAGATTAATCTGAGTAAATAGTCAGGCAGTTCCCCTGGGTCACTATAACATTTAAAACAGTATCTGGCCTCCACCAGTGACAGAGAGCATACAGCAGAAAGAGTAGCTCAATAGCCTAGTCCTGAGCAACAGTCTACCAATGATGATAAAATTTGGAATTTTGTCCATCATGGAAAATAGGACAGTGAAAGAGATAGAATGGCCTAATGAAGAGAGGAATGGACTAGGGATCAGAGCTTTTACTTCCATCGTGGGTCTGCAGGGTGACAGCAGAGAAGGTCTATGCTCTGCCTCAGTTTCCCCACAAGCAAAGGATGCAGGAGCCTTGCACTTTGAGTCACAAGAATAGCTCCCACCAACCTGGTTTGAAAAGTGAAAAAGTCTCTGAACAAAAATACCAAAAAGCTTAATAAGCTTCTTGCAAGCAAGAACCAGCTCACGAAGTCTTCTTTCTAGAAGACATTCTGTTATGGGAGAAAAGAAAATGGAAAAGAACAAACGTATGAATTAAGCTCTTTGGGGGCAGATACAGACAAGTTACAAGGTCACAGACCTCTCCACTTGCTATTTAATCTCCAAGTAATGAGTGCTGTGCAGAGGAGCCCCCTGTGCAGACATAGCCAGATTCCAGGAACAGGTTTTAAGACTGTCTTGAACATGCAGCTGACTATTCACACTACTTCCCAGTATCCTCAGCATGGAGGTGTGCAAGAAGACATCTCAAAAGTAGGTGGAGGTTTTTCTAGAGAACACTTCCCTCCGGCAGTTGCTGACAGAGGAACAGTGTGTGTCACTGTTGCCAGGTGGAGGAAATGATAGCAACCCCTGTAGCTATTATTTGCTGCCATTAACACGGGCGATAGGTAGAAAGATAATGGAAAGGCAGTGCCATCTCTCTGCCTTGCCTCCAAGTGCTTAGCCTGAAAACCCAGCCTGATGTTTATATAGTGTTCTCAACCTGTAATCTACTAAATCCTGCGATTAAATAATTTTGCTCAAGGTTATAACTGGTTTTAAGTTGCACAGTTTAACACCAAGCATTAGAATTGACAAATGCCATTCCCCATTGAGTAAGCAACTGAACCTAAGCCTGGGGGCTGAGAGCTGGAAGAGCAGCCAACAGTTGTGAAGGGAGGTAACCCCAAAAGGAAGTGTATTTTATTAGCATCTGAGGAAGAAGAAGAGAAAAGAGAAAGGGAGCAGTATAGGGCCTAAAATATTTATTTCACATGGCCTTTGCTGTTGCAGTTGGTATGTGGGCACACCATTCTAGAGAAATAGCTTCCAGCATGGGGTGAAAGTCTTGCATGCCAGGCAGAAAAAAAGGGAGAATTCTGTACTAAAATATCTCTTGTGAACTGCATAGTGGTTCCTGAGAACTGAGGGGCAGGGGAGGATGCTGTGGTAAAGTTTCCCCTGTGGTAGAGGAGGGCAGTGGTTTCCAACACCATGTCTCTTTTTACTATGAGCTGAAATGTCCCCAGCTATGCAAAGCATCTATGATCATGGAGCAAAGCAAAGGAAGGTAGGCTCGAGGAACTGATCCCTTGGGTCCCCAGACCTCAACAGACTGATGCATGAAAACATAAAGTACCTGCAGACTTAGTTTTCCCTGAGGAATGTGAAAAGTGACTATTTATACATTACCACATTAATGTGACACTGTGTTTACCTGTGCAGGTGGCTTTTCTCTTTCCCTCTTTAATGAAGTATTGTTACAGTTGGGAATAGGGAAAATTAGCACGTGATGTACCAAAAGGATTTTTCCCAGGTTTCAGACTTGAAGATGTTGGTTTATTATCAGCCTTTGATAAACTTGAACTGGTCCTTGTGATTGCCAAACAAGTCCTGACACAAGTTAGACTAAGAATAATTTAATGCAAGGTTGGACCAGATGATCTCTAGAGATATTTTCTAATCTAGACCTTTTCATGATGGTATAAATGGATGATTACTTTTTAATAGCTGCTTGATTTAGAGGCAGAGCTATGTGAATAACTGATCTTTTGGTTAACTGGATGAACAGAAGGTGGAGAAGGGAGCCACAGTGTTGGGAAACAAAATTTTCCAACTCTCGGCAAGCTTTCCTTTCCCATTACAGAAACAGTTTGCATTGTCTCAAGGCATTGCATTCCAGGCAAAATGGAACAATTTCTACTCCTTTCACAAAGATTATATTCAGCTTGGGTTTTTTTGAACAAAATGCTACTTAGGATGAAAAATCAAAATGTTTAAAAACGCATTTCAAGCTTTTAAAAAAATGTGTTGTTTTCTTGAGGGAACTATTCATGAATTTCTGAAGAGGCGACTGAAAGCATGGATAGTCTCCAGCGAGCCCGACTTCATTTTTTGCCAGATAGACTATTTCATTAAAAAACAATCAATCCCTTTGTCTGCTTAATCACTGTTCTGACAGCCTGCAAAGGAAAGACGAAGAATTCCTGCTCCGTGTGGCACTGCACAGAGTCACATGAAGGCTAAATGGAAAGCCAAACCTAATTTTGCAAGAAGCCATTAGGAGCCGTGGGCTCTCCAGTCCCGCAAGGATAAAATCTTAACACAACAAGGTCCAGTGTTTTAAAAGCGACGGCCTGAAGGTCTGCTCACCAGCCTGCACTTACCCAGTTAAATACCTGGGCTGGCGTGCAAAGGTACTTAGCAAGCAGCATCCCCACTTGAGAGTTTGATGGGAAACGCTGGGTGATCAGGACTGTTCAAAGCCACACCAGTTACTTTGGGATCTTGGGAGGTCTCGGCCCTTAGATCCACATTTGCATATTCATACATGCACACAGTCCACTTGAAGTTAATGAGACCACACAGCCCAATAAGGTAAATTTTTAAATAGTTATCTAGGGAAGATTTTGAGTTTGACCTTAGGAATTTTTGCTCTTATGCTAAATCTTGGCCTAAGATTTTCCTCATATAGTGCCCAAGATACATTTAAATTTTTTTCCTCACCTTTTTCCTCATCAGTTTACTAAGTAAAAATAACCATTTTTTGTAACACCCAGCAGTAATAATAATTCAAAATGGAGTAATTAACTAACAGGTTAAAAGATATCAAGTCTCTGCAAAAGGAAAACTGACATCAAGTGAAGATCCTTGTAGTTTGGATAAACTGAAATAATAAACAGAAATTGCTTCCTAAGGCAGCAGTTCTTTTGGGTTCTGCATCA
The DNA here is from genome assembly GCA_018881555.1 of Amblyornis subalaris. Classification (NCBI taxonomy): domain Eukaryota; kingdom Metazoa; phylum Chordata; class Aves; order Passeriformes; family Ptilonorhynchidae; genus Amblyornis; species Amblyornis subalaris. Next base: position 4,188,757 of record JACAXG010000006.1, read on the forward strand.
AAACTGAGCTCAAAAGCCAGGATCGCTCCCCTGGACAAGCCAAGCAAACAGGACTCTGCTCCAAGCATCTGAGAAATGCTGGCTGAAAAAAATAATGAAAGATGAAGCAGAGGCAAGATGCCGATTGACTGAGGGCATATGGGAGACCTAAGGACAACAATCAATCATGGGTCTGTAAGCTGTTTAAAACTACTCAATGCAAGGAAGCCAGCGAGGGAGCAGCATCTGTGTGCTCAGACTGGCTGCAGTTCCTCCAAAACCCAACTCAATCCAAATTAGGGAGAAGCACTGCCATGAGCACCGGCTCCCTGCACTCCCTCCCACCGGCAGAGAGCCCCTCACAACCTGCACCCTGTCACAGGGAGTCACTTGAGCATGGAGACGAAGCCTAGGTCTCTAAATACTTAGACAGCTCATGTTTTTGGCGGCATGCTGGATTTCCTACCCAGGGTTTGCAGGGGCTCCTGCTTGGACATGTCGGGATGGCAACGCCCAGCACAGGCCGCGGAGCGTGCAGGTTGGATGGGGAACGCAACCACTGTTGCTGTGTTTGAGGCTAATCTGGTTTGATGTCTCACCTCTTGGTTCGGCATGGGCTTGCAGCCCGAGTTTTTGTTGGTGAGCTGCAAGGGTGCTATCTGGCTTGTCATGTCTAATAACTTTCTCTTCTGAAGGCTGATATGCTGAAAGATCTGTGCTGCTGATGTTAAAAGCTGGATTTTCAATGCCTTCTGTTGCTGCTCTCTCTTCTTTTACTATAGAAAACAAGGAGGTCAGAAGAACACATTATAGCAAAGTGTATTTCAATGACAAGCAGAAAATTCCTTCTAGTAATTCCTTTGCTGAAAGACTCAAGTGTATCGTCCTCAAATGTCGCCAAAACAGAATTAGGTTAAAATTAACTCTAAAAAAAAAAAAAAAAAAAAGAATAAATGATTAAAATAATTACAAATTGCACCCTGACAAGCAAGAGCAAAATTTCGCCCACAGCCATTTGTCTGTAATTAGTTAATTAATCCTTACACAAATTATGAGCAATAACTCATCAAGCAAGGCTCACCCATCAGAAATTCAGCCGACTTGGATTTCTTCTGCTTAGTTTGCTTCAGAGCCTTCTGCTGGAACTTCTGGAGGGAAATTGTTAAATGAATAAATTAGCTAAAGAACGAAGATCATCCTTTATGATCCACAACTAACACAGTATTTTAAATATGGGATGGCATTGAAATGTCATTTAATTTAAATCTCTGCTAAAGGGGTCAAACACTAATTGAACAACAGAAGTGGAAGAATTAAATAAAATAGAAGAAAAGTTAAAACAAATGCCAAATGAAGGTCACATTAAAATACTTTGTTTTTCCCCAATTTTAATTAATGCAAAGAAACCTCAACAAATGAAGAACATTATAAGACTTGTCTCTCAGTATGCATTCAACAGCAACTGCTTTATTTCACTTGCAGAACGGCAGTGCTTCATTTGGAAAAGTTTGGTTATGCAGCATATTTATAGACAGACTTCCCTGACATCCCCCGTCCTCCTATTTTTTAAGTCCACTTACATAACCAGTGTATTTGGTCATCACAGAGCAGCTAAAAATGAATGAGCTCTACCCTTTCATGCAATGCAATCAAATAAAAATAGAACCAAAACAATTTTAAATGAGGTGTCACAAAAGAGAGATCATGGTCCAGGGGAGAGAGGAAGCAGGACTCATTACAACAATGAAAAGTTCATTTAATATTAGAGAGATGCCAACAATGGTTACGGTGAAATCAAACAGCAGGAGATCTTGAGGGACCTTAACCCTGACAAGGTCCACAGGAATTCCCATGGGGAAGCAAAGCTCAAAAGATATATGGTCACATTGGCCTAAGGAAGGCCCAAGTGCTAAACTCTGTATAATACCTGAAGCAGCACTGGGCAAGAGTCACACATGGTCTTGTATGTGGCTACAGACCCCTATCTCAGATGCTGACAGTCAGAACAGGCAAAGATTACATTAAAAAAGCACATCTGGGAGTATCAATCAAAGCCAAAACCAAAGTAAGAAAATAGTTCAGACCCATTTATTTTAGAACGTCACATGGCAGTTTCCGAAAACAGCATTATTTTTTCAAGCCAGTTGCTTAATTGTCCAGTGATAAAGACCACTCCTGGYAACATAGCTCCTGGAAACTGTCAATACAAAAGGATTAATTACAAGAATCACTGAAAAATTGCAGTTTTTACAGCATCCATCTTTCCCGTTTGATTGTGGGTGTCAATTTCCAGTAAAAAACCAGGACTTGTAGCAGACACAATCAATAAATCTGTCAAAAATAACTGAACCGTACCACTGACAGGTTAATATGGATATTAATATCTTCATATTTAGATATGCACACACATATATGTTATTCTGAAAACAGTGGACTTTCTCTAAATTAAAACTAATATCCTACTAAAAAGCAAATATGTAAAAATTAACAGACACATTCTGAAAGCTACAATAAATAAATACAATAATAGAAAAAATTCCTAAAAGCCACATGCAGCACAAGTGAAATTAATGATAATTTTGACAGGAGTTCAATAGGTTCAGGAATTCACTCTCTTGTTTCTGATTTTTTCACAACTGAAAAACCTTTCAAAAATACACATTCGTTCAGTTAGTATCTTTACAATTATATCTGCTTTGCAATATTAAAGGATTGCTGCATTCCTGCATGCCATAAAATTTTAATTGAGTCACTTAAAGATTCCAGAG